>OZ005741.1:46639701-46963553 GCA_963930735.1 Dioctria linearis
ACTACGTCTGACTGTGTATTTGTATACTAGGCATCTAACCAGATTTATATAAACTTTGAGCCAGCCGTACAAGGTCTGAAGAAGTAAAACTTCTTCGTGTGATGGTGTTATTTTTAGTCCAATAATGGTTGCATAATTTAGGCGAAACTTAAGATGAAACATAAGGAACACATTTTTCTCATTTCATATCCTCATACACAAATAGAGGTTTTTGGAGAAGCTTTAATAGACACAAATTTTGTACCTGTCCTGCTCCCCTGATGGCCGCTCATTGGCTGGCAAATAAATGCAATAAAACTTATTTTTGAACTTATTCGCGTTAACGTCCTCATAATTTTCCATTTTATCTTTGCTCTGTTCTCTTTGTCTCCGCCACCCCATAGCTGTACATGTATACACACGGCGATGCCAACCGTGGACATGCACTATGTTTCCATGCGGAGTTCAATCCGATTTGAATCCGAATTAGTGCTCCTGGAAACGAGAATTGAGTTGAGTTTCGTTCAATCCATGTTAACTCCACGAAACCAGTCGGGTTGAGTTGGGTTTTATGTAAGTATTTGTTAGAATAGTGCAGATGGGTGTTTTATCCGGTTACTTTGTATGGAACATTTTATCTGTCAACGCAACTTAAGCCGTCCATGGAAACAGCATCGCGTTAACTCAGCCAGCAAAACTGAACGCCAACTCAATCCCAACTCAACTCTAGCTCATGGAAACATAGTAATAATTTTAAGTTTTACTTTGTGCTAGCCTGACTGGTTGTCGGTCACCAATTCCTGTCCCATCCGCTCATCTTACTATTCTTCTTCTTTTTTACTGCAATGTAAATGAAAATTCTCTCAAACAAAGTATTCTTGATGAAACCGGTGGGCATGGTGCGGAGTGCAGACACTGGTGCTTTGACGACCCGCCACTCGCCACCGTGGTGAGTGATGGGTTCTGAAAAAGCAGAGAATTTTCATACAATTTATGAGGCACAGAGTTTTCGTAAAATTTGTGAGAGTGGGTCATAATAATACGACCGACCATAAAAAACTTCAATATACGAGATGCGTATTCTTTCTGTTGATGTACTTTGGTAGAACTCAGGTTTGCGCAAATTCGGCTCTGACCCACAGCAGTGCATGGATTTCTCGCTATCTTACATTTGCGCCATCTGCTATTTATCCAAGGACCGTGAGCTAGTTACTCATGCCCAATAGTCCAGAAAAAAATTTTCTCGCCCGAAAATGATAAATTTCTTTAGTTGTGGCCTTTTCGATTTAGTCACTTCAAGATTTTGTCAATTTTGAATTTTGCCTGTTGTAGATTTCGTCAATTCTGTATTTTGATATTCTGACTCTTGTCAGTAAGTAAATTTACCTCCATGCCTATATCTTTTTTGAAAAATTGCAATGTGTTGATACACAGTTTTCCGGTTTCAGGCAAATAGCAGCTAGCGTTCAAGCTAAAAAAAAAACTTAATTTCGTGAGTGTGAAATTCTTTTTGGATTTGGTCTGGATTTTGTCAATTTTGTTACATACTCAAGAGTATTATTTAATACAAATTCAATGGATGAATTATTTTTGTAGTCTCTAGCGATCACATTACTTTCAAGTTTTGTGTTTTTTCTTACTATGCAAATCTCAGGGAATGCCCCATGATACTAGTACTGAGGTGGGATAGTATAGGGAATTAGGTGACATGGGGAAAATGGCAAAGGTGCAAATGTATGCTGTTTTTGAACTTTTTTAAATTGTAAATCCATGGAAAAATAGGATAGTAAACTGTGGTACGCCGAAAATATTATGAGCGATTAATGGATGTGACAAGATAATTCATTAGAAGAAAGATCATAGAAGTGACGATATAGGTGCGGAAGACGACCAACTGCCGCCGTCTAATTAATGAGCCAATATGGGATGTTATCACCTCATCACCACCAACCATCATGTGAGCTGGCTTTAGAATATTGATATTATCGCTGTATGATCCTGTCAAAATATGGAAAGTGTATTCCTCATCTAGGCCTGATATAGGAACTGTAGAGAATCGTTAGGTTCGATACACTTATTTGGGAGTAATTGATGGTGGACTTAGTCCAGTCTATTACCCGAAGCTGATAGCTCACTCCGCGCCATTCGCTACTTCTACCCTCTACTTCTATACGATAGCGCAACTATCGAACTTGAGCGTTGCTCAAAATCTCTAGAGCTCTCTTTCCTATGATAATATCTAGAAATCCTGATATAGGTCACACTTCAGCATATGGCCTGATGTCTCTTGGTTTTGATATGTTTATAATAGACAATCTCAAACTTCGTTTTAGTCCCTAGTATCCTGTTAAGGTCACATGTGAATGCGGAATTAGAAATCCTAGGCCAGCCACATATCTCTAGTTATTCTGCCGACACCTGGGAGTAAATGTAGACACTGGCCGATAGCGACAGACGGACATGCTAGAAGAAGAAGATTTGAGTAAAGAGGTTGGACAAGGACAGTTAGGTTTTCAGGTTTTCATAAAGATGGAGAGAAAAATCAAACGAAAAGTGTGGAATCGAGAGGCTTGATGCAATTTTTGTGATTAGAACTCATCAATGTTTGCGAAAAGCTCCAGCCTTTGAATTTCGTTATCTGTGAACGATTCCAGCACGATTTTTCAATAGATTTTTTCAATTTGCATTTTATTGTCGAATTTATTTAGACTGGAATACAATTTTCACATCTGGGCCGGGCTGGTCGTACAGCCTTATCGTCTTTGGATATTGTCCAAAAGAGAGCCTTTAAGATCATTATCGATTTAGCAATAATGACAACGAATCACTCTAGCATCGCCGCAATGTTGAATGTCTTTCGCTCCTTTATCGCTATACATATGCATAACCAATGTTCCAATGAAATATTTAGTCTGATCCCTTGTAGATTAATTCCTGAACACGATTGTAGCGCTGCAACCCGTGCACATCCTTTCACCCGTCATAATACTGTCGGCCGTCCAGTAAAATTCCGTGATGATTTTTATCCCAAACTGATTTTTATCCCAAACTGTGCGAATTCGGAACAGTCTACCATCCCTTGTTTTCCCTCTTCCAATCTGCGAAAGTGAGTGACATACACCTGCACCTCCTCCACTTTTCTCATGTCCCCTAATCCTTTCCCTATCTGTTTGTCATGCTGCGCTTTGCAGCAGGGTATACCCTGAGCTTGCCTCAATAATCTATATAAAAAAAGCGTGTCGTTGATTTGATCAAGGATGCCTACCTACTATCATCAGCAAAACTATGTGAAAGTAATGGAGTATAGATCATTTATGAAAATCAGGAAAGAGGGAGAAAACAGAACACTGATGCACACCGGTGTTTGTAGGGTGAAGCTTGGAAGTAACGCTTTCTAATGCAGCTTGTAAAAGACGACCGGATAAAAAAATGTTGATCCAAAATAGAAAAAGGTCTCACAAAAATTGTGAAAACGATAGTTCCAAGATACTATTAGAAAAGTCGGTAATTCGTTCAGGCTGGATACTTGCCCAGAAGCCATATTGGTGATAATCTGTACAACGTTACGTAAATTAACATACCACTCGAAGATTTTTTATATTAAATTGTTTTAAATCTAATAGTCCTGATGTTATTTTTTTTTTATTAAATTTATTTTCAGATTTTTAAATGATATCAAAATATTACCTTACCTGCAAAATATTATAAAACTGTGCCATGGAAAACACTACATCAGCTGTTATGGCCACTTTCAAAAAAACACAGGCTGCGATCGTAATAAATAAGGTAGACCTTTCCGTAAAAACCATAGTACTTAGATAAAACCCGCGCAAATAAGAAGCATATCGAATCTGCTTAATTTCACGACGTCTAGCTTCTGCTACGACAGATTGAAAAGGAATTTCCCATGCATACATCTTGATAACCTGATGATGAGAGTTCAATTTATTTAATTTAACTTTAAAATAAAATAAAAAAGCAAATTTTTACATGAATTCCCTGGACAATTTCATTCATAATTCCTACACGCTGATCAGTTCGTTCGGCGATTTTCATTCGAAGTGCTGATGATAGTTTACTTAAACCTGTTTGAACTGGCACGGTTTTAAGTAGTAATCCAATCACACCAACAAGCGATGCAATTCCGATTTTTTGCCATATTAAGTAACAAATTAAAACTGATTGGATTGGAAGAATCCATATCCAATGGACGAAAATGAATCCATAATCCAAACGATTGACATCATTCGACAGTAAATTAACTAAGTATCCGGCCGGTGTTTGTCCAGCAGTCTTTTTAGATAGTCGTAATGTCTAATTTGTTAAGATAAGAGAAGAAAATATCTAGTTCTGGCTGATTTAATTTTATATAAATGTTTTTTATTTACCTTTCTGTAAATTAGCGAACAACATGAAATTCTCATTCTAGCTCCAAGTAATCTCTGGCGTAAATCTACGTGATGCATTAAAAAGCAGCAAAATAATGTCAATAAAACAACTGCACTAGCTAACCAATAAACATCATTCCAAATTTGATGAAAAAGTGTTGGACCCTCCTGAGTAGTGACTAAATTTGTGTTTTGGTTGCTATCATTAAAAGCAACTTGAATTTTAGTTCCATCAGAAGTTGAGATTTCTTGTAAGCCACCACCTGTAAAAGTTAAAAATCATGACAACATAGAGTGATAAGGCTGAATGGTTGTTTAACAATGCAAAAAGTGGAGTAAGTGAAATTTTGATTTTTTGTAAGCTGTGCTTCTAGATCTAAGAAAGGCAATATGTTCCATCATCAACCAGAAAAATAGAACTGCGAATCATTTGTAGATATACAGATACAATTTAGAGTATTTAAGGGATGAAAAAAAATCATCAACAAATATTATGAAAAGGAGTGGTCCAAAATTGAGCCTTGTGGGACTTTAGAGGGTTGAAAGAACGAGTTAGCCCGAAACCTTTAGAAAAAAGAAACCGCAATAAAAACAAAAATTTAATTTAATGATGAGGTTTCTGTGCATTAAGCATATATTCTCACTTCCCTTTGCAAGTTCTAGTCTTTATGAACGTATTTATTTTCAATGTTTTATGTGGATAGATTAAGGTTTTTGAAGTATATATCGTCATCTATGTTTTCCTTTGCTTGGCTTCATGAAATAGATGTTGTTCATAGATGTAGCCAAAAGAGGGTCAACATTGTGCTTTATGAACCTAATATATTTCTGCGGAATCCCGACCATTACAGCCAAAGAAAGGTTTGCAGATAATCAAAGGTATTCCTAGAAGACCTGCCAAGCTCCTACAATTAAACAGACATCAAGCCAGGCGCATCACCGACATACTGACCGGGAAGTGCCGACTGAAAAACATCTGCACACTATCAAACTTTCAACAGGCAATACAGACAGATTATGGGAAGACCAAGAGGAAACTGCAGAGAACCTCCTTTGCAACTCTGAAGTGTTAGCACAGAGAAAAGTAAGACTTTGTGGGTAATACTTCTTGACACCATCAGAAGTAATGCCCAGCTCATTGGAGAAAATACTGGAGTTCCTCCAAATAAGTCAATGAGCTTTAAAAATGAGGGAATCACAATAGGGCCCTGGTAGCCACAGTGAGTAGGAGGACGGAAAACTATTCTCACTATCTACTTAAATCTAATCTAAATCTAGGATATACTTCCATCACAGTATTATTATTTTGCTTAAACTTGGGGATTCTGGCACACTACCGTTTGTTTGTCTATAATTCGTAATCTTGTACCGATTGTATTGATCTTTTCCGCTATCGGAATACGCCAAAAATTGCTGTGGTTACAACAAAATATATATATAGCAACCAAAAAATTGTCAAAGCTTTGACGCATATCTAACTCACTACTATATAAATTTTTTAGAATATAATCTCAAAAATATTAGAAATATTAGTAACCAGTGTCGCCTGATTTTGGTATTTTAGTTCATTACATTCTGCCATAATGCACTCTGTATAAGATTTTAGTACAATTTTGTGAATGATTGAACACATTCAAACTCTGAAAACAGGCACATTAATCATGTACCTACATAAAATATTGCGGGTTCGGGTCAAGCGAGCCGTGTATGCCAGAATCCTCTCCCTGGAATTCGTAAACGAATTTTTGATCTTATTTCAGTTGGTATAAATAGTTGGATCTAATCAGAAATGCATTCAGAAAACATTTCATTTTTTCTACTTTCATTAATTGATTACTATTAAATTCATATATCTAATGCATATGTATCACATACAAGTTTATTTTCAGCAGCCACGTGATTAACGATAAACTTTAACACATTAGTAACAGCATGTGAGCAGCATTATAATCAACAACAATATATAAGATACAAAAAATCTCCTTAATTTTATTTGAGGTTCTTATCAGGTTTATAAATTTACAATATTTGTACAAATATGCACAATAATTAGGAAATTTGGGTTTATTAAATGAGATCACGTTCATGCACAAGCTGCATAGGTTAAGTTTGCTGCTTTCAGGGGTTCATTGAACATTTAAGAAAATGTAAACACGAAATAGATATACACACATACATAAGTTAGAGTTATATGAGGTTGTTTTAATATTCGGAATACATAATCTTATCAGTATGGAGAATAAAACGAAACTGTTATTTAGTTTTAAATTTCTTCCAGTTTAACAATGGCAGAGAGTATGTTGCAGTTAAGGAAGTCCAAAGTGTATATTTTCAAACTTTGATAGTAAATCCACATTTCAAATAAAGGCAGGCTCAGGCAGAAGGCCGGGACAATTTGAAAGCTTGCGATTACTTGCTTATTATTTGCTTATTACAGCATAAAAATGGTTTTATAATGAATTATCAGCAGAATATCTCGATAATTGGTGGTCGCTGGCCTTCAATTTATATACATGAAGAATCAATATGCCATCTATTACATAATCGACGCATTCGCTTAGTTTATAGCGGATAGATATTGCTGAAAAGATGTTTCCATTCAGAATGAAAACTCCTGCATATTAACTAGAGATGCGAAAATGATCTGTCCTAAGAGCATTTCCAAACACAGAAGGAACGAGTAAATCCTTAGCAACTAGTAAACAAACCACCCACAGTTTTGTGTAGTGATATGACATTATGGTTCACAGTTAATTCAACCACCCCACCTACCAACTGGGCAATTCAACCAGCGACAATTGCCCTCACTTACCTACATTGGATATAAATGAGTCTAAATGAATTACCATATCCAAAACCCGAGTCTTCGTTCCGATCTCCGTATTCGAAAAAAAACTATGTCACTTAGATTACTTGCTATAAGAAAGCTTCAAAACTTTTAAATGAAAGAATCATTTCGTTCCTTTGGAACGACACCGTCAAACCCAACCGATTTTTACTATAAACGAAGCAATTATATGTACAATATTGGATGTTTGAAGGCCTGGATAATATCGGTATGAGAATCAAATCTTAAACATATTTTTAAAACTAGTAATTACAACAAAAATACCAGGTTGTACTTATCCTACTCTTCCAATGAACCTTTCATGGATGTGATATATATAAATACAGTCACAACACCTAATTATTAGAAATACTTTAATTAATGCTCACCTCCTGCACTGATATCAGGAATCAAATTGAATAATCCATGATGCTTAACATCACCTCCATACTGCAAAATATTACCGCCTTTAGTTAAATGAAAGACACTACGTTCATATCTCTGAAGTACTGAAGTCTCTAAAATTGTTGAATTTAAATTACTGACATCATGGGTGGCAATTGTGCTTATTGGATGTTGAAATTGCAACAACAATTGTGCTAGCACAAATGGTATGAATGATCTGTAACAAAATAACAAATCAAATATAAATATGTACGTTTGCGACTTATTAATTATAAAAAATTTACTTTATGCCAATATAAATAAGGCATATGACTCCATCTACAACGCATGAAGTCCAAAATGTTCGAAACATAGCATTCCGGAGTAGAGGCTCTCTGCTCTGGCGATGGGCTCTGTCAACTTCCTTATACCATTGCCTGTAACGATGAAATAATCTTAATCAATTTTTTTCGTTTCTATGAATTATCTTTATTTCAATTAGTTCCGAAGCAATTCTTTTTAATTTGCTACATAAGTGTTTGTGGGTTTTCATCACTTTGATTTGCCGCAATAAGAACGCATATCACTCCCAATAAGCATTGATTTCAAATAATCTTACTTTGTCGGATATTTTTGTGCCTTAAAAAGACATTATAAAAGGTCAGTGTAGGGGAGCATATTCAATTGCTTCCACAATATGCAGGCGACTGATAAGCGACTTTTTTTTTAGAATTTTATAGACAAATGCTAATAATGTCGGCATTATAACATTCGTTAACAGCAAGATCTGTTATCTACTTTATATAATTTCTTAAAAAAAAATAATTGTTAAAGAAAATAAAAAATAAACAATACTGGTGATATAAGTACACAGGGTGTCCTGTAAGTGGTGTGAAACCCGAAGGCTATGGATAGGTCATATTTAGACGAGCAAAAAATTGTATGGGTGGGGGATCCTAAAGGTTTCCGAGATAACGGAACTTAAAGATATTTGGGTATGTTTTCATAGATCACCCTGTAATTTCTGAACGTTACATCCTATAATGATGATTGAAACTGTAGTAATCGTTAGACCTTTCCTGTTATCTCGGAAACAGTTAAGATCCCCCCCCCCCTCGTCGAGAAAATTTTTGGCTCGTCTAAGTATGCCTATCTATAGCCTTCGGGTTTCACACCACTTATGGGACACCCTGTATGATTAGTCATATTTCAGGTTATATTTTTCAAAACATATTGAGCTATCAACATGTTTAGTTGCCCTGCATTTATACCAAAATTTGATTCCGTTTAGTTAAATCTTAGTTTATCATGCTCCTTTATCCACCGTTAGGAGATACTTGAGTAATGTCTCATAGCGGTAGCGGTGGCTTTATTGTCTTTGTTTCTGACTTTTGTATTCGTGGTTGCTATTGTAATCAGTAAGCTTGTAATTGAAGTTTTCATATAAGATTAAAAGAAGCATCACTAATGGTGAATTCTTTTCACCTGAACTGAACAGTAACTCGTTCGGTTCCTAAACCTTAGGTGTTTTTTTCACCACCCACACTGACACAGAGCTCCACCGGTTTTAAACTTTCTTGTTCCATGCAAATTTATAGTTATGGTTCGGAGTTAAACGTCAAATCGGAAGAATTTGTAATTAAAGTGGGGATGTGTGGACATTTTGTGAAAATACAATTATTTTATTGAAGCGGGTTATTTTTTTATTAAAATCATAAAATCACGAACATTTTCGGATATTCTACTTTCTGGCATTCTTTTCAGCTTGTCCTCGTACGGGACAGGGATAAGTTCGGTGTAGATCTGACAGATTCTGGTTCAGCTGTTCGGTTATGTTGAATAGAATTCACTATAAGAATTGTCAGACTCTGTATGCAAAATGTGACACTTGTTGTGTTTTTTGAACTTTTTTCTCTGGATACTCATGCAAAGTTTTAGTATATGGCTAATGGTAGAATGCGCTATATAAAATAAACTATTGGATTATCTACCGAACCACCTCTAAATCCATAAGATTAAACGAAAATATTTAACCCCTATTACTTCCTCCCCGTTTCACAACCCATTTTTTGTTCCTTACAACCACCTGAATTAGCCTAGAATTCATACAGATCACCCTGTAAAAGCTGGAACCTTCAAAACTGTAATGTATATAAAAAAAATGTTATTTGAATAAAAAAAAAACATTTATTTTTAAAAGGAATAAATAATCGATAAGCATAACGTTCTCCAATTTACTCTGCATGAAGTGATAAAACTAACAAGCCGATTTTATCTCTGTAGCGATCTGTACCTTTGCCTTATAGTTTCGTAGGCAGTACAGAACAAATATCATAAAATGTCAGTAAAGTTTGTAAGCAAAAGTTTTTCTCAGCAACAAAGTTGCTGCATTATTTACATGCCAGTCTGAGTAGAAGGGACTAGGATAGACATTGACAGAGACAACAACTGATAAAAAGGTGAATTTTTGTAAATGACGTTATCTTAAAAAAGTGGAATTTGTTAAGCTTAATTAATAATTTATGATTACTTACTCTTCCAGCTTATCTCCAAGATCCTCAGATTTATCTTTTTTAAGGCACTTAGTTAAATCCTCTGGTGTAAGCCCTTTTCGTGACCCTTTATACATGATAGGAATTGACCACAAAAATAGCATCTGTGAAAAAATATTTGCTCGCTTGCGAGGATTTTTGCCGGTGGGTTTTTTGGAACTGTCCATTGTGATTTTTGTTTTTCAGTGTCTATTTCTTAAAAGCATTATTACCTGAAAAAAAAAATAAAAATAAAAGTAAAAACATTGAAAATTTATTTAAACATCTTTTTGAATATTTTCAGATGTATTTTTTGTTTAGAGTGGAAATGTCTTCTATAAAGTGCAGACCGTTACATGCAATTTTTCGTGATTTAAATTTTCGTAATTTTCTCACGAAGCAATTAAAACATCATAAATCAAAATTAATTTAAAATTGGTTTATTCTTAACTGTTTTTTTTGTGTGTAAAGACTGTTTCTAGAATGGCAAAAATATGTCTATACATACATATTGCTATCAAGAGCGGTATGATAGAGCCGAGGAATTCCTGTTCCTATACAAAAACTATGTAGAAAAGAGGTCAAGGAATGCTCAAGGAAATTTTGTCTGTGCCGATTTCTTCAAGTAGTATGCTAGAGAAAAGAAATTTGGACAGGAAAACTCTACTTCTCGTTTGACAAAAAGGTGTCGCTCTTTTTCGAGAAATCCATTTATGTTAATACTTCTTTGAGAAATAAGTACCGATACATTTATTTGTGTTGGAGATTTTTCCATTTGTGGAATAATTAGAAAAATTGAAGGAAGAAACGTTTCGTAATTACAGTGGCGATTTTACATAAGAGCTGTGTTTTGTTTGAATTAAGGCATCGTTGATTTTATATTGGAGCGAAGCATTGCTGGCTTTTAACAACTGAGCGTGAACAAAACTGTTCAAAATGGTACAAATGGAGCTGAGCCATCTGATATTATAACAAATAAGCATTTTCGCAATCACTAGATAGCTCTATACACAAGGGTAATACAACGACAGTGTATAGCGGGCATAATAGGTTGTAGGAAATTTTAAGAGCTGTTTCGCAAAGTCATCGAATAGATTATGTCTGAAGATAAAACAAAAGCTCCCACACATACTTCTGCTGTTTCAAAGGCAGACATTTCTTCAATTATTCATCTATATCGAAACTTACCATTCGTTTATATGTACATAGATCTGGGCGATTTGAAAACAAATAATTTCAATAATGAAGACTGACATCAGAAGACAAATCTTTTTAATGGCGACGAAGTTCAGGAGCAGTTTTTGACATTTTCCGGTCAACGATTATTTTTCTATATTGAGCCCAGCTATTGGAAATTCACAGAAGAAATGTGTAAAGCAAACACATTTTCCTCTAGAGACTCTGCAGTTATGGTCTGTTCCTTTATTACGGTTGATGTCCAGACCACATTAAGTCTGACATTCTTTCTGACATATATAAATACTTACCTCGAAAGTTATATACTTATGTTTTCCATTCAAGAAACGTTTTGCCTGATGCTTATGACAGATATGGGGTATCGATATCTAGATATTCATATCGGGCTATTCCGAATACCCCTGACAGACATAAAGGGTATTAATGAGACAAACTGTACTTTGCCACATCAATTCAGTTGACAGGTTTTTAAGTGTAAACAATTTGGAAATGGAAGCGACAAATGTATTAGCTTCAATTTAGGCTAAACGGCAACAATTAATTGTAAATATACGACAAATTCAAGATTCGGAGGGGAAAAAAAAATTCCTTATGTGGTGTCTCAATTCACAATTTTTCGTGAAACGAAGAAAAGTGGAAGGGGCCATTATTAACGTTTATTTTAATTTGTAATTATAGTTTTGAGTCAAGTCACAAATAATTTAAAGAAGTCTTCAATAAGAAGGCCTATAGATTCGGAGTCTACTTGTATTAACGTTAATGTAAGCTATAAAATGTATACAAACATTCTATTTCTATGTTTATATATATGTAATACGTAAAAATATACATATTATCATCATCATTTTTATTTTATTTTAATAAAAAGTTAATTCCCAACGATTTTATCAAAAGTGTGCTACAGCTAAAGCGCCAGCTACACATTGGAACGCCATCATAGTAATTTCAAATTTTGAGAGGTCTAGCTACAGCGGCACGTTGTGTTTCCCACTTAAGCTAGTTCGTGATCTTTTTCAGTACGTTATCTGTTCTTGAAAAGAGTTTAATATAGTTGACTGTCTCATGGCAGAAACACATCCAGGCCTCGCGGCTTCCTCGGGGTTTTGTCAAAATTTCCAACACGGGTTTTTAAATGATGCAACACAAAACCAAGCCTCAAGGCCTGGCCACAAAGCGCGCTTTGCTCAATGTTGGAAATTTTTCTCTCTCAGGCCTACTTCTGTCAACAGATGTACTAACAAATCTACAATAGCTGTGTTCCATTGGGCTGTGTAAAGTACTCGCGAGCACTTTCCGAATGGAACGCAAATATGTGTTGTCAAGAGTAAAACATAACCTCAAATTTCAAACATTTCTGTTATGTTTCTGTTATATCAAGTTTCTTATGGAAATAGTTAGGATAATTAACTATATTACTCAAATTAATTTCATTAAAGGCACCTGAAAATAAAATTATGAAAAACTGGACTCGAGTTACTTTCCTCGAGCAGTACCTACTACCTAGAAAGTTTAATAATAAAAATTCGTCTCTGTTCGATATTTATTATATTAAAAGCAGGGACCGAAAATAACTGGTATTTTGAAAACTTTAAACAAAAAAAGCTGGGATAAATCATGATCGTGGAATTTTGTGGAATATACCAATAGATGTCTCGTGAAACCCGTTTCGATTCCTGCAAAGCTTTTGAAAACTTAGCTTTTTATTAAAAAAAGCTAAAAAAACCAAGCTGGAAGGGCTTTTTATTTTATCTGGCAAAAATATAAAACCAGCTTGGCTTTTTATTTTTTCTGGCAAAAATAAAAAGCCAGCTGGGCTTTCTATTTTTCCTGACAATAATAAAAAGCCAGCTGGGCTTTTTATTTTTTTCTGGTAAAATTAAAAAGCCAGCTTGACTTTTTATTTTTTCGAGCTGGAAGTAACAGGTTTCGAAGCCGGAAGTATAAAAAGCCAAGTTAGTTTGTTATTTTCAGGGTCCGGACCAGTTATGAATTTTTTGATACTCGGCTAGGAAAAGCTTTTTATACTTCCTCAAAAAAAATAACCAGCTTCAAAACCTGTTACTTCCAGCTCGAAAAAATAAAAAGCCAAGCTGGCTTTTTGTTTTTGCCAGAAAAAATAGAAAGCGAAGCTGGCTTTATATTTTTGCCAGATAAAATAAAAAGCCTTTCCAGCTTGGTTTTTTTAGCTTTTAATTATTATCGGTCAGAAATAACAGGTAAAGTTGGCTTTTTCCGTAAAAAGTCATAACTGGTTCGGTCCCTGATTTAAAAGTTATTACCGTATTTATTTTCATAACGATTATATATAAATTTGAATAATTCTCCTGTTCTCGATGAGTTAATTGTTTCTTTATAAACAATTTCTCTCAAATTTCATCTATCTGACATTTCAATAACCATTTAGCATCCAAATCCACCTAGCGGAAAATTCTTGCGAAACTACTCAGCACATCTACTCGCGGACAAGAGCATGAGTAGTTGCGAGTAGGTAGAAGTACTTGGGAGTACTTTACACAGCCCAATGGAACACAGCTAATGACAGCACCGAGCGTGACCGAGCCCAGTGGTATCATTTTGTTTTCATTTCTCTGAGGCAAGCCTTGAGGCGAGCTGCGAGGAAGCCTGAGAGAGGCCAGACCAGAGGCTTGCTTGAATGCGAGCGACAAAAAGAAATAATTTTCCCTCAGGCCCTTTAAAGTGAAAACACAATGAACGCGGCAGTAGTCGCGTCGCTTTGACAGTTCAATAGAATATACGTGTTTAAGTTCGTGCTGGCCAAATGGCTGCCGCGGTTGCCGGAATCGCCGTAAGCTGCAAATGCAAGAACTGCCACATCTAATAACTCTGATATATCCACTATTTTACTTTTAAATAATAACTCAAGCTTTTCGATCAGTTTTTCTTTTTATAAATAAATCTTAAGAGTACCAACGCGACGCGTCCATTTGGTCTTGCTCAAATCCCAAGGTATATAGAATACAAGGTATGTGAGTGAATAGAGGAGGGGATCGAAATGTTGAAAATCGAAAACATTTAAAAGGAAAAGATAAGTAAGTAGGTATCAAAGTTAACACAAGAATACGTTAGGAAACAAGACGAGCTTTCCGACTGTTTTTCATTTAAACGTTAACAGGTAGAAAAGGAAAGTGAGAAGAAAAAAATAGCAAAATGTTTTTTTTTATTTTATTAATATTACGAATAAAGGGGGGTATGCTAGAGCCAAGGAATTAGGTAAAGGAATTTTTCCACTTATTTTTTGAAGAAAAATTGACATTTGGTCAAGCAATTGTTGACAATAGTTATCTCAAAATAAATATAGAAATAATAAAGAAAATAAAGAAATGGATAATTCCCAATTGTATATAATTTACTCATTGCGGAATAAATTATATCGGAAAACTGCAATTGATAATAAGTGTATCAAGTCTAGTGCAAAATCACCGTTCTTTCGCTAAATTTTTCAACTATTCCACCATTTCCTTACAGAAATAAGTGTATCAGTACTTATTTCTTCAAGAAATATTGATATTAAAATTTCTATTCGAAAAAGAACGACATATTTTTGTCAAACGAGAAGTAGAGTTGTTCTGTTCGAATTTATTTTCTCTAGCATACTACTTGAAGAAATCAGCACAAACAAAAATTCCTTGAGCATTCCATGACTTTTTTTTATATAGTTTTTGTATAGAAACAAAAATTCCTTGGCTCTATCATACCGGACTTAAAAATGCAGAAAATGTGAAAGCGCAGATTTATAGGTATGCAACGAAACAGGTGGAAAATGAATCACTCCCGCTTATAAAAGAGGTTTTTATATATTTGTTATTCCGTTTGTAATGCACAGAAATAATGATGGTACAGCAATATGGGTTAAGTTTGAAAATGTGACAAATCGGGCACCTTCGTAGAGTTGCCGTACAAAAAATTCGTTTTTCATTATACATATATTTGGGCATTATCCGCGAACAGGTTTACGTAGAGATCTGAAATTGGGTACATAGTGTTTTCATAGCAATAGTAAATAAAACTTCAGAATTGGACTAAATTGGGCAACTATTATTGGTGCTGCCATACAAAAACTCCGTTTTGCACTATATATTTGGGCACTGCCTGAGAACGCATCGAATTAGAGAGCTGGATTTTGCTCACAGCATTTTCGTAGAAATAGTAAATACAATTTCAAAAATCGAGCAACCCTTTCTTGGTGTTGCCATACAAAAATTTAAGCCACAAGCAAACAAATGACATACGGGCATTCATCTAGATTCTAGAGTATCGTAAGAATTGTTCTTAGATCAATTCTAGCTTTTTTTTAGTTATTATTAAAAAAATAAGGTTGTGTGACCCGATGTAGGAGAACAATCGTTATTATGAATAGTTTGAAAAGTTGGCCATACCTTGTTAACTTTGTATCGTGACTCATACCTACAGACACAAAATTCCGTGTAAATGCAATATTGTTGCGAGTTCAAGTCAAGCGAATGGGTGTGCGTGCGCCAGAATCCCATCTCCAGTATCTTAAAAGAAAGAATTTTTCCAATTCGCGCTAAGCCTATAAAATGTTTGAAGTACCAGCTTTATGATTTTACCTTACGTACTGAACGGACAATTTGATTTCTGAACGCAAAAACGACAACAATTATTTTCTATAGGCTGAACTATAATAGAAGTAAATAACTTTACGAAATTAAAAGAGACTGAGGTTTACTTACAAAAAATTGATACTTTTAGCCTAAATATAAATCACATTCCGTACGAATTATTATCTTGATATTTAATGTTTTCAATTTTGAAAAGTGGTAAAGTGAATAAAATTATCAAATGGAAGTTGATGTAATTGAAGATTTGTGCCTTCTATTAATTCGCAGTGCCCGAATGACATGTTATGTGTTAAATTTTAAAAAGTGGTAAAAGTGAAAAAATTAATAATTGGAAGTTGATTTAATTGAAGATTTGTGAAATTAATTCACAGTACCATTTTTATTCCATTTTAAGTTTTACATTGCACTTTCAATCATTTAGTAATAAATTAACTGTTTCACACATCGCGTTCTTACGGAATGTGCGATTCTTACCGCACTATACTTACTGAAAATTGGATATTTAAACTTAACGAAAGTTCCCCTCACACGAGTTAAAGTTAATTTGTGTACGCCTGTTAAATTAAAGGGCGCGTTCGCTTTACGTAAGTAAATGTAGTTACGTATTTCTATTGTAATTCAGCGTCAATGTCGAGTTGTAAAATTGAAATTCTCCTAACAGATATAGAAGCCTCATGAAAAGTGAAGTGAAAATGTATTAAAAAATATCTCTAAATATCTCCGCAATCAGCCTTAATTGCTGTCGGCAAGGTATGTTAATTTTTATGCATTCGCATTCTATCTGTTGTCAATATTCTCCAGTTATTTTAACTTAAATGCTTTCATTATTTTAGTACAATTTATTGTTATACCCTAGATGAAATCTATAGGGTATAGTAAGTTTGTCATTCCGTTTGTAACACTTCGAAATAATGATGGTAGGGCAAAATGGATTGGACACACACGCATAATATTAAAAGTTATTTTGATTTTTGCATGTCCGTCCGTCTGTGCTTACGATAACTCGAGAACGCGTGTACTTAGAGAGCTGAAATTTTGTACACGGACTTTAAAAAAAAAAGTAAAATTAAGTTCGAAAATGAGAAAATCAGGCAACTCCTAATTGGGGTTGCCATACAAAAATTTCGTGTTCCACTACATATGTGGACACTGCCTGAGAACACGTGGACGTAGAGAGCTGAAATTTGGCGCATGGTGTTTTTAAAGTAATAGCAAAATAAAATTTCAAAAATGGAATAAATCAGGCAACCCTTCTTGCTGTTGCCATATAAAAATTCAGGTTTTTTACATATACTGTGAAAACGATCAGTCCTAGACATTTTTATTGTACTCGAAACTTCTTCAGAATACGAAATCCTAAAAAAATTGGGTATAATAATTGTTTTCGTCCGACGAACCGTTCCAGATATATATGAAAAAAACCACTTCAAAAATTAAACTGCATAGATCGGTGACCATACAAAATTTTATACGGGCATTCATCTAGGGTATCATAAGTATTGGTCTTAGGTCAATTCTAGCTTTTTTACTTGTTTTTATAGAAACAAGAGAAATTCTTTTAGTTCGAAAAATTATTATTTTTCTCCACAAATATTGCCGTTGTCTTATAATTTATAAAATAATATGTTAAAGATTGGATCATATGACAAAAAAAAAGCTCGAAAAGTTACAGATAGTAAGCGTTTCATATAACATTCGTCAAACGACTAATATTCAAATAAGCTATAAGAAAAAATTAATGAACTAAAAACAAAGCGATTGGACACTATTTGATTTTTTTCATGAGTAAACTTTGTTTTTTATACTCCAGATGAAATCTATAGGTTATACTAAGATTGTCATTCCGTTTATAACTCATAGAAGTAGTGATGGTAGAGTAAAATCGATTGGACACCCACGCACCCACGCATAATATTAAAATTTATTTTGATTTTTGCATATCCGTTTGAAATTTTGCACATGGCCTTCTTAGAAAATATTTAAGTACGAAATGGGACAAAAACTTAGTTTTTTACTGTATATTTTGTCACTGCCTGAAATTTTGTACACGGGCGTTTTCGTAGAAATAGTAAATACTATTGAATCGTTTAGAATTGAAATGGCGTATTTCCAGAGTTCAAAAGTCCTGGACTAGGTTAAGAACTAAAATGAAATAAGTCCTGTGCATGAGGTTTTACATAATAGAGACTCCAGAGTCTTAGATTATTGTGATGAAGTGCGGCGTACTGTGCTGCAGAAACAACCGGAGCTATTGCCATAGGAAATTATTTTCCAGGCAAGTTTAATTGTTTCAATAATAAATTGTAATATTTTAAATAAAATAGTTATAAAAATAAACAGCCGTGGTAAAACAATTTAACATTTTCCAATGCCGGTTTATTTGCTTACAATTGAATTGTCATCGGTTGTCTGTTGTCTTCACTTCACACTTGAAGTCTGTGCACTGACATTTATATAAATGGACTGGTCGTTGAACCAAAAATGCATGAAAGAAAATGGCACCACTTTCATATTCCTTTCTCTTTCCGTGAGAGCATACTTTCCCACTGAACTGTAACGATTCGGAACGTGAAATTGCTTGAGATTCAACAGTATTTCCAACCAAAATAGCCTTATAAAAAACACTTTCTTCGACTCATAATTAAAATTTAACAATACAAATAGTCCCAAATACTTTTGTGGTAAATTCGGTAAATTCCCAAATAATTTAAATATAACGCCAGTTTACGACAGTTGGTAGCATTTATCCCGTTCACATGAAGCGGACTGGAGTAGATTAGCGTACTTCGGAGTGAGATAACTCGCCATGTGAACACCATCCGGACTGGAATTACCTACACCGGCGTTAATTCGATAGTGAAGTAGAATTAATCACATGTGAACAATTGAGTGGATCGAAATGGATTTACGTTTGGATATTTTTCGGTATACTTTCATTTTTCGCTTCGAACACCTTCGTGCTTTCATACAATATTTTAGAAATTGTAAAATTATACTTCTTTCCATGATCCGTCTTTCAATATCTACAAAAATAACTTCAAATTAGAGGGGACTTTAGATTAAGAACTGTCAATAGAAAGATGTCTCTCTTGTCGATTTAATCCAGTCCATCGCATGTGAACACTTGGTACTATGCCAATTAGGACTATTCCAGTCCAGTCCACTTCATGTGAACGAGGTAATTGACAGTGAGAGCATACTTTCTGAAATCAAAATTGGTGCCACATGAAGTAGGAGATCAAGCAGTCCATTTATATATGTCAGAGAGTCTGTGGTATGAAATCAGCCATACAAAGGCAGTAACAGAAAATTATAATAACTGCTTTAATATTTGATAAAAGTTTCAACGATTAAATTATGTGCCCGCTCAGAAAATATCGTCGTATACGACTTCCATGACTAAGCAAACACATCGATACCATTCTACTACATAAAGAAAAATGCACAAGTTTTTCTTCCTCATAGCCTACTTTTTTTTTTGCTATATAATTTAAGGGATAACGTTACTTCAGTTAGATGTGGACATGCGTTTATATAGCGGTCTACCTCTATACAATTTATTTCAATCAAAAACAAAAAATCTTCAAAATATGGACATACGCACTTTCAATTCTAAACAATTCAATTTCAAAAAAATTGACTAAATCGGGCAACCCTTTCTGGGTGTTACCATAGACAAATTAAGGTTTTCTTTACATATACAAGTGATCGGTCCTAGACGTTTTTATTGTACTGAAAAGTTCTTCAGTATATAAATTCCTTTGAAATTTGTTACAATAATTTTTACTGTTCGAAACGAAACGTTTTAGAAATATATGGTGTGCGAAAAACCACTGCAAAAATCAAACTTACACAGAGGAGTGACTATATGAAATTACATACGGGGGCATTCATCTAGGCTATCGTAAAAATTGGTTTTATGGTAAATAATAATTATAGAAAAAAGTATTGTTAGTTTCACAAAATTATGTACTTAGCCATACAAAAGTGGTTTGACCATTCAAAAAGTTCTTTTCATTTCAATAAGTTTATATTAATTCATTGTCGATAAAACAATAGCGATTGTTTACTTCACCTCCCCTGAAAAGAATTCTCTAGACTCAATAATAATTTTGATAAATTATCGTCCGAAATATTTCATTTGCAATATTCCTCTTCAGAACGATTAAAACTTAAGAGATAGAACTATCTATTTATCGTTCTTTAAGCTTTACACGATCATGGGAACCACTGCTAATATTCCTATAGTTACAAGGCCATTATCATTATGCTAATGCTAGTATCATTGCATTTTTATTACGGGAGAAATTCAAAGAATCAAGATATTACCGTAAATGCTGTACACGTGTTTAAGCGCAGCTTTATAATTATTTAGCGATCGGCTTATGTAATTTTCATTTCATTGGCATTTTCTGTTTCAGAGAATATACTACACAATTACCTTTAAAACATTCGAAAATAAGATGTCACCCACTTTTGCCTAATAAATAATATCCAGTCTTTGGTGAATATTCTATGTACCTAGACGCTGAAAATCCAAAAGTACTGTAAGTAGCGGGTTTTCATAAACTGTATTATACACTGTTTTTTTTTAACTTCCATTAACTAGAACACAAACTGTTATGAACATACATACAGCAATTATTTTATTATCTTAACAGGCATTCACTGTGCATTTATTATGTTTTTTACTGATTATTTTAAGCCACTTTTTTGACATATGCAAAAAATTTCTAAATATACAAAAAACATACTCTTTGGAGATAGAGACGATAGCGTTATTTCAACAGAACGACTAAATCAACCGACCGCAGAGAGACAACTAAAATGCTTTTTAATTTCGTTCCTATGAGCATTTCAAGCATGCGTCGTTGTTTGATTTGTTTAACTTTACTTCTATCCACTCAAGCCGGCCGCTTCGCTGACTGTGAGAAAAGCTATCATGTAAGAATTTTATTCTTTAGTCAAACTACTTAAAATCGCGCTTTTTAATTACTTTTTGTTTAGTTTTTACATATATTGGTTATATCAAGTTGTATAGTATAAAACGCATAACGGGGAGTTGATTAATAAAAAAACTAATCGGTTGTTTTTTTTGTACGAAAATAAGTCTTACAGCAGATAACTTTCAACTTAATTCGAATTTTGCATGTCTGTGAAAAAAGCGCTAAGGAATCATTCTACAACCATAATGACTTGAATTGAAGGCGACTCTACCCTTATAAACAATGCATCGAGTGAGTGCAATGAAGAACATGCATATAGGTATATAGATATGAACGCAGATAATAAGGAGTTTTATTCTGGGGCCGGGACTGAATTATAATTTTTTTAAAAATAAATTTCCCTCTCCTTTTATTGCTCATTGATAACTTCATCAATAAAATCACAATGATGACACTGACGATCAAAAGATCAGTTATTATGTCATGATAATTTTATTTTACATTTTACTATTTGATCTCAAAAAATTAATAAATATCTTTCTATCAGCATAGAATTTTCATACCTATTAAGAACGTACAAATGGTTGAACAAATACCAAAATCTGTGAATTTACTGTAATCAGTAAATTTGTGCAGAAACGCACGCACTATCATTAACCAAGAAAAAAAAATGAAAATATTTTAACACTGTAAAAAACAAATGTGTTAATTTACAATTCATATAAAAAGTACTAGAAATCTGTAGAATGTATAAAAATACACAGAGCTCGGTGGTAATACTTTTGAGTTCGTATAGAATTTCTAGCTAGTGTAATTTTCCCCATTCAAAATTGAATAAATAAACATATAAGGAAGCGGCATATATAATGAAAACTTAAGCCACTTGCTGTCAGAAATTTTAAATGCATTAGCTAACATTAATTTTACAAAACACTAAAATTGAATGAAAATATACACTTAAAGCTTTAGAAAAAACGCTATTTCAAATTTCAGATGGCCAAGTTACCGTGGGCCTAAGAACATTGGGTTGTAACAGGCTTAGGCTAAGTGTTAGTGCTAAGTAGTATAAGCTAATAATGTCTAAATAAATAATAAATTTGAAAAAGTTGCTGAACTCCCGAAATTCTGAAATGTTTACTTTCAGAAACGTCCAACCAAGTTCAATCGGACAGTCAGTGAGTGACTTATTCACGTCCAACTGTATTCGCTCGATTTCGCGATTCCTTTTTAGCTATTTATTCAATGGAAAAAACTCTTTATGCAAACGAAAAATCTTTGAAAAAAGAAATTTCATTGCAAAAAGAGGGCGTTTCATATAAGCAGGAACCGTATAATCGTCAGTACGGCTTGGTTCCTACTGCCGTATACGCCAAAGTAAATAGCCAAGCTGACCTCATATATAGACTTAAAATAAATTTTAAGTGTGAATTATATGAGGCGAAATACTACTTGAATGCCTAGCAAGATTTAGCCCTATGCGGGACTAGCATTTCATAGACAGTTTTTGCTATGAAAATTCATAACGTTAATTTCATATTGACTTATTTCGTTATGAATTTTTATAGCAAAACTCTCTATGCTCCAGCGACTGACTGAAAATTTCAATTCCAGGCTAAATGAGTCTGAAGATGCGGATTCACTTCGGTTTTTTAATTTAAAAACCGAAATTTTGATTTTGAAATGTCAAACTCTGGAGTGGGGAGGGCTACGGTGGTTGCTTATCATTCATAGGAAAGACCTTTAGATTCTGCATACAATGCCGTCTTTAAATAGACCATATACCCTGTACTTTTCAAGATATAGGATGTTTAATGAAAAATAGCATATTTTACTAATCACTCTGTAACTCTGTGGGGGGACATTTTAGCTCCCCTCCCCCCTCCTGCCATACAGTTTATTACTTGTCTGGACGAGAGGAATCATTTAACAAAATATAGTAATATTAGCCTAGATTGATAATAGGTTGATAATAGATATACAATATATATGGTGTCGCTCAGAGCAGTAATCTTGGTCCTTTTTAGGGTTCTGTACAACAAAAGAAAAAAAAACCGAACCATTATAAGATTGCTCGTACGTCCGTCCGTCTGTATGTCACAGACGTTTTTCTCAAAAATAACGTGACGTAGGAATTTGGCAGAATGATACGTCTTTATGACGCGCACATATTTCGACAGTCAGAGATTATTAAATATTTATTTTTTTATATTTAATAGGGGTGGGTTGGGCCTCCTCAAAAAACATTTTTTTTTTGTTTTTGTATCTTGTGGGTTTGTGGTGTATCGTTTGAAAGGGCTACTTTCAAGGATTCCAAAAAAATCAAAATTTTTGGTGAAATGGTTGTAAAGATAACATAGCTAAACATGTGCGAAAATATTACCGTCCAACACCCCCCCCCCCCCCCCGTCCTCCCGGGATCTTACAGGTTTCTAAATTTAAAATTTTGATTATATCAGGGTTAGTAGGCATTGAATCATAGATAACAAGAAAATTGCAGCTTTTTTCGTCTGTCTCAGTTGCTGAAAGTTTTATTTTTAAGTCGATCGACTCTTCGTTGGTACGGAACTCTGATTACGCGAGCACGACTTGCTCTTAACCGCATTATTTATTTATCGTTTACGTCAACGATATATTATATTTGCCGATGTCTGATTGATTTATTTATAAATTTAATACGATAGTAAACAGATAAATCCAGTTACTCACTACCGTTAGGCTAATGCAAACTAATTTCAAAGGAAGAAAAAGATAAACTATTATTTAATATACATAAGCAACTTAAAATTAGTTATAAAATAATAATAATTTCATTGGAAAAGCATAATATAAATTAAATAATAATAATAAAACTACAGATTACATACTACAAAGAAGGTCTACGAGGAAAAAGCAAAAATTGAATTACTAAAAATCCAAAACAAAAACTAAATTTAAGCGAAATAAAGATAATAGAAATAAACAATAAAGAGTAAGTTAACACGTATAGCAATAAGAATAACTTAAAAAATGTAAAATGTAAAAGGTAAGAAAGGAAGCAACAAAAAGTAAAGATTAGGCAGATCAATTTAGAATTGAAAAATTATTTAGGACATTAACTTTGGCCAAGATGTTGCGTTTAAAAGTCCCAAAGCTGTCACTGAATATATCCAGATCATTATATAAGTCATTGTGTGCCTTGAATCCTAACCAAAAGGTGACTTCAATCGAAAGTTGGTGCGGGGCGGATCTATGTGAAACGTAAGCAACTGGCGAGTTAAATGGCTAGAAAAGTTAATTTTTAGGGTTCCGTATAGCCAAAGGGTACCAACGGAACTCTATAACTAAGCCTCCCCTCTCCGTCTGTCTGTCAGCGGGCTGTATCTCATTAACCGTAATAGGTATACAATTGAATTAAATAAAACAAAATTAGTAGCTTTTTGTACATTTACTTTATGTTTCAGTCCAACTGAACCATCATCGGAGAATAGACAAGTGCTCTCCGATGACTTAAACAGCTGTCAGACTTTGTAAAAAAAGCTTCAACTTGTGAAATTAAAGTAAATGTACAAAAGGCTACTAGTTTTGTTTTATTTAATTATCATGTTTCACATAACGGTTACAGAAAATTCGAAATTTAAGGGGGTCCCCATACAATAAACTTTTGTTTTTGCTCTATTTAAAAAGTACATTGTGTTAAATCTTGTACGATGGAACGGAAACCTTCGTGTGCGAGTCCGACTCGCACTTGGCCGGTTTTATTAATTTGGATAATAACTGAGAAGAATCAATACATGCAAAATTTAAAAAAAGAACGTTTCGTCGAAATAGGAACGACGTGCTTCTACGAATATCATGGAGTATCTAGCTAATTTGTCGCCATAATTTTCATATGAGCCAGTGAATTTAAAATGCAAGTACCTAGTGAATCTACGTTCGACACTCTCGATTTAATTTTTGTATGTCGTATAGAAAGGATTCCAGATTGGGGAAGCGTGTTTTAGTATGGATCTAAGTAGGGTACTATACATAGTTTTATGGGAAGAGAGCTGTTTAAAGGGCCTAGTGCACATTAAGAGATGATGGGGATAGTGTCCAACTTATATTCCCAGTATAATGCGGTTTGCTTTCTTGTGAAAGAAATGAAATACATTTGCATTTGTGCACGTTTAAGGATTATTGATTTTTATTATAGCAAGACACCAGCTTCTGATTGCAGTATTCTTTGATATACTTGTGGTTCTAAGATATTTCATTTTGTTTTTTGTGCTCGTGCTCGTTTAAATTTTTATTTCGAAAACTTTTATGGATGAAATGAATTGTCTACCGCTTAATATCAGCAAGTGCATACTACTTTATCATTTTTATCTTGGTGAAACTTCGAGCAAGCCTCTTGAATTGCTTCCTTATTTAGGCTTGAACTAATCAAATTGGGTTCTTTAAAACTTAAGAAACAACTACTACTTGATTTTTAACTGTAATCAAGATACTATTGAGAGATTAAAGTTCAAAGCTATTCAAATTAGCAATCTATTATGGGCAATTGGTATGAGTGGTTAGGTTAATAAACAATTTCATCAGGGATTTGTAAAATTATGATAAAAATGGCGACTAGAAAAAGAGAAACACAAACAATTCTATGTGAGGTATACCCATCTTTTTCTTTTGCACAAGTGAAATTTAAATTAAAGCTGGCATTCATACCTGTGTATAAGAATTCAATTGGATGGCCATGATTTTTTGCAAAAAGGAGTTTTCTTTTAATCTCATCACTAGAGTCTAGAAGTCTTGAGTTCACAGGGGCACCCCGCAAGGTGGTATCTTATCACCTCTTTTATGGGTGCTCATCATGGACGATCTCTTGCAAACACTCACCCGGATGGGGTAAAAAGCAATATGCTACGCAAATGACTTGACGATCTTAATTACCGGAAGTTACGAATCCGAACTCTGTGAGCTGGTGCAAAACACGATCCGACTAGTCATGAACTGGGCTACGGACTGCGGACTGAGCATCAATCCACGAAAAACTGACTTATGCCTCTTCACCATGAAAAGGAATATCCCCAGTTTAAACCTGCCCTCGATTGGCTTCACGCCACACTGATGGTTCCAAATTCGATGAAAACACCGGAGCAGGAATTTTCTGCGAGGAGCCTCAGATTGAAATCGCCCTGCACCTTGTAAACCATACCACGGGTTTCCAGGCAGAAGTCAAGGCAATTTTTGAAGCGGGAAGGCATCTCCTTAGCTCAAACACTGAGAATAAGACGATAGCCATCTGCTCAGATAGCCAAGCGGCTGTCAAGGCTTTGTCTGAACACTTTACAACCTTCAAGCTAGTAATGGAGTGTAAAATCACTCTGAACTTCCTAACTGGGAATAACAGGGTAATTGTGCAGTGGGAGCCAGGACACAGCAACATTAGCGGGAATGAAAGGGCGGACGAGCTTGCACGCCTTGGTGCAGCCTCGGAGGAACTTACCTCTATAGTTGGGATTGCACCAAAATACCTTGTCTCAATGATTTCAAGATGGGCTAACCGCCAATACAGTCGCTTCTGGTTAGAAGACCCCGCGGGTAGAACAACAAAGGAACTGTGGAATAAACCTAACCCAAACCAAGCTAATAAGCTCGTATGACTTAACAAGCCAACCCTGAGAACTTTAGTGTCTATTCTCACTGGGCACTCTTCTCTCAGGGATTACCTCCACAGGATGAGACTTATTGATGATCCTACACGCAGGCGTTGCGAAGAGGAATCCGAAACGGTGACTCGTTTCCTTTGTCACTGCCCGGCACTCTCAGGAATATGATACAGACTCCTTGGCTCACACCCCCTGGACGAGTTGCACGATGCCGGCAAGGAGGGTTGGGGGCCAATACTTAAATTTATACGAGCGTCCGGTTGAGACCTATGAGCGACTGCTCACGGATCTGAAGGGTGAAAAATGTTCCTTGAATTGCCCTACGTTCGGGGAACCCTCGGGATCCCAAACCTCGTTTTCAATTAATCAATCAGAGTCTTGGATTCAGTAATGATTTGGGGACTACTATTTCATTTTGCGTCTGTATATTTCTATTTTAGAAGCATGGACAATAGATAGATTTTTCAGCAAAATAATGTCAGCATTCATACGGCGAGAAGAGTTCAAAACTATGCTGTAGAGTCTAGACTCTTATACTTTTTGCATTATTATGCCGGATGAGACTGAGCTAATCAAGTTGTGCGCTTAATCAGCATATTACTTAAGATAATTTTGAAAACTTTGAAAATTATCCAATTTTTGGGTAGAGAGTAAGAACTGAAAGTATTCGGAATAATTAGGATCCGATTTCTCAAATCCAGATCCGGACCTGAACCACCCGGGTTTCAGACTAAGCAAAAAAGCATTGTTTCATTGGGAAAATATAAATTTCTAGACATTTCCATTTTCTCAATGAAATAATGCAAGACATTTTGAAGCTTTTTTACTTAATCTGGATCCTGATCTGAATAGTACAGATCCAGATACGGTTTTCAGGAATCGGATTATTCACAGGACCGGGTATCCGGATATTAGAAAATCCAGATCCAATTCTCAGCTCTACTAGACAGCTGTATTTAATGTGTTAATGTTTAATTCTGCATTGGTATAACATACAAAAAAATAAGTTCTAGATACATTAAATACAATGATCTCCCTGTCAGTATACAGGCGGCTGGTACTATTAATGTAAAAAAAAAAAAACTCGTTAAAACGCACATAATATAGTTTTTTCCTATTCTGTTCTTCGCCGCAAAGGAAAGTTGTTATTTCATAGTATACATAATTATTTTTTCTTTAATGTCGTACTTGAATTGTAATGCCTACTTAATTATGCTTTTTTGTTTATTTTTTGAATTGTTGTACTCAATATGATTTCAATCTTGTGTACGTTACAGAAATAAAGTTTATTCTTATTCTTGTTAAGTTGTTTTAGATTTATGGCAGTTAACTGAGATGCGGGCTAATCAAGTTTCATGCACTGTATATACAAATAATTCTTATCATTAAATTATTGTGCTGTTATATTATTGTGGGGTTTCGTATAAAAAAAAAATAAATGAAATGTAAATTTATTGTTTGTGTATCTTCTTAAATCCATAAAAAGGAGAAATAGCGAGTAGTCGCCTAGAAACATGTTAAACAAAAATGTCTGCGTATAAGATTTCGGCACGAGTAACCAAAATGTCGAGATCCAGATATATTTATATTTATGTACTATTACGAAATCGTTTCGATTATTCAGGTAAGCTTAATCAAAATTCACAAAGTTTGTGGGTTAAGAAACATCCGTCAGATAGGCTTAGAAACCTCAAGTTTCTTTGACATAGAAGTATGTGGTGCGAACGTATTAAAAGTCAAAATTTAATTCATTCCGAAATTCTCTTGTTGACTATATGTTGTAATTGCTCAAGTTATACTGAAGTATCGCTGAAACAACAACAGCAGCAGCAGCAGCTTCATCATGCCCACCAAGAGTGATTTTTATTCGTTCTTCCAGCTTAAATTTCATTTTCACATAAGCACAAACAAAAAGAACACCAATATGTAGCCAAGTTAAGAAATTATCTTCCGTGGTCTTGAAATTTAACTCTTATCGTTTACTATCATGCAAGCGTTCCTCCAACTTCTTTAGTTATTTTGTTTTCTTGATTTCTTGAGTTCGGTTATGGTCGCGCGTATCGGCCAACCATACATATACATATATAGCGTCGCTTTCTAGAGAAAGAATACTGTATCTCTCCATGAAAGAGTAAAACAAATTTTATTTTGTTGGGTGTTATCATATCATCACCGCGCTTCATTTATTTATTTCAGTAGATTGCGAAGGGGCAGGATGAATACATTCAGAGGGAATATTTGCGGATTGAGAATTTCTGATTTTATAAAGAGTCTCCGCCGCCAGTCGAGTGTGACTCGGAGTTCTAGTGAAGTTTTTTCGTTTGAAGATATTCCAGCAGCAGGCAGTTTGCCCATTTTTGGAACAACATTGTTTCTTATAGCAGCCGGATCAGCTCCACAGTATGTTGCGACATATTTTTTTTTTTTTATTAATTTGATTTATTTATTAAGGGTTCTCTTTTTTACTCGCACATTATACAACTTAATTAATTGTTCAATTTTTCCGTTGACATCATTTTTATTAATGCAAACTCATAACAATAATGTATTTTTTTATTATTAGACACTCCAAGTGAGTTGTTCCTTAATTATATTTATGATAGAAAAATCAGTGTAAATTGTTAATTGTTTACTTTTTCCTTAAAAAAAAAACAAAACAAAATCTTCGAGATAACTAATTGACAGAAATTATTTTTGCATTTTCGCAAGAAAAACCAACAAAATATAAAGTTGGAATCGTCTTCAAAAAAAAGAAAAAATAAGTTTTTTATGGGAACATATTTGTTGGTTGTTATGTGATTATGCCAAAATATTAATTTATTATAATTGTTAGCCATAATATTAGTATGTTCGCAAATAGTCACAGCTAACGCATAAATATTATCAGTATGCCTTCAGAAAAAATTCAGCTCTTGTCGCTGCTTTCTGCATTTAATGTGTCACGGGCCTAAGCCCTAAAAATACATATACAGGGTGTTCCGTAAGTCGACGTCAAGCCGGAACCGGGTGATAGACCTAATCATAACAGTTACCAGAAAAATATTTAAAAAAATCTAAGTCATGTATTTTTCAAATTATAGACATTTCTTTTATTTTCGAGAAAATGTACACCCTATGATGGTTTTTTAGCTCCTGTTGCTATAAATCTTTACTTTTTTTCAATTTTATTTTTCTTATGTAATCCTGCATAGTGCTTATGTAACCTGTTGCTTTAAATTCTAAGCCAACTGTTCCAGCTTGGAAGAAAATGTCACATTTTGCCGAACCAAGAATAGAAAATTAATATTTCACCCAACTTTAACTGACTGTAATGAAAAAAAAATGTACTAGGCCAGTTTGGCAAGTAACTTTAAAAGTTATTTAATAAGGATTCTAAAATGGTATAACACTTGCTACAATATTTCTTAGATTACGGGGAAAAAAAATTTTTTTCTTCAAGAAACCCAGTTTCGAAAAATGTCTTTTTACCTACTAAAAATGATTCTAGTGTACCCAAAGCTTGCCGTAAGACCGTAACTTTAAGATTCTAGTTTGAGTGAGACGGAGATTCATTACATAAAGTGTGAGTGCGACAGCTACTGACGCTTTTAAGTTAGAGATCCTAACTTTTTACTGAATTTAGGACAAATTTTCCTTAAGTTTAAAATTAAACACCAATTATTTGGATCCTAAGATTCATTATTTCCAGAAGATGTTCAAACTGCCTTCCTTCAGCTGCAATACAAGTTCAACTTCTTCTTAAAACGAATCGGGCTATCAGACGAACAAATCTTCCGTTGTTGACAAATTCAACTGCTTCAGTAATTCTGGAGCTCATGTTTTTGTAAAATTCGGTGAGCTATACTTTTAGGCACTCCTGTGCTTTCCTGGATTGCACATACCGAAGTACTTGAGTCTTCTTCAACTGCTTGAAGTACTACGTCCTCGTAAGGTAAGGAACTCTTCCTTCATCATGTGCTTGGCATGGAAGTCGGCTCTCTGTGGAGAGTAGACGATGCACATTTGTAAAAGCTCGATGATTTGACGCACTAGAGTCATTATCTTGCTCACTCACACTTCATGTAATGACTCTCCGTCTCACTCAAACTAGAATTTTAAAGTTACGGTCTTACGGCAAGCTTTGGGTACACTAGAATCATTTTTAGTAGGTAAAAAGAAATTTTTCGAAACTGGGTTTCTTGAAGAAAAAAATGTTTTCCCCCGTAATCTAAGAAATATTGTAGCATGTGTTATACCATTTTAGAATCCTTATTAAATGCGTCAACTTTTAAAGTTAATTGCCAAACTGGCCTAGTACATTTTTTTTTCATTACAGTCAGTTAAAGTTGGATGAAATATTAATTTTCTATTCTTGGTTGGGCAAAATGTGACATTTTCTTCCAAGCTGGAACAGTTCGCTTAGAATTTAAAGCAACAGGTTACATAAGCACTATGCAGGGTTACATAAGAAAAATAAAATTGAAGAAAAAGTAAAGATTTGTAGCAACAGGAGCTAAAAAACCATCATTGGGTGTACATTTTCTCGAAAACAAAAGAAATGTCTATAATTTGAAAAATACATGACTTAGATTTTTTTTATATTTTTCTGGTAACAGTTATGATTTGGTCTATCACCCGATTCCAGCTTGACGTCGCCTTACGGGACACCCTGTATATTAGAAAAGGGTTCGTAATAGAATGATCAATGCCTGCTGAGAAAAAAATGGAACAAATAGTTGCGGGGAGGATTTCGGGAGGAAAAATCCTGTTACGAAGTTTTTTAGGTAAAAAAAAAATGTAATCTCATAGGTTATACCAAAGAACTTATAACTTAACTGTTATATGCTCTTTGGATATACATACTAAGTTTGTTTATATGTGTGTAAGAAATAGAAATAATTATGGTACAAAAAAATTAGATACAGATGCATAAAATCATGAAATATTTCAGTTTTTTGCATTTCCATCTATCTGTCCGCGTCCGTCTGCCGTCATGATAGCTTGACAGCTTTGTATGTAGTTATTTTATGAAAAACTAAGGTAAAATTGGGCAGTTCTTTTGTAAAGTTACCATACAAAAATTTGCGTACCCAAGTTTGGGAGCCTCTGCCCTAGATGAAATAAATCTATAGGTATACTGATACTGGTTTGTCATTCCGTTGGTAACACATAGACATAATGCTGCTAAAGCAAAATAGATTGAACACTCACGCATAATATTAAAAATAGTTTTGATTTTTGCAAGTCCGTCTGATTGTCCTCTCGATAACTCGAAAACGCGTTTACTCACTGCCTCAGAGTGCGTCGACATAGAGAGCTGAAATTTCGTATACGACATTTCATGAAAATAGTAAATACAATTTCACAAATGGACTAAATCGGGCAATTCGTTCATGGTGTTGTAATACAAAAATTGAGTTCTTCTACGTATACTGTGAAAACGATCAGTCCTAGATGTTTTTAATGTACTGAAAATTTCTTCAGAATATAAAATTCTATGAAATCGGTTATAATAACTTTCACTGTCCAACGAAATAGATGCGAAAAATCACTTTAATAATCAAACTTGCACCGAGGGGTCCCCATACGAAATTACATACCGGCATTCATTTAGGCCTAGGGTATCGTAAGAATTGGTCTCAGACTAGTTCTTGTTTTTTTCTAGTTTTAATTTATAATTAAAATTACAATTTTAAATTTAAACTCATGTAAATGTGACAGCTTATGCTCTCGGAAGGAGTAATTATTTATTTTTGTATTGCTGTTCAGTATTATTTATTTATTTATTAAATTATATTCTAGTTTATCATACGCTTTGGCTAATGAAATTTTATTACACTTAATCTAAATCATTTAAAAAAAAATTACTTCTTACAGATTGCATAAATATATAGATAAAAGGCATAAACAACTTGGTCCCATATTCCGAGAGAAATTAGGATCAGTAAACGCTGTGTTTATAGCTTCCCCCAATTTAATGAGATCAGTATTTTTTTACGAAGGTCAATATCCAACTCATCCTCTTCCTGAAGCTTGGACTCTTTACAACGAAAAGAAAAAATGTCGCCGTGGACTATTTTTCATGTACACACTTTATACGCATTGCCGTAATCAGAAAAAGATAATATAAAATTTTAATAGGGATGGAGAAGAGTGGTTACACAATAGAAGAATCATGAATCGATTGCTCTTAACTGGAAACTGTAATTGGATGAACAGCCTTATCGAGAGGAGTACACAGAAATTTATTACGCAGTGGACCCAAATCACAAATCAAAAAAAATATGAATTCATTGAAATATCTGATTTAGAGAATCAATTGTATCGTTGGTCCATTGATGGTATTGCTTCTGCCATTAAATATTTGTAGAGCTGATAATAATTTTTTTCTCTTGTCTACAAATGCAGTTATTACGGGATTAATGTTTGGGCAACAGTTTGAAAACGCTTCACGTGAATTAGAAGAAACAATTGAAATATTTTCACAAAAGGTTCACAAGATTTTCGAAAGCAGTTCTAAATTAATGAATTTTCCACCAAAAATTGCGGAATCTCTAAAACTTAAGAGATGGATGCATTTTGAGGAAAACGTTGATGAGGTCTTACAATTAGGCAACAAAATCATTGATATGTCGCTTGCTGAAATTGCAGTAGCAGATGGACTTTATACTATGATGAAACAAAATAATATGCACACTGATGATATAAGAAGAATTTTCGTTGATCTAATTATTGCCGCTGGGGACACAGTAAGTATAGAAATTTATTATTTTTGAATAAAACATTTGAATACTAGTTATCTTCAGTATCCACATTAATATTTACGTCACTTACGTAGTGTCTTAGGATGCTTTCACATCTCGATTCGCAAATGGCTTTTCACATTATTCTGGAAAAAAGGGACAAGTGTCTAAGTATCTCAGGTGACGGGAGCTAATCTTATATTGTTACAATGAATCATTGTAAAATCTTGTAATTTTTGCGGGGTTTTTTCCTCGTTCTTCCTCTTCTCCCTATTACATCAACGATGTCACTACAGTTCCAGCATGGGATATAATATGTATATGTACTGGTAAATTACAGAGCTAAGCAGTTGCACCTAACACCAATTTCCGTGACATTATTATCCCATTCAATGAAAATCTAGGTAGGATATCTGTCATGTTTGACTAAAGATCACTTTAAACCAATCTAAGATGTAAGCTATTCTGTACATTATCATCTCACATTCTTATTAACTCTGTATATTCTTTTTTTCTGCGAGATTAAGTTCTCAAAACTCATGCAATACTATGATCGTTAAACTTACTAAACGTACACCCGAAGCATGTATAAGATATGTTTATGGTGCTAGGAGATATGCTCTTATTACATACTCATGGAATTATTTTTACCTGGATGACTCCTCAAGTTGTATGAACGGAGAATGATCAACTTCGTTTCTAACTCCCGTCGAGGTTTGTTGTCTATGTACATTAGTGGGAAATACTAATTAAGCCGACATAATGTTGCAATGTGACGGTGTAACTAAACAAGAATGTTTAGCAGTTGTACTAAGTGTCCAAAAATCCCAACCGTTTATCGAACTAATGCTGTTCAAGATAGTGATGGATCATGCTAGCATGAAATGGCTGATATTTCAAAAAGACCCCAGCGGTAAACTTGCTCGGTGAAGTTTGAAGCTTCAAAGGCTCGATCTCCAATCGAATATCGGAAGGGAAGCCTTAATGTAGGTTCTGATGCATTGTCACGGATCTCTGACAGCTTAACACTGACTTAAGACTGATGCTACTAAGATCGCAAGCACGCTTTGGCGCAAGCTTACCAATTTATGGCTTTAGACTTATAGATACTCTTTTTAATTGCTCACATAGAAGTAATTAGAGATATTATTAGAGAACTAAAAAAAATACTCTTAGAGAATAGATGCATGTAATTTTTATCGAGTGGTAGGGAGTGCGGAAGTGGAAGCAAGTTAAGTAAAAGTATAAGCAGATTACCAAAACTGGGTGGAAATCGAACCCATGACCTCTGAAATGTGTTGCTCTATAATAAGAGTAATAATTAGTCTTCAGCACTCCTGCTTTACTTTTTTTTTTAATCATTGCACAAATGCTTTATTTTTGTTAAGCTGTAATCTATATATGTAATAACCCAATTGATGCAGGTATGCCAAATGTTGGTGCGTCGTGTGCTGATGTTATTACTAAATATTTTATGATTTGATTTAATAAAACTGCTAGCACTCAAAGTATTTTTAACTAAAGAGAACACTATACCGATTCACACAAAACTTTCTAATTTTTCGTTATCTTCGACCTACTAATACAGCGGAGTTACCTGAATCATTAATTACAATTTTAAATGAAAACATATTGCTAGTTAATAGTTATTAAGATTTGTTTTAATATCAAATTAATTCCAGCGTTAAATTGCCATTACTTCGTCTTACCATTGCATGAACAAAACATATTTCAAAGTAAAGTTGAACAAATATAAATTATATAATAAACACAAACTTCTAATTGATCTCACTTATACACTTATTACGAAAATAATAAAGAATTATACTATACTTAAAAAATACTGATACGCACCGAAGCAGTAAAAAATACACCTAGGTTAACTAATTCTACTGTACTGATCTGATATTGAACCGACCGAAATGATAAATATTTTGACATTATTTGGTAAAGATCTTCTTCTTCTAACAGTGAATGGATGGTTTAGCGCTCGCAGCACGCCAACCAAATAAAAAGAAATTTACTCTGTAAAGGAGCGTTCAGATATAAAAGTCTTATGGGTATACTATTTCCATTTTTGGTTTATAAATTTAACTTCAAGACACACAAAAGTTCACTGTTAGAACCTATAAATATTTTTAAATTATTTTTTTAAATGAATTTAAGCTAAAATATATCAATATTTTGTCGTAAAAATAAATGGACTTGCACCACTTTGAAAATAAACGGCTCATTATCCACAATTATTTATTATTTCAGATGAAATTTCAAACTGTACTTCTACATTAGGAATTATTTAAGAAAAGTAAAAATAAATGCTGGAAATATGTCTTTTAATATAATTTTACTTGCTATATTAGCAAGTTTCCCACTCCACTAAACCAAGGAGCTTGCGCTGTTGCATCTGTTGCCCTGCCGGCATTCCACAAGCCGGCAGCACAGTACGGTGGCGTTTAACAAATCTCCCATGTACATCAGTGATCAGTGCAAGGTCATTAGCCCTTGTCACTGATCAGCAATACGGGTGTCCCCAGCTGTGGTCATTGAACTGCACGGTCTGAGGTACTGAAAGCAGCAAATAGGCATAACACTATTGCTGTTTTTTTTTACCTCGCTGTGTCGTTGACTGCAGCTGGGCGCCCCCAATAAATATTTGTGTTGTTGTGTGTCGCTCTTTCTTCTGTTTTTTTTTTGTTTTGCTTTGGAATATGCAGAATTTTATTTTAGAATTTTGCAACATTCACGGATTGGGGGCAAATCGTTTTTCGGTGTACTGCCACCTTCAATCAAAAAATCCGGCAATTCTTGCGCTAAGTGAAACCAAGGTCGTTTCTGATGCTGATTCTAATCAATATCACGTCCCTGGTTATAGCTTAGTGCCTCTTTTTTCTCCACATAGGGGGATCGCAATATATATTCAGAATGATGTGGCCTTTACCATTCTAAAAGACTTTCCACCTTCTGCCAATCCTGAGTTTAATTACATCTGGATTAGGTTCAAACTTCACAGGCACATCATCTACTTTTGCTTCCTTTATCGCAGCCCAAATATGTCTGATGACGACACGGTATCCGTATTTGACAATATCTCCAACAATATTGATCATTTGCTTTCTGTCTCCCCCTCTTCCGAAATCGTCCTGGCAGGCGATTTTAATGTTCATAATATACCGTGGCTCAGACATTCTTCTACCACAAGTCCTGCGGGCCGATTCGTTGAACTATTTTGTGAATCTTTCAATTTGCTATCAGCTAGTGGATGCACCGACGAGAATCCCTGATGCAGCTGGTGATAGGGCCAATTTACTAGATTTGTTTCTGTCATCTCACCCTGACAAATATTCTATCTCAGTCGGCTCCCCTCTTGGTAATTCAGACCACTGTCTAATCACGGCTCAATTTATCACCTCATCTCTGCGCCGCCCCACTTCTCCACCTACAAGTAGGCTTCTCTGGCACTATAAGAACGCTGATTGGGAAAGTCTCAATCAGTATCTTAGAGATATAGATTGGTCGGTCTGTTTTGCTTCGAGGGATGCTGATGAATGCACATTAGAACTTAGTAACTTACTAAGTCTAGGCATGCGTGAATATATTCCGTATTCTTACAGCAGATCTCAACAACAGCAAAATCGCTCTTGGTTTAACGATAAGTGCAACCAAGCTATAAAAGCGAAAGAGTCTGCTTTTCGCGCCTATCAAGTGCATCCTTGTCCAGAACTGAAAGAAATCTACAAGACTGCACGGAACACCTGCAAGTCCATTATCCAGAGAAAAAAATTTCTTTTTGACCAGAATGTTAGACAAAGAATCTTGGCAAGCCGCAAAGGTAGTAAAGGTATCTGGTCACTGGTCAAAACCATCAGGAACAACTTCAGCAGTTCCTCTATACCTTCACTACTTAATAATGGTGAAGTGGTTGTTGACTCCCAGGAAAAATATTTTGGCTGCTAGATTCGCATCAAATTCTTTTCTTCCACCCACTTCACAGGCACCTGTCGTGCATCCCCCGTGCGGATGTGTACAAGAGCCAATACACATCCGTACGAGAGATGTGTTCAAGGTCCTTAATGGTATCAACGTCTCTAAAGCCGCAGGTCCTGATGGTTTCTCGCCCCTATTAATTAAAAGCTGTGCCTCATCCTTGGCTAAACCTCTGCGCAAACTGTTCTACCTGTCCTATTCGACAGGAAAATTTCCAACTGCTTGGAAACTAGCTCACGTTCAGCCTATTCCCAAGAAAGGAGAGGGTAGCGATCCCTCAAATTATCGACCAATTGGAATCACTTCGATTCTTTCAAAGGTTTTTGAATCTATCATTAACTCCAAATTAATGAAGTATCTGGAAACCAATCAGCTCATTAACGATCGCCAATACGGCTTCCGGCACGGTCGCTCATCTGGAGACTTGCTGACTTTTCTTACGGAACGTTGGAATCGTAGCCTTCACAATTTTGGTGAGGCCAAAATCGTTGTTCTAGATATTTCAAAGGCCTTTGATAGAGTCTGGCATCCAGCCCTTTTAGCCAAACTCAAAGCACTTGGTCTTTCCCCTCCTCTTCTATTATGGATTGAAAGTTTTTTATCTAGTCGCCAAATACGTGTTGTATTAGATGGCGTTATATCTGAACCTCATCCTATTAATGCCGGTGTCCCCCAGGGCTCTGTTATTTCTCCGACTCTATTTCTAATCTTCATTAATGATCTGCTTTCCCTTACTTTTAATCCTATCCATAGCTTTGCTGATGACAGTACCCTTGATTTCGCATACTCCTTTGACACCCTTGCGGATTCCAGAGGGAACGCCACATGTGTTAAACGAGACTGCATGATTAGATCATTGAATAACGATCTTGACAATATTCTCGCTTGGGGCAAAGTGAATCGCGTCGAATTCAATGCATCTAAGACCCAAAGCTGTCTCATCTCATTAAAACAAGACCATCACTTAACCACTCCCGTTTCGTTTGATGGAGCACTAATTTCTGATTCACCGTCACTAAGAATTCTTGGCATTAATATTTCCAGTAAGTTAAGCTGGACAGATCACATCTTCTCGGTTGCCAAAGAAGCATCAAAATGTCTTGGTTTTTTGAAAAGGTGTAAGAAATATTTCAGCCCATCAAATATAGCGCTCCTCTACAAGTCTTACATCAGACCTAGAATGGAATACAATTCCCATATCTGGGCCCGGGGCTGGTCGCACAGCCTTAGCTTCATTGGATATTGTCCAAAAGAGAGCCTGCAAGCTCATTGGCGATGTGGCAATTACTCGTCATATCGACTCGCTCGAGCACCGTCGCAATGTTGTATGCCTTTCGCTCCTTTATCGCTATATGCATGGTCAATGTTCTGATGAAATATCTAGTCTGATCCCTTGTAGAATAGTTCCTGCACGCAATATTCGTGCTGCATCCCGCGCTCATCCTTTTACCCTTCAAATTACCTTCGGCCGTACACTAAAATTCCGTGATGCTTTCTTATCCCGAACTGTGCGAATGTGGAACAGTCTACCATCTTCTGTCTTTCCTCCGGCATACAACCTGCGAAAGTTTAAGGGCGACATACATCGGCACCTCCGCCGCTCTCCTCATATCCCTTAATCCTTTCCCTATCTCCTTCCTGCCACGCTGTGCTTTGCATCATAGGGTATCCCCTGAGCTTGGCTTAATAATATAAAAAAAAAAAAAAAAAAATCTCATGGACGCTTAGCGCTCCAATATACTGTTCACATCCTATTCTTTACTTTTACGTTCTATAGTCTCGTTAATGTTCAGTATCTAGGTTTAATTCTTTAATTCATTTGCTAACTTTTCTTAAGTTATCTGCATTTTGTTGCTAACCGCCTCGTTTTTACCCCTATTGTTTAGACAGTTCCTACTACAATGAGTCTGTTCGTTTCACCTTTGTTAGTTTTCTAAATATTTGTACTCAATCGACATAAAGCTATTATATATTTTCTACTCGTTGTACGTAACATTGTAACGTAGCGTAAGCAGAGGTTCCTTAATAAATACTACTCTATTCTATTCTATATTCGTGTCCGCTGGGTTTAAAAGTTTATATTCGTTGTAATTTTCTGGTGACCAAACTGTATGTAAAGTAGAATAAAAAAACCAAGAATACCTACCTACCTACCTACCTTTCTGATCCAATCAAAGTCCACGTGAGATGGGATTAAAAAAAAACCGCAAAGCAAACATTTAGATAAGGTATTTCCTAAACGGAAACGACTAGCAATATTGTATAACACTTTTTTGTTCTATGAACTATTAATTACTACTGGTTTTTTTTTTGTGAACAAAAAAATCTTTTCGAAAAATTGAATATCTCCTTTATTAGTACTGTAGGTGTGTGTGTGTACAGAAAAGTCCTCCTTTCCTAAATTGCTAAATTTCTAATGTTAATTCTTAGTTGCTATGTTACCTGTTACTTATTCTAACTCTTATATACTTATCTTGAACAATTTCAATACTTAATTATCGTAATAATGTACTTACTATTTTAATATCTCAATAGCCGTACCCAACGTTTAGGTACGTGGCGCTTATGTCGGGGATTGTAATAAGGCAACTTCGAATTTGAATCCCTCACATCTTTGTAGAAGATTAAGGATATACATATATACGTGGCATAATTTTTTTAAATTAAGAGCAAGAGAACTAACATTTGAGTAAATATTTAGTATACATGCGATAATTAATTATATTTACTTTCAGACAGCATTTTCAACACAATGGGCATTATATATTTTATCATCGAATATGAATATTCAAAATAAAGTACATTCTGAGGTTAATACGTCTCTATCAGATCATGAAATTCCATATATTCGTGGACTTATACGGGAAACGTTGAGGCTTTATCCAGTTGCACCATTTATTGGACGATTTCTAGCTTGTGACGCTATACTAGGAAATTACAAAATCAATAAAAATGTAAAAGAATAAGTATACAGGATGTTTGAGAAGAAGATTTAAATAATTCATAGGATGGTAGCTGGCGTTAAGAACCCAAAAACCTTCGACTTCAAATGATATTATATGATATTCTGTACCCAAAAATTCAATTCTATTTCTACATTTTGCACATTTTTAAAGCATATTCTGCGAAAATGGTTTGAAAAACTAATTCACAAAAGCAAATTTTCTATCTTTAAACATTTTTCGCTTCATTTAGATAAAGAAGTGATTTAAAAAGGGTTGTATTTTGGATAGTGTTCCGGATCAAATTACTATAAAAGTTTACTACATACTGCATACATTATTCTTCTTTAAGAACTGATAAAAAAATTGTCATGGGGATTTTCAGAGCTATGAGCGATTAAATGTTTTGCTGCCGGTATCCTTTGAATTTAACAGACAAAATGGCTAAGATTTTCTAATTTGAAACTGAGTAGTGAAGAAATGGCGGAAGGAAAGTGGTAGACGACTTTAATTATTTAATTAATTAAAATATTTTTAAAAGTAAAACAAATATATTTATGGTTTTCTTCTTTACAAGATGTATTCAAAATCACGATATTTTTAATTATATTGGAAAACTATCTTGCTAAAAATTTTCAAACCTATTATTTCCTCACAGGCATCAATTTCAAAATTTTCTTACTGTTTAAAATAAGGATCAACTATGTGACTTGTCATTTGTTTTTTACGGTACTCTTGGATCCAGTTTTTGTAACTGGAAAGCGAAAAATCATTTTCTTTTTCTTGATTACAAAAACCGTCAAGCTTTCCCTCGAATATTCGCCAAATGCTGGTCAAGATTGCTCTAACCTAGCAGCAATTCGTTGTTTCTTATAATTCGCTTATATTTTTTTGGGATCTAAGCTTTCTGTCAATATGAGCAAATATTTCTATATTAGGACATTTTCAATTCAGAATCCTTTCCTCTTAAATTTTATTTTTCTTCACCGAGTTTTCCGGGAAATTTTTTTTCACATATTTCCTCGTAAGTCATATCTTTTTATACCCTTCTCATAAAGCTTGCCTTATACATGGTCTTTTCTTAATCTCCAAAATTAAACGTTTTGCATAAACCATTTTATAATACCAGAAGAAAAACTTTCGTATTACTTTCTTAACTGTAAATATCGTATGCGCACTCCAATGCTATTTCACTACTTCTGTGCTACTGCACTGCACTAAATTTCAGCAAATCGTCGCAGAGAACCCTAATCTCATTTCGTGTCATATTGCGCTCAATGAGGTTAACATTACATTCGGTAGCAAACCATCGTCAAACCGTGGCCAGTTATGGTTACTTTCAGGTTTTGAAAGCGATTCGGTTTAGACCGTTTCTGCTAAGTTAATTCATTGGGATTCATTTGGCACGAAAAAAAATTATCCGACAAAAACTTGATCTGTATGCCGCTATCCTAAGATCAGTTTTTATGACCAATATTTGTTCAGATCGAATGAGCGCAAGAGTTAGCTTGATATAGTTTTTTTTTATTATAGAGAATACAAAAAGTAAAAAAAATTGCAAAAAAGAACTTATCTCTGAAATTAACATTGGATTTTTTTTAAAAATCCTTCGAGTGATTTTATTGAAATAAGACATTCTGCCGAATTCAAAATTAATGTAACTAGAATTAGGCAAACATAAGACTTCTGAAAACATTTTTCATCGCCCATAGCTCTGAAACTAGGAATATGCCCCTGAAAAGGTGGCCAAGCAATTGTTTTTATCAGTCCATAAGATCCAAAACTCTTAAAAGTTTAAGTAAAATAAATTTTTGTTTTTCAGACACTTGTTCTTTTATCACTGTACACATCTGGACGAGATGAAAATAATTTTCCCAATTCACTAGCAGTGAAACCAGATCGATGGGTACGGAATGAAAATCGTGAACTCGGTAATGTTCTTCAAGCACATGGAACTTTACCATTCGCAATTGGAAGCCGTTCGTGCATTGGGCGAAAAATTGCTTTAGCACAAATGCATTCGTTAATAAGAGCAGTAAATGAACAGAATACCTCCAGACTATTACACAGTTAAATTAAAAACTTTCAATTTCAGGTTGTACAAAAGTTTGAATTGAAGTGCTTAAACGAAGATAATGTGGATATAATGCTTCGTCTAGTTGCAGTGCCGAATCATAAAATAAGACTTTCAATTAAACAGCGAAACATTTTGTAAAAATTTAAAAAACAAACTGTTTATTTCATTTATGTTAGTAATGCTCGTAAAAATAAATATATACAAGTCATAGCAATTAGTAACAACAGCCCAAAGCTTGGCACTTGCCACATTATTTGTCCAACAATTACAGATATTCCTATTAGCATTAGAGTTCGGTATGATGCCATTATTCTAAGACATATTCTAGGTTGGAGGAGTTCTTCACATAGTTCACTGTAACCTAAAAAGCATTCGGAAATGAAATTATTATAAAATATATTTAGAAAGGTTTTGTTTACCTTTCGTTTTATCAAACCATTGAACAGTTATTGGCGGACTTAAAATTTGCCGTGACAGTTTACCCCAAATATCAGGCCTACACCAGAATTGTCTCATTTCATCGGAAAACTATAAATATTTCAGAATTAAAAAAAAACTAAGAGAGTTAAAAAAAATCTTCCTTTACCATTTCATTTAACTTGCATGCAACTTGATGTAAAAATCGCACCAAAAACCTACATTCATGATTTTGAATAGGATAAAGTGCCGGATCCATGCTTGGTTGGATGTTGTAAATTGCATTTCTCATCTAATAAAATATAATTAATGCAAACATATGTAGAAAGAAAAGAAAAACAACAATTTTTTTAAGCCATTTCAAGGTGTACCAAATAGATTAAGGACAATGGATAAATTTTAGGTAAGAGATTCATCAGGACTCTGATCCTTCTGAAGAAAAAAGGATAATTACTTGGGAAGGTGTTTCATTTAATTTATGCATAAACTACCTGAATTGGTGAAATTTTTGCTATATCAAAATTATCTCTGTCATCAGAGCAAGAGAAATTTACTTGAGAATAATTAATTTCTCGCGGTTCTATTTGTTCCATAGAAATATCAGGAAGATCAATCTAAAAATCATAACCATATCAATAGATGTGAAATGTATATAGCTCCAGTTTAACGTTCATACCTCAAACATATTAGATAAAACATGAGCACAAATATCCAAGATATCCGGTATTTTTCGAATTTCTTGCAGTTTCAATTCAATTGGAGAGATGTCATCAAACAGGTTGAAGAAAAATCGTTTAAAATAATTCAGACCACGATTTTGCTCAGCTATTTCATTGTTTAACGCTTCTATTTCCTGTTGAACATATAACTTTGCTATGCACAAAATTCTTAGAAATTGCTTGACTTCATTGCGTACAGCTTCTCCAAACATTGGAGCATAACCTTCTTCGTGATAAATGCCATCATGACGTATCGTTTCCCAGTCACACGTTAATCCTTGTCTGTAGCGAAATGATTTTGCTTAGCCTTTAGATTTAACACAAATATACAAATTTAATAATTTACCTATAAATAGCTGTTGATCTCGTACTAACTTGAGGCGAGGATATTGGTGAAAAATTATTTGGGCGCCTTTCTTCAGAGTTTATAAGAATTTGTGATAAATTTCCTTGATTGAATACCTAAAAAGATAAGTAAGAGAATTTGTATTTTCCTTTTTTGTTTTTCAATATTATCCAAGAGATAGGTTATATTAGAAAAGTTATATCACTACGAAATACTTCTGGCCATATGGAAAAAAATTTGCATAAGTTTGTTATAAGGAAAATCACTCACCGCATAGTATCTTCGCGGAATATTTAACGTATCAACGTGCAGGTTTGAGCACATACATAATATGGATGTTGGCGGCTCTTTACAGCCATCGAATGGTTATAAATATAGAGTGGTTTGAGCTTAGCACTAGTAGTAGTATTACTTTTGTAAAAACATTCTACATTTAATATAATTCAGTCAGTTTAAACTGAAATTATATATGATGATATGATACTGAATTAAAAGCCAGAATGAGAAATATGAGAAAGATGAATCAGATGGTGAAATTAAAGCTGTGACTCAAGGAGGTTTTCGCTTCAGAGGAGATATGATTCTATTGATGGACGACATAAATGTACAAATCCGTGCTCCAACAGTATCGGCGTCGAGAACGTCGTCATTGACAGTAACGACAACTCATTTACTGAATTGTATAATTTTCGTCAACTAGTTATTGGCAGGACCATCTTTGAATACAGGAAGATATACAGAGACACATAAATATCACTGGTTGGATGAATTAGGAATTGAATAGATCATATAGTCGCCATTCATCGATAGAGAAACATTATGAAAGTCGTCGTTGTTTTGAACGAAATTGGGTGAGGCATAAAACGTACGGAGGAATTCGGGTTGCCGAAAAAAAGGTTTAACGACTTGCAGGACAGTACCAAACAATTGGCACTTGTTAATAAGTACCACCAAAATGCAAAGCTAGGAAACAAATTAAAAACATCATTAGTCTTGAAGAATCTATCACCCTGCGATCCATATACGATCTTACTTCTCAGAGAAGTAAAGTAAAACCAATATCCGGCGTGTCAAAAAGAAGGCAAATTGCTATCTTTGCAGATAAAGTGGAAATAAAATAACGAAACAGCTTTCGAGAAAGCATTTTGTTAAAAAAGTGGAAGATTGCAGACAAGCGATGAGGGATCAGATGGGGTGCTAAGCCCAAAGGCTATGGATAGGTTATGCTTAGACAAAAAAAAATTGCATGGGTGGGGCGACGGAAATCCTCACCGTTTCCGAGGTAACGGATATGATAGATCACCCTGTAACGTATAAACGTTACACCCTATGATGATGATCTAAAATTGATCATAGATAGATAATCTTTTGACCTTTCCAAAGGTCTATAGATAAATTTTTTTCCTTCTATCCACTGTTTTGATGGCTTCGTATCACACTTTGTACCCAAAATGTAACTCTTTTTGTGTGTTTGAACTTTGTTATTTAGTCTCTTTGTTTAGCTTAACTAGTAACTACTCTTATACATATTTTACTTACCTTCACGATTCGATGAAACATTAAGGCATTTCTGAATGAAGTGAAGTCAATACGCTCAAATCGAGGAAGAATTTGTATAAAAATTTGTGTGTAAATAGGAAGATTTTCCGAAACGAACAATTCATATCTACTATTGATGGGAATATCCGCATTAAGCATACTACAAAAATTTAAATTAATACCAAGTGCACACAAAATATCTAACTTCTTACTTGTAATCCCTGTCGAAAGTATACCGCCACGGTTGTATGTAACTCAACCAAAGTTCCAATACCACCGACATTGAACTATCCAAAGGCCATCTTCCGATGAGACTTTTAAGAAATGGGTAAATCCTTGCTCTCATCATCGGCTGTGATTGTTTTCGTAAAATCGACATTGAAGTATTATCCAAATCTGATGAATTGCCGAAAGCATGAAGTTGCTTAACTAAGATTCTTACAGAGCGAACAAATTCACTGCTGGGCATCTCCTGTAAAATTATTCAATTAAAATGGAATTAAAAAAATACTCGATCAACATTTTGCTTTTACCCTTGATTCATCAACATCAAACCGCAGCCAAGTATCTACAAACAAATATAAAACAGATTCAGTCCTCCAGGCATGAGCTCTAGGTGATTCCGGAGTCCGTACAGTTTGATTTGTGTGTGTAAAATGCGAAACAGGCGAAAGTTTTAAATATTTTAAGGAACGTGTTGGTTGCAGAGGTTGAACAGGCATGGGTTGTGGCGCTTTGACGGTAGAACAAATATTTGTTGGTTGTACAACAGCATCAGGACTGCTTGGCAAAAATGTACAAACATAATCGGCAGTAAGCCAGAAGTATGCAGTTTTCGATCGTTCATTATGAACCTGCAGAGCAGAAGGATACATACGATGTAGAGGCACAGTTCCGTGGATTGCAAAATTTAATATGAAATAATCAAAAGCATTTAAAGATAATGTTGTCACTGTACGTCTGAATGGATCTATTGTAATTATATCGGCATAAAACATCGAATACTGTCCACTGAGAATCATTTCACGTGTTTTTTTCTAAAATAAATATATTAGTTTGTATAACATAAGAGTGAAATAAAACCATATCCTTACCGGTAGAAGATCGACACTAAATTCAAATTTTATAGCATCATTAAGCAAACGATAGCATAATCTTAGCATGGGACCTAATGGTATAAAAAATTGATAGAGTATATCGTAAATTTGGGGCGAATTCTCTCTCGTCGTTGTTCTTAATCCCCATCCTAGACCGCCACTATTTATTCCGAATATAGAATTAACTAAAGGTGGGAAAACTTCTTGTAACTCACGGATACTGCATCTATCGAAGAGAAGAGTCATTTCTGGACATCTTTCAAATATCGGAAAATTTAAAAGTTCGAAGATTCGATTCTAAAAAATTACAATAAATGTTTACAAATTGTAGATAAATATTGCATTTATAACTTACAACACAATTTTCACTATACAAACTCATTGCTTTTGACTATTATTGTGTTCAATTTTTGCAAGTATTTTAATGCAGATGCTGTTAATAATTTAATTATACTTATTTTAAAGTATCATCGAAAAAATTTTGTTTACCTCGAACGAACCAGCCGGGCTTTTTTACTAATTTGACGTTTCAAAGAATTGTCAAAACATTTGTAATTTTGTTTTTGTAGTGATAGATAAATTACTTAATTTTTAAAATATTTTCTTTAAAAGTATTTATTTATTTATTATATCACTACCTGTATATTTATTGTATTAAACAAATTTGTTATTATTATTATATTTACCTTTGCGTAATAGTTTTACAAATGACACTTAGATGGCACTAATGAGACCTTTGAAACCCATATTCAATATATCTTCGATAAGGTAAGGGCCCACATGCTAAAGCATGATTTACTTTTCGTGGATGGGAGACATAAGGGAGAAGGAAAAAATCCGTGCTATACTTTTCTAGGGCCGTCCACTGACTTATAACAATGGACTGAGCGTATTGCCATTTTCCTATAAGAAAACATGGCACAAGTTTTATAGTTCTCTCTTTCGCCCTATGGCAGACTTGGAGCTACCAACACAAAATATTGCGTTCTGGAACATTTGCTTATGCCATTTCATGTTTTTATGTTGGCTACAGATGCAATCACTGCAGAAGGAATAAGGTAAAGATAGTGTTTACCATGCTCCGTCTCTCTTGCCCATGAGCAGGATTCAGTTAAGAATAACTTTTGAAAATTAAAGTCGGAATGAGTTTAATTCCTTATAAGCGATTAAAATATCACTTGGGCACCAGAAAATATAATTTTTTAATTAAATTCGATTTACGGGTGTAAAATTTCATCTGATTGGTTGAGTTTTACATGTTTTTTATGTAATCGTTTTAAAGGGTGCTCTAACGGTGATATTCAGAAACACAATATTTTTTGTGCCACATGAAATAGCAAATCGCTCAGTCCATTGTTATAAGTCAGTGGGGCCGTCGTACACGTTGCATTTGTTATTTAATGGGAGACACTCGGAGGGAAGAAATTTTCCTCCCTCGACTGTCTCTCATCAGAAAAAAGGGTCTCGTGCGTGCAATAGTCGACAGGGTGTACGCCGTTGGTAATGAAAGCTGCAGCACGCGCTGCCTAATGAAACTGCAAGCAAATAGTTCCGGCCATTTTGAGATTTTGATATTTCTGATCGGACGGCTGTGCAATTCTTTACCTACAATTCAGGTGATAATATATAAAATCAATTCTCATTACGTGCTGTAATATTAAAAGTTATTTCGATTTTTGCATGTCCGTCTGTCTTCCGTCTGTCCATCCGTCCGCCTGTCCTTACGATAACTCGAAAGCGCGTTTACTTAGGGCCTGTCCGAATCCATATCTTCGTCTTCGTCTTTTTATACCCTAGATGAAATCTATAGGGTATACTAAGTTTGTCATTCCGTTTGTAACACCTCGAAATAATGATGGTAGAGCAAAATGGATTGGACACCCATTCATAATGTCAAAAGTTATTTTGATTTTTGCATGTCCGTCCGTCCGTCCGTCCGTGCGCACGATAACTCGAGAACGCGTATACGTAGAGAGCTGAAATTTTGTACACGGACTTTAAAAAAAAAAGTAAAATTAAGTTCGAAAATGAGACAAATCGGGCAACTCCTTCGTGGGGTTGCCATATAAAAATTTCGTTTTCCGCTTATATTTGGACACTTCCTGGGAACGCGTCGACGTATACTTTGAAAACGATCAGTCCAAACCATTTTTTTGTACTAAAAACTTCTGCAGAATATAAAATCCTATAAAATTGGTTATAATCATTTTTTCTGTCCGATAAACCGTTCTGGAAATATATGCGAAAAACCACTTCAAAAATCAAACTTGCACAGAAGTGTGACAATACGAAATTGCATACGGGCATTCATCTAGAGAGGGTATCATAAGAATTGGTCTTAGACTAATTCTAGCTTTTTTACTTGTTATTACTGCTAATGACGTAACACAACAAGCTTAGTAATTATAATAGTTAGACGAAGGCTAACCCGTCCGAATTCGTGTGCTTAGCTCGATATTTGACGTTTTGTTAAAAGCTTGGGCTGTTTTACTTGATGCTTGTACCTATAGGTACCTCCCGCCGTGTATTAATCAAGTTGAAAACAAGTTATCTTGTCCATATATATATCTCTTGACCATCATAAATGCAGTCAAATTCATCAAATAAACTTGGCGACATGATTTATATTGTACCTACTTACTACGATAAGCTATAATGCAATAAATAAAGATTAATTTTATTAGCCAAAAAAATTACTGCTTTACGCTCATATCCATTAATTATTTTGTTTTTAAAGGAATTAAAACAGTAAAAAGTTTGCTCAATAGTTATGCTACATTTTACCAGCGGTCGCCATTTTCCATCAAGCCCAACACGAAGCTCCTGTCCGAATTCGTTTGCTTAGCTTGATCTCGACAGCGACAGCCAACGAAAAAACATAACCTCAAAATATGTGGTCTATTTAAATTAGTCAACTCGAACCTTGACTCGATGATCAAGCCAAACAAGATATCTAAACTGTTAAACAAAGTAGCAAAGTTCGATGGCATAGACATGCAGTACGTTTACATGAATACTTGAGTACTTGGCTTGCAATCCACTTGAAACTCAAGTAGGGTTTTTGCTTGAATTAATTCCAATTACATGACTTGAAATTTACTTGAAGTGACATTATACCTTTGACAACTCTGCATTATGTTCAATACATATTTGCGGATTTTTAGATAAATATCTTGAGAAAAAGTGCTAAAAATCACAACCTGAATTATCAACAATAATCTTCTTCTTGTTCCTCTTTACCGTTTTCATATCTCGCACAAATGATAATTTTTCAGGTACTGAAGTTGCGTTTGCGTGAATTTTTTCTAGTAAATCGAATAAAATTTTGTAATTTACTTGACGCTACCTGAGAACGCGGCAACGTAGAGAGTTGAAATTTTGTATACAGTCTTTCCATAAAAATAGTCAATAAAATTTTAAATCGGGACTAATTCGGACAACCGAAATTTTTAGTTGAGACAACTATAACTCTTGAGAGGAGTACGGGGGGCAGTCGTTGAAAAGACCATGAAGATCTGCATACAATGAGCTCTTAACGCTTACGTCCGTTACTTTTTCAGATACAGGGTGTTTTGTGAAAAGCTAGCTTTTTTCGTGCTTATTTTCACTATACTTTTATTAAATTCTTCATAAATATTTTCAGTAAACTGCACGAATTCCATTAAAGGTACTTTTAAATTACCATATACCGAGTTACTTCTACGGTTTCGTCTTTGCTTGAAGGAAGCACTAAGGTGTTAAAAGTAGAACAATTAGAAAAATTTATTATTTTATGCATACATTATATATAACTACTTATCCTGCATAGTAAACTACTACATTACTAGTTAATGAAGGTATTTTGGTAATTTCTTCGGACTTGCAAACTTTTCTTCCCTCATCATCACTAATACGCGATATATTGATTCTCCAGTTAAGATCAAGACCTCTAACCATTAATAATAGAGCTGAAGCCGCTACAGAATCTTTACGATCTCCATTTGCAAAATCTGCGAACCCATAAATAATGTCTTGTCGGGAATTCTACTCCAATTCATTCTCAATAGCAATTTCATTGAACAATAAAATTTCCTTTTTTTTTAGCGATCTCCAGTATTCGCGATTTTAATAAGTTTATAATAATTTGATTAATTCCTGGAGACCAAAGTATCTTGCTTTGCCAACGCATAATCGTTTCAATGTGTAGCATTGAAAATGCCATCTTTTTTGGATCGCTTTGTAACAGGCTGAAGATTTTCATTATATTTTAATAAAACATCCTTTTCCAGGACCAACTTTGTGAAACAATTGTGTACGCAAAAATGCTTTAACATCCTTCGTTTTAGTTTCGAGGAACTGTCTGACACATTGATTGTCGTTTGTTGTATTTTTGCTCTTGCTCTGATTTTAGAAAGGAAACTGGGCATGGAGACGTCCTTATAATTGTCTCTAGGAACTGAGAAGGGAATGGAATATTTGTTTGGGGTATTAATGGAATTTGATTGTCACGTATATATGTCCTGCCGCACGTTATCATTTCAGTTCACTACTAAATCTGGTGAAGGATGTGAATAAGACGATAGATGGCAAAATAACTAAATATCGCATGGTATACCAGAGCAGAGTTACATATTGCGAAATGGGTGTTGCATTTCAGAATGGACCACAGCGTGACGAAAAGAAATGTTGCTTTAACAGCAGTTTTGTATTCATTTGATTGACCTCCTCAAAACGAAAGGTACGAGAAAATATGAATCACTCGACGTATCCATCATTTGAAATATTGTGATCCATTTCAGAATGTCCCACCAGCCATATAAAATTTATATACTCTGCTCTGGTATTGCATTTGACATTTAGTTCTTGTGCCGTTAATGATAAGACTCAGTTGCATCAGGCATTGTACATGAAAACTCTTGTATAGTTAGAGGATATCATCTTTACAGTGGTATCCCAGATTTAAGGCACTTTCACATCAAAAACAGGAACCGAAGAAAAGTAAACCGAAAAACTCAATTTATTCCGCTTTAAAACAAGATCATATCATGGGAAATAGGATAAACTAATAATTTTACTGAGAAAATAGTATATTTATTTCAGATTTTTAAGAAAAACATAACTTTTATGTTTTATCGATAGAAAAACTTTTTCGTCCGAAGAATTAGGTCGATAAAACGTAAAAGATGGGTTTTTCTTAAAAATCTGAGATAAATAATCTATTTTATTAGTAAAATTATTAGTTTATTCTATTTCCATGATTTTATGAATCATTAGAACAAAAATCTTGTTTTAAAGTGGAATAAATTGAGTTTTTCGGTTTACATTTCTTCGGTTCTTGTTTTCGATGTGAAAGTTCCTTTACAACTAACATTTGGCCTACACGTATCATATCAATACTATATTGATCATATTTACAGAAAGATGAATCATACGGCAAGGGTTTGGCATTTATTAGCTAGTTGGGCTTCGTTGCATTGTAGGTGATATCTTCAGAACGAAACTGCTTTTCATTTATAAAAACTTCCTTTATAATTTCAATTTTGTTTACTAGCACAATGTAAGATCCACATATCGCACCTTTCATCACTAGGTAGTTTAAAATTTAAAATTTGTGATCCAAAATGATCATAATTGCTACACTTCATTAAAGCAATAAACAATAATTTAATTATGTATAAAAAATAATAAAAAAATGATCAAAATTATAATAAATAAGTAAAAAAGTAAGAATTGGTCTGACTAATTCTTACGATACCCTAAGGTGGCTTTTCGTCTGAAACTAAAAATGATTATAACCAATTTCATAGGATTTTATATTCCGAAAAACTTTTCAGTGAGACGTCTAGGATTGATCGTTTTCACAGTTTACATAAAGAAACTAAATTTTTGTATGGCAATACCAAGAAGGGATTGCCTGACTTAGTCCCGTTTTCAAGTTTTATTGACTATTTGTATGGAAACGCCGTGTACAAAATTTCAGCTCTCTACGTTGCCGCGTTCTCAGTTAGTGTCCAAATATGTAGTGAAAAACGAAATTTTTGTATGGCAACCTTGCGCAGTAGTTGTCCGATTGGTCCCATTTTCGAACTTAAATTTACTTTTTTTCTAAATAGTCCGTGTGCAAAATTTCAGATCTCTAAGTAAACGCGTTCTCTAGTTACCGTGAGAGCAGGCGGACTGATGGGCGGACGGAAGGCAGACGGACATATGAACAGACGGACATTTAAAAATTAAAATAACCAACATTATTTCTTGGCGTTTCAAACGGAGTTACAAACTTAGTATAATATATGCCCTATGATTTCAGATGCGACCACTATATAATATATACACAATGCTATAAGTCAGTTTAGTAACACTGACATCTAACCAAAAAGTAAAAAGTAGCTTGAGATAAATCCATCTTGCTTCCCTTAGGAAACTCAGGTTGCATGTGAGTAACTACCTAATAGCCTACCTCTTTTACTCATCAGAGCAGGACACTCGCAAAGCACGTGTTGTACGGATTCGATTTTCTCCGAACCCTTACAGCTCCTGCAAAATCGTTCGCTACTGTACCCTGTCTTCTCGTATGGTCTCCGTAATGACCCCTACTAGATTTTTGGTATATGCTCTGCTGCCTACTGATCCACCGAAGGCTTGCCTTTTGATAGGCGCCCATGATGATCTCCTCTTTTGCAGCTCCGATCGGGATCCTCACATAAGCTATCGTTGTGGAGCTATCCATTTCAGAGCCCTTTTTGGCCAACACGTTAGCCATCTCGTCGTCGGGGATATCCCTGTGGCCAGATACCTAGCACAGGGTCTCCTTGTACCGCGAAGTCAATTCCTCAAGGCTGTCAGTGTATATGCAGATATGTCATGTGGATTCTCTGTACATAGATGTCAGTACTGCCGTCTGGTAAAAATCGCTACGAGCTACGAAAAACACTACATTTGTCCGGCAGTCTATAAGACTCGTGCCACTGGCAGTCTCTGGAGTAAAGATAGAAATATCGGATGTTACTACCATCTGCTTCTCATCCCAATCGCACCTGGTGGGAATCATTGCATTGACACCTCCATCAAAAGTTGGGAAAGGTATTTCATAGTCAGTTTCCTCCCTGCAATCACTGCAGTCTTTTTTCTGGAGTATGTTGGAATGCCCAAACTCCTCTCTGTCCACCAACCCCCCTCTCAGCCTGAAATCGCTAATTACCGCTACACTCCTGTAATGGAGATCTAGCGGCAATAAATCAACCATGACCTCCAGTGCCACCGTAGGCGTGGTGCACAAAACCCGGTTATTCCCAGGCAAGCGGCCTTCTGAATTTTTGACAGCACATCCAGGTTAAATTTCCTCGTTAGTGCCGTTAACCAGACCGTGGAGCCGTAGCAGAGGATCGTCCGAACTATGGCAGTATACATCTAACGTATCACCCTGGGTTCTAGTCTCAATATCCCGGTATGCACCCAGAGTGTACTCCTTATATTCTAGAGATTTCTCAACAACGGGCACCACTGCATGTAGTGCCGATTCTACCGATTCCCTTTTGTTTAGGCATGCTGGCTATTACTGCTGCCCTGTGCCCCTGTCATACACTTCTTAACTTATATGAACCTCAGTTAGTCTCTCCAAAACTTTGAGCATCAAAGAGGGGAGGCTAATAGGTCTGAAGTCCTTTCCGTCCTTTGTCGTAGACACTTGATGTAACTCAACACTTCATGAAAAGCCTAGGCACTTCATGAAATATAGGCAGATAGTGTAACAGTTTGCGCGAGATTTTTAGTCACTTCATGAACAAGCTCTTACGCCGATGGTGTAATACCAACAGATACAACGAATGCTAAGAGAATGCGATGAGTGGTGTAGGGGGTTGCATGCAGCCAAAACCCTCGAGAATACTTCACAAGCCATGAAACAGACCACCTCCCTACCACATGCGAGGCCCAACGTAGTCCTTACATTCTAAAATATTTGCCGTGCTCTTATGTAAAACTGACGAAAGTTTGATTTGAATATCTCCCCCGCTCTAAACTACTATTCATTCAGAAAAATGGTGTCCCGATAATCTTATGCTTGCTTTCTTTTCTTCCGAACCGTAATAAAATTTTCATACCTTTCCTAACAAAATTATTTAAAAAAATTTATCTTAACCAAATGACTACGATTCCTCAAACAAAAATTCTCAGCTGAGTAATCATTGCAATGCCGCTGTGCCGTCATGGGATGCCGTGGGCTGATGATATCGAATGTAGCTGCCTACAGATTCGGACTACGGCTGCACACACACATGCATTTATTACTCAGCTGAAAGCGTAAAATGGTAAGGTAACTTTGTAATCAAAACTATTTTATTATTTTGTTAAGTAAGGTATATAGGAAGTGTAGCCTTTGGAAAGGTAAGGAACCAAGCTTTAAGTTACTAGAAGACTATTTTCCTGTATGGATAGTAGTTTAGGCTCTATGGCATATATAAAGTCAATGTTTGGCGCTTTTCCATAAGCATCAATATAGAGCATTTTAGAGAACGGACTCCGAACGCACACATATAGATCTCTGTTTCATGGCTTGGGAAGTATTCTCGAGGGTTTTGATGCAGCCCTTCAAGGCACCCCCCCCCCCCCCCCCCACACACACACACGCATACCCTTAAATGCGACTCGGCACACACGCCGCGTGTGTGCCAAAATTTCAGCTCTCTCTATGTACACGCGTTCTCAAGCAATCGTTTGGACGGACAGGAAGACGGGCAGACATTCATCCATTTTGTTCTACCATCATATTTCTATGCGTTACAAACGGATTGACAAACTTAAAAATATCAAAGTTTCCAATGTTACTTTTTGTTATAGTTTTAGAGTAAATTTCCCGTTCTTTCTTTCTAAGGTATAGGATATCGCTCTGTTTTTTGATTTCTTAAAAAATACGAATAGAATGATTAATATTTATGTTAATTACTTATAAATATACAAATAGGACAGTCACTTGGTGCTCAAAAAGGGGGTTACCTGGCAAGGGAGTTTTGAAAATTGGTATATCGTAGATTTCGATCTTTCATTTTGTCACCTCGCGTATCTTTGTCGCTCGCGCCGCCATATTGAAAATATGACGCAAGAAGAAAAAAAAACAGTTTTTTGGCAATATTTCCCTTCCGACTAATTTTTTGATGAAAATAGTTATGCAATAAATTAAACTAGAGAGAATTTCCTACAATTTATGTAGTACCTTTTTTTTTTTTTTTGTAAAATGAATAGTTTCAGCGTACTAATTAAAAAGGATATTTCTTTGGAAATTTTTTTACTTTCCCACATAAACTTATGTATTTTATTTTTCCGAAGCGCTTTATATTTAGGAAAATGAAAAAAAAAACATTTTTCCTGTCGATTGTATAACGGGCATTTAGAATTATTTATATGTGATCGTCCTAAGATTTCAGTAGCTTTAATTTTAAATTTCCTAACCACATGATTCTATTCAATAAGGTCATAAACTCTCATTAAATCTGTACGTCATCATGTCAGCTACAAAACGTTTACAAATCTTTAGATGCCTGAAAAATATGATGGTTTTTCTGTCTAGATTACGCAAATCTAAATCTTATTCTTATGAGTAGCTCTTTCACGCATGTTATTTAATGGTCGTAGCAAAACTTTTTCCATGTGACTTGACTTGACATTACTACAGTATCTATATTTCTTTCGAATACGTTTGTCGAGAAAATCTGGAAAAAATCAAAACATTTCCTACTACCTACATAAATATAAATAAAGGTAATTATACATACATATGCATACGTACTTAAACTATACCCATCAGAAAATTATATTACCAGCAACAGGTTTATGAGTAAATGTGGAATCCCCATAGTAATTTCCAATTGCAATGCAATGTTGACTAAAAGAACAAAGTAATGCTCGACTTTTAAAAAGCTAGCTAGTCTAAGACTTAAAGTTCCAGATAACATCTTCTAGTAGTCTGCTAACATCAACAGTATGAGTATCTCATGAAGTCACTCTTAAGAATTTTTGTATTATAAGATTAGCAGCAGTAAGCCTAGAACTGTTGTAGTCGTTGGGAGGTGTCTCTTAACAACTTTTGTGAATTAATCGTGTTCGGGGCTTGTTCTAAAAGTGTTTTTGTGTTTCGTTTTTGTTTTGATTTCAACCATATCGGTATAATTACTGAGTTTATCATGAAAGGTGCGTGTATTAGTATACATACTTGCGAAAAATTATTTAATTTGTTTCAAGTGAATTTAATAAAAAAAAATATATATATATATTTCTCAATTATCGAAAGCATAACCTTCAAAAAACAACTGCTCCCGTACGAATTAATGTGCTTAAAATTAAGAAAACAAGTTTTTATCTATAGTTGAAGAGGATAAATTAAATTTAAAAACAGGTTACTTTCTGTGATCATGGTACACGGACGTTCAATAATAAACAGCGCCGCGGATTATTATTCTAATTACACTTGACGAGTCAGAGTGAACATGAACATTTTGTAATAAGATTTATTTAATTTTTTCTATTATGATTTATCATTTAGAATTGATTTTCACACTACACATAGTAAATTTGGGAAGCTTTTTTAAGCTTCCATTTTATGTTTGCCGAATGTGATTTATATTTATACTCATTGCGAATATTATTCAGCAATTTATTATATGTTCTATATAAATACTTTAACAAGCTGAAGTGGTTACATTTGCTGATGAATCTTGGTAAAATGTTTATAGTCGTATATATAATCTTAAGTAAGACCAGTAATAGTTAAGGCCGGTTCTTTCTGCAAAAAAAAAAACAAGAACATTAAAGATGATTACTGCCATGGAATGCTATTTAAAATGTTAAGTAGTGTGTGAATCTGAATACACAAAGAAATAAGCAAATTAATATAAATTAAGTCGAACTCAACGTTTTGTGCATGCAAGAAAAACTTGTTTTGGTTTTGTGCATGCAAATGCAAACTAAAACCGGTGTAAATTAATATGGTTAAATATACCAGAATTACAATTCAACCAATTGCGTTGCGTTGCGCATCAATTTCAACTTAGCTCGAACTATTGACCAATTTTATGCCCAAATTACGATTCCGACCTACGAAACACCGGGTTAACCTAGGGCACCCTAGTTCTATACCTACTATTTTGATTTTTGAATAACTTAAAGTAGAGTTACCTATGTACATGGGATTATGGCAGAGCGTTGGACGAAAACATCGTTTTTCTGTCCTCGTACCCCGAACTTACACTATAAATTTCTTGGGATAAGAGTTTGACATTTTTGTCGCTTGAAATTTGTTTGTAATTGCGGCATATCAAAATACTTCTTAAGCAAAAATTAGAAAAAAAATAATAATAGAGAAATAACTAGAACACATTTTTAATTTCTTCACCTATTTTATAAATAAATTTTCACAAATCACTAAAAACTCGAAATTAAATTATATTCAGAAGAACTGTCAGATTATACTAGGGGGTTACCCTAACTTCAAACAACTTGTACGATAAGTGTACAAACCCCTGCCGCCAGTCATATTATTTGTGTAAATTTACACGAGTGCTTTACACGGTGTTTTCATCGAGTAAATCTGAGGAATGAAATTTGAAAAATACCTGCAGTACGTTTACATGAATACTTGAGTAGTTGACTTGAAATTCACCTTGAAACTCAGCAACGGTTTTTAACTGAATTACATAATTCCAATTACTGGACTTGAAATTTTCTCGAAATCTACCAAAAATCACAGCCTGAATTGTTAACAATAATCTTCGTTTTGTTCCTCTTTAGCATTTACATAACTCGCAGACATGAAAAATGTTCAAGTACTGCAGTTACGTTTAAATGAATTTTTTCAAGTGAATTGAACAAACATTTTGTGCTTTACTTAACTCAAGTATATTTGAAGTCAATACGTGTTTTTATGATATTTTGATTACTTGATCTTTACTTGAAGTATAGAATATATATACTATAAGATCAGATCAGACTTTGGGAGGAGAGAACTGGGAAAATACCCCGGGGCTAAGACAAGCGAAGAAATTTATAAAGTATATCATATATTGAATGAGATAAAATTATTTTAGGTTGACGATCGATTCGTGTTAGAATCCCCGTTTAATTTAAACTGGAAAAACTTTAATGAATCACCGAAATAAAAGATTATGAACTAAGTATAAATTAAATTCCGAAACATCAAAATATGTAAATTTATTATTTTCAAGATATTAAATTTCTATTGACTTTAATTGCCGGAACGAGATTTATTCCTTGTAGTTATAGACGTTTTCGCACTAAAAACAGAACACCACGGCTAGACTGGACTCTTTTGCTGGTTGATAGCTTGTAATTTTTAGACTCCTTTTAATTTTCTGTTGTTTTCATTTGCCAAAATATCTGTGGATAGTAAATAACGTTTTGTAATCGCAAAAAAAAAATTAGCCATTAAAGATTTTCTAATACCCTAGACACACAGCACCATCTAATGAATCATTAATACTAATTATTCATTAAAATACCGTGTGTCACATAGTATTGATAATTATGGATCGAAAATCAGATCATAATGAAGTACATACACTAATGAAGTGCTAGAGCTCTAATAAAGAAAATTGTGCTAGAAGTGAATGTATTTTGGCATATAATATAAATCTGAAGCTCCGCTGGGCATCTGCCCATTTGAAAAATAAGAAGAAGAAATGCAAAGAAATGCAAAGGAAAAAGCTATATTATCAAAATACTTTTTAATATAATGCTTTTTCATTTCCAAAACGTGAAATATTATAAGTAAAATAGATAAAAACTAAGTTTATAGCGTCGATTCGATCCATTTCTTCAATGTAATATGTAGTACTATGTCAAAACTAGTTTGCCAGTGCAACTTAAAGAAATGGTTATGTGCCTGCAGTTGCCTAATGAATCACTATGGTCTAATGCGCCATTAGTTAATTACTCATTAGGAGCGCTGTGTGTCTAAAGAATAAGCCACCATTCTTAATTATATTTAAAAATTGCAATTCGTCAAAAAGAAGTAGAAGAGATTTGATTCATAGTATTTACTTCCGTGAGCACAGCACTATATTACTTAGATCTTTCAATTATATCATCGAAAATTTTATTTCCCCCATCTTTCTTAAAAAAAAAAGTTTCAAATGTCTTAAGGGGATAAATGTTATTACAATTCTCTGGGAAACTTCTTTGCCAGAGCTGTCTTACCACAAAAACGGTCCTGCTCAGGTAGTTCACATTATACACATTTTGTACACAGTTTACATACCAAGACAATATGTACAGTAGAAACCAGTCTAGACACGGAGTAAGACCTCGTTTAATGTCAAAGTAGCGTTCAGCAGAAAAGCGACGTTGAATCAATAAAGAAAACGTTAAATGGACCAGTCGTCGTATCAAAAATGCATATAAAACCAATGAAACCACTTTTATATTGCTGTTTTTTCCGTGTCAACACTATCCACAGTAAAATAACCCAAAATTAATTAATTCGAAATTCATGGAAATAACAATGATTAATTCTTCCTGAAAAAGTTTTTTCAGAAGTATCCAAATATTGCCGCCGTCTATTTATTAATATAAAATGAATCAAATAATTTGGTATAGGAAAGATTTTATTACATTCAGCACAATAAATCTGGTGCAATATGTAATATAGCTACAGAAATTTTTAGATACGATTTCGATGTAGCCCACTTCCTATTCAGTTTTCACTGACGTATAGGTATTTAAATTCAAAATATTTAATGATATTTCGGACACATTATTTATACTAATAATATATATATATATATGTCAGTGATTCAGGCCTGAAACACAATTGGAGCTTTTCAGCCAGCTTTATCGCCAGCTTTATGGTAAAGCTTACTGAAAAAGCCGAATTGAACACAACTGGCGTTTTTGACATTTGCAAGTTTAACTTGTTTATGTTGAGAAATTTTATTAAGGAACGACAGTTAATGCATCCGATTTGCCAAAATTACGATAAATTCATGCTTTTTTGAATAGTTTCGAAATGTATCAATTATATGTAAAAATAATACTTAGGTTTGTTTTATGTCCCACAGGAACTGCTTATTTTTTACTCACTATAAGTTTTCTTCCATTTTAATATTTTCGGTAGCTGTTTACTTCTTAAATGTGTCAACAGAAGTCCTTTTCATCTGATATTCGATATTCGCACAGTTGGCAACATTAAAAATTCTCTCAAGTTGGCATTCATAGGGCTTGAAATTTGCAATTTGATCAAATCACAAGCCAGCTTGAAGCTGGCAAAAAAGTTAAAGCTCCAATTGTGTTCTTCTACATTGGTTTACATTGGCAACAAATCTCAAGCTGACTGAAAAGCTCCAATTGTGTTTCAGGCCTCAGAGTAAGAAATATTTCTTTTCCAAATCATTTATGTTAATGGGAAGTGCTATTCGGAAGTGACTCCATTTGCAATAATTCATTTAGCTGTTCAGTACAAATGTCTTACATTAGAAAAATGCATTGGTGTTGCTGTGTTGAAATTATTAACTATAAGAAAATTGTTAAAGTTTTCTCAATTAATTTGATGACACTAGACAACCGTGGTCGTTTTAAATTTTTCTCATTTTTTTTCATCCAATTTTGGGAAAATTCTAAACTTAATCAGATAATCTGTATCAATTTTTGCATGTAATTTTAATAACCCGGTAATAATCTAACTTCTTTATCTAAGTTGTTATAGTTCCAGAACATCCCGATAAAATTGAAAATTCTCTTCAACTTGCCCAGAAAAAGCAACACTTTCTCAGTTTTGTTTTTTGGTACATTGTTCATGCTATCCGGTTAACTTCGCCTTCTTTCTAAGGTGCTTTAAAATTGTTCAAATTTTTCTAGTATTGGAATTGCTAGATTGAAGGTGTATAAGGACAATCTGTCCTCATCAAGGAGTTGTGAAAATGATTTTCGTGGATAATTTGATTTAAAATCAGATATGAAACCTTCGGTCCATTGGTCGTATGAAAGTGGTTGGGTTATGCGGCAAAATAGCATTTTTATACTTTTTCCAATGAGTCTGATTCCTTGTAGAATGATTCCTGCACACAATATTCGCGCTGCAAACCGCGTACATCGTTTTATCCTTCAAATTACTTTCGGCCGTACAGTAAAATTCTGTGATGCTTGTTTATCCCGAACTGTGCGAATGTGGAACAATCTATCATCTTCTGTCTTTCCTCCTTCATACAATCTGTGCGAAAGTTTAAGAATGACATACATCAGCACCTCCGCTATTCTATTTATGTCCTCTAATACCTTTCCCTTTTCCCTTCCTGCCAGGCACCGAACTTGGTATAATAATTAAAAAAAAAAAATATGAGCACAATTTTAAAATCCACATTTTTTTCTCACAATAAGTATCCATACCGTAATGGCATCCTTTTGCATATCATCGAAAAAAGTACATATCAAGATTTTTTTTTATGTCTTTAACTAATATTAGAGTTTCTGAGCTACATTTTATAATCCCCACATGCATTACCTTCCAAAAGAAGATATTCAGGACAGGATTGTCAAATTCGAAAACCTCTCGTTAAAAGCACAGTCTTAATGTGACTGGTAAAACTCCTTCTCCTTCCAACGAATTAACAGGAAGAGATCAAAAGCTGCTTTCAGCAACTTGTATAAATTGACACAATTATCATAATTATATTCTGTTTCCAGTCTTACTAAATTTATTTCAATGTTTTTCATTTTATAACAGGTTTTTTTTATTATTATTGCTCCGGTCTGTAAAGTGGAAATACCTACATTTATTAAAAACATATTCATAATTTTCTACGAAGGCCCTCAATGTTTTAGATTTAATTTTAGATTTAGTTGTTTAGCAGGGCGATTTGTCTTTGATCTGTAATCATTTATTAGAACTACTTTTCCTTATAGCTCTTCTATTCTTTCGAGGAAGAGAAGTATCCTTATGTGGGAAACTTTCTCGAAGTCAGATTAATTGCGTTCCATTGTCACCATTTGACTGACTATGGTGGTCCTTAAATTGATATTAGCTATAAAAAGATGGTGATAATTTCCTATGTCTGCTTCACTAAAAAAGTCGGATATCTTTTTTTTTTAGTTTTCTTCATCTGTGACTAATACCTACCTATATGGTGAATCTAGTTTCTTAGAGAATCCAGATTTCCGAACATTCAGATATCCGTATACGAGCTATGCGATTTCTGAAATCCGAATCTCTGCTATTCGGACTCCAACTATCCGGATTCAGTTCCAAACTATCCGTATCTAGATCCAAACTATACGGATTCAAACTATCTCGATTTGGATCTTTAGTATCCCGATCCAGGCAAATCAAAATTTAAATTAAAATGTCTTCCAGATTGCATTGTTTCATTAAGAAATTTCCATGAAATTTATATTTTTTCGGATTATCTGGATACTATAATCCGGATTATTCGGATACTCGGATTTGAGGAATTGGATCCTAATTATTCAAGATAATCCGGATAGCAAATTATCCGGATTCTTTCAGCTCTAGTCGCAATTTATAATGTACCCAGAAAAAGTTGGGGAGAATTACAAAAGCTAATAAAGTGATTACCATTGCTATTGGTAATTGCATTCCCATGACGTCTTTTAGGCCGGGGTTTTTAGTGTCGATTTGACCGTTTAAGTTAATAGAATGTGGTCTGTTCGCAGTATAAAATTGAAGACAGCATTTACTCGCGGTGAGAAGATGCTCGTCCTTAGTAATCTCTAGACAAGAAAGAGTAGTCGAGATCGTTAATTATTTGACCGTATAGATATCTTTAACAATTGATACCCTGATCATTGTGACAATTATGGAGGTTATGAGCATCATTATAGTCACTATGGCATACAACTTCGTTTTGTCCAGGGATGAGCCCCGGCTACAGTAGCACGAATTGTTGTATATGTATGGTGGTCGTGCCCTCTATAATTCTGGCATCACCATTTATGTAGGAAAAAATTTTTTTGATAAACTTAACACGAGTTTTTCTTTAAAGTGTGTTTTTCATTCTGGTACGTCAGATTGTCAGACTCCTAATTGTATTAATCAGAGAATTAATACATGTGATTATTTTGAAAATTTGTAAGGATCTCAGAGGATAAAAGAAGGAAATTTGGAAGTATTTTTCCCTTATTTGAATTGCCATTATGAAAATTTGCATCCAATATTATTTTGGGTGCTTCACGAGATACAAATAAGTTCAATCATTAATAAAAACCAAATTTTTTTTTGTTCATATACCCTACAACAGCCAACCCTGTTCATATACCCTACAACGACCAACAGAGCATGTGCTGCGATGTGCAGTGTTTTTTTACCACAATCATAAATTATAGTTTATGAAAAATAGAAAATAAAAAAAAGGACATTCTTAAAACTGAGTCCTAAATACTGATTTAAAACATATTGTATAATGATTCATGTGTTCATATTAACTTAAACAAAAAAATCACAGAATTTCTTGTAATTTTTTATTTATTATGCATTTTTTTTTCAAGGTACACATGTAGCATTTTTGCTATTTTTTGCACTTAGCGCATTCGCTATTCCCGCCGATGAAAGGCAACGAATGGATGTAATTTATTTCCCCGCAGATACTGGATCTCTACAATTACCAAAACGCACTGAATTAAGTAATGAACCACAGAATTTATCTGCCGGTGGAAAACCAACGTATGATTCAAGTGTCACTTCATTTGCATGGAAATTATTTCAAGGATCGAAACTAGCCAATCCTGCCGATAATCTAGTCTTGAGTCCTCTTATATTACAATATTTGTTAGCCATACTTGAAACTTCAGCAGAAGGAGAAACAAAAGCACAGCTACGTAATGTGATAGGAATTCCAGATGCAAGACGATGGTTGCCTTTATTTAATTCGCCCGGTAAATCAGTTCAACTTGAAGCAGCCAGTGGATTTTTTCTAGATGCTACACAAACATTAAATCCAAAATTCGTTGACTATGTCAGATCGTTGGGTTCAGAAATTGCTTCAGTTGATTTTAAAAAATTTCCGGATGATTCAAGAAATATTATAAATAGATGGGCATCACAAGCAACTCATGGCACAATCGATGAATTATTGAGTCCAGGTAAGGCGTATTATACATACATATACATGAATATTGCGAGTACGAAATTGAATTTGACGAAAAAATATAATTTCAGGTTATGATGTACGGCAAATTGAATTGGTTATTGCGTCTGCTATTTATTTTCATAGCCCTTGGAAATATCACCTAAAACCAGCAAATCCAGAAACTTTTTACACATATGTTGGACTTGGAAAACCTGCCGAATTTATGGAAGTTAAACAAAATTTTGTTCTGGAACATATTGATTTGGGTCATGGTATTCAGGGTGATGTTATTGAAATTCCTTATGAGGTAAGAATAAATTTGAAAATATTATTTAACAATTTTCATTTAAATGGAAAATTAGTAAAGAACTGATAGAACTGCACAATGTGCAAGTTTTGGATTAAATTATGCAGTATACCAGTACCTACTTCGTATAGTTTTTAGGGATGGGGGATTGTACGTACATAAAACAGAGATTTCATTGAATTTTCATTAAATAAAAGTCAGATAGAACTCAAAGGCAAATAGAAAAGTTTCATTTTAAAAGAGTTTCAAAACAATGGCTTGGTGAAATGGTTAAAAAAGTTAAACGAATGATTTGAGAGAAACATGGATACTCTTATGCATTTGCATAACCCAACAAAAGTTCAAGGTTTACATTTTGTTTTACATAAGTTTTTCTTGTTTTTTTTTTGTTGGCGGCAATGGAATTCTCAATTGAATTTCTGGCTACATATCCTGAAAATACTGAAAATTAATTTTGCAATGGATATGTTCGCATGAAACTTTTTAACTTTTGCGAACTAAAGTGTATTCGCATGTCTCATAATTTAAAATTTATATTTTTTGTTTAACGAACTAGCTCAGGAAAACTGTTTCAAAGTGTAGCATTGCATAAGCAAATATCTTTTCAACCAAACTGAATATAAAACGTTGTCGTTCATATTGGTTAAAGTAAAGCATCAACGAACATACCTGGGAGTAAGCCCAAGTTAGTCCTATAAATTAATAATATAAAATATAATAACATAACAAGAAGTCGAATCTCTAGACGCAATAGCTGAGTCAATCAGATTCCTCCATCTAGGAGAGAAATATAACTGAAGCCATTACCAAGCCTAAGAACAATAAAACTGGAATTGGTGACGTAATTTCCGTAGAACTATACTCAAGTACGAGTACCACAGTAGAAGTCTTACAGTCTATCTTGGAACAGATATGGATAAATGAAAGAATAGCAAGGAAGAAAGGCGATCTAAGAGAATGTTGGAACTGGTGCTTAAATATACTGCAAAACTCCAAAACTCGGTAGAAAAAATACCAGCTTAAGTAATTCTATCCAGAATAGAAAGTAAAATAGAGGGAAATATGCGTGAAGAACAGATTGGATTCAGATGAGGACGTGGATGTATAAATCAATTTCGAAAAATCGTGCAACTATCAGTAGAATAGAAATCATCTCTTGTACATTACATTTGTTGACTTTGAAAAACAATTCGAGAACCAACTAGAAGACCGTATAAAGGGATTTATACGACAAAATGTGGAATTATTTGTTAATATTCTTAAGTTAGCTATAATAAGCATAAAATTGCCCCATCAAGATTATGAGATATTGATGAAACGTAATTTTGCATTATTCAGAGTAAACAGCAACAATAGAACATCTCAAAAACTATTATAATGATGAAATAAGGCAATTTATCAGATAGAAAAAAGATGATGGTCTGAGTACAAAGGCGGATTAAGTCTTTTTGGGGCTTCAAGCAAAGACAGCTCGATGCCCTGAGGGCCTAGTAAGTTAAAATCGAAAAAATAAAATAAAAATGTGATTTTATATATAAATAATGACCGTGAAAGCAAGACCTGCAAAATATATGCGAAATGTAGTAGCTGGGGTGTATATGACCCAAGTGCATTAAAATGGATTATCTGGCGGCGAAAACGTTTTCTGAATCGGGAAAAATATACACTATCTGATAGTAGTCGGCGACACATTTAAATCGATATGCAATATGCGATATTGGAAACACTCCCCCCACCGGGGATTCCTACCCCCTACCATAAACGGATGCAGAGAATTTTTTTCTTTTACGAATTGTACTTGGTAATGAGCTGAGGCGAAGAGTGAAACCCGTTTTCCGATTGGACATAACCCTACCGAGTTAGAGCCGATCTAAATTGCGAAAAATCTAGTACCTCAGTTCGAATAAAAAAGACGGAAATACTAAAAAAGTGAATATTGGGATGACTATAAATAGCTATTTATGCCTCCGAGTATAGGAGTGTGGGTACTCAAACTGCTTTTCAGAACCTAAAGAATTCCGTTCTGTACTAGATTTTCCAAAATGTACTACATCAAATGTTGACCCTCCACCAGCTTTCTCCCGCTAGATAGAAATAAACATTATTAATAAAAAAATTTCAGAGTATCATAATTCATCGTTTGAGACATGTCTCATGTTTAGGGTAGTCGGGATAAAATGGGCATTCCTCTTTCTATGGTAATTGGATTTTTGCCAGTCTTTTTGTCGAGCTCCAGAAATTACACTGAATTGATTCCACCTGCAACGCTGATATTGGTTGTTGTTTTCAACGAAATTTTGCCAGCTAGAATTTGATATTAAGGAAAACAAGTAGATGATGAAATCATAGAGTATGCTAAGTTTGTCATTCCAATTGCAGAACATCCGAAAATAGCACAAATCGGGAAATTCCTTCTTGGTCTTGCCATACAAAAAAAAAATCCGATCTAGAGGTTTTTATTGTAGGTACTGAAAAGTTGTTCAGAATATGAAGAGATGGGAAAAATCACTTAAACAACCAAACTTGCACAGAGGAGTAACCATATGAAATCACATATGTATGGGCAGTCATCTAGGCCCTAGGGTATCATAAGAATTGACCTTTTTTATCTGACGAATTTTGTAAGGAATCGTAAATTGAATTTATAAGAAATCATTTAATTTGTAATAATTTGAAGATAATAGAAGATGTGAGTGGATAGGGAGAGGAGGGCACTTTGAGACTCGGTGCCACCAAACACGTGCTTGTTGTGCTTAACTATTAATCCATTACTGCTTGAGTGATATTGCTCAGCTATTTAAAAGCGTATTGTGAAATTTCAAACGTAACAAAATGTAGTACTAAGTGATTTTAAATGCACGGAAATCCTTTAAAAATTTAAAGTTTTTTTTAACATTTTATAGATCTTTTTAAAAATTGTTGTGTTCGATTTTTCTATTTTTTGACAATTTTGTGTCATTTGCTTTCATTTTTGTATCATTGCCATCATGAATTTGAAATTTTACCTATACATAGTCGTGTCAATTGAATTGAGGTGTGACGATCATAATAAAGCAGAATACAATAGTCTATATACATAAAAAAGTTATTATTAAAATGGGGGATGTAGACAGAAAATCCGCTTATCAACTAGTCACTACGACCTGTGGTGGGATCTTTTGTAACATTATCCCTAAGTGCAGTAGGCACCTCCATTTGAACTTGAGATCTTTTACAAAACCAATGCAGTTCTTGGAAGCCATTTCTGTAACACCCTCTGACAGTAGAAATGCCCTTGATTCCTTCATGTCCTAACACCCAAACTATTAAACTAAAACAATGTAATGGCTATGAGGGTCTTCGCTCAATGCAGGAGAACCTTTGGCTGCACATGGGGCATGAGACCGAGGGTTGTGCATTGGATGTATACCCCGATCGTCAGACCCATGCTCACATATGCCTCCTGTGTATGGTGCCCGAGGACGCTTGTAGAGACTGCGATCCGGAAGCTGGCGGGCCTGCAAAGGCTCGTCTGCTTGGGAATTACGTGCTCCATGCGATGTACGGCTACTGCGGCTCTTGGGGTCCTACTCCCTGGTCTGCTCTAAAAATCTTCACCGACGGCTCTCTCACTAATGAGGGAGCTGGGGCAGGTGCCTACTTTCCTGAGCCTCATTTTGGAATGGAGTACTCACTTGGAAGGCACACCACTGTCTTCCAGGCTGAAGTCTTCGCCATCTCAATAGCAGCGAAGTTAGCCCTTGATATGCAAATCAAGAGGAAAGACATCGCTATCCTTTCGGATAGTCAGGCAGCCTTGATGGCTCTGAATAGCCCTCGGATAACGTCTAAGTTACTGGGGGATTGCAGGTCGTCAGCGGATAAGTTGTGTTTTCACAACAAAGTGTCCCTTCTGTGGGTTCCTGGTCACATGGGGATCAAGGGGATTGAAAGGGCTGACCTTTTAGCTAGGGATGGCTCTGATTCTCCTTTCCTCGGACCGGAGCCTGCCGTAGGCGTTGCCACCTCGAGTATCGGGTCATTCATCAAAGCGGATGTTCATAGGAAACATCAGCAGAGATGGGAGAACCTGAGTTCTTGTAGGTGTACAAAACTCTCCGATTTTCTCATGGGGTTCGGAAGGAAACAATGTAGAACTGTGGTTGGGATCATCACCGGCCACAACTCACTTCACGCTCATCTAACAAGGATGGGAGTTGTTGACAGCCCTGAGTGTCTGTCCTGCCTGTAGGGAGAGCCTGAGACAACCGAACATTTTTTGTGTGAGTGTCCGGCCTTTGCCCGAACAGACTGGATACTCTAGGGTCTGCCCTTCTATCTGTGGATGAGCTGAAAAACCTTACTCACCAAGACCTGATGCGCTTCATTAAGAGAACAGGAAGGTTTAGGTGAATAGGATTCAGGATAGTACAATGAGCCGCTATGGCCTCCGTGCTTGGTATGGGTTTCTCCTCTTCCCCCTGTTTTATAAAAAAAAAGAAAAAAAAAAAAAAAAAAAAAAAGGTTATCAATCAGGAATTTTGGCGGGACAATCACTAAAATTCAAAAATTACAATATTTTTTCTCCAATTTTTTTGACTTTCACGTCCTATATAACTAGCAACAGGAGGTGGAGTGTTGGATCGACATTTGTTGGAAAGCTTAGATCATCTGAGCTGAAAATTACCTTCATAACTTCTATAACAAGGAAGCTGCGGGGTGTTACGTGAAAAACTAGCATATTTTCTTAGTCAGCCTGTAACTACGAAACGGTTGGGATTGCCACTCTCCTTGCTATAAAATTTTTTGTTACTAACACTTCAACCTATGACCTGTTTCATTTATAACCACTAATTACAAATCACTCTGTAAAACATGGACTCTTACATTTGCTATTTCATGTGGGACTAATTTTGTTGGCAGGAGTGTGATAATTATTTTAATTCCAAGTTTTATTTTCGCTTTAATATTCAATATTACAATTTCAACAAATTCGAAATACATTTGAAATTATTATTTTTATACATGAGATTTTAAAGCTTATTTTATTATTTTATATTGGTTTTAAACTCAAAAAGTTATAATTATGTTCTCTAATATTTTATGATTTAGGTAACTGCCACCATAAATTGACTTTTAATATAGAAAAACAAAAAAAAAATCTTCAATGGTTCGAAGCCAAATTGATAAAATTTTACCATCTGTTGCATTACATAAAAAAATCTCATCTACAAAATATGTATATATTTATGTAAATAATAATAATAATAAAAATGCTTTTGTTTTTTAAAGAGTGATACTTACTCCATGCTGATAATACTTCCAAGTGCCAATGTAACTTTGGATGAATTCATCAAAAAGCTTGATGTCGCCACTCTTGAGAAAATCATTAAAGTAACACCGGAAAGATTGACCAGACCAGTTACACTAAGAATGCCCAAATTTAAAATAAAATCACATTTTTCATTGGTTAACTCTTTGTTGAAGGTAATTAAAAAAATAAATAAAATCATTGGTGCAAAACAAAATTCTTTATTTATATTTTTTTTTATAAAATAGATGGGCGTTGTGGATTTATTTACACAACAAAGTCGTCTTCCGTATATAGGCCTGGGTGCTGATAATAAAGTTAGCGACATAATTCAAGAAGCAACTCTAATGGTGGACGAAAATGGAACGGTCGCATCTGCAGCTACAACATCATTCCTTATTCCACTTTCAGCTGTTGTAAGACAAGATATAGTTTTTACGGTTAATAAACCATTTTTATCTATAATTATTGATAAGACTAATCAGATACCGTTATTTATAAGTAAAATTTATCAACCAATTTATTAAAAATATTCTTTTTTTTTAAATGGTTACTTTTTTATTTTTTGTAAAAAAGTTGAAGAACATTTCTAGTTTCTAGGAATTCGTTAAAAGTTTGTAGACGAAAAAAAGAAAAAAAATCAATTGACCACCAATTGAGCAGTAATGAAAGTAGGCAGGTGGATTCTGGACTGTATTCTTATATGGCATGCCCACTGACGATTCTAATAATAATATCTTTGTGTTTGAATGGGCTCCACAAAAGAGACATATGGTAGCAAGATTTCTCATTGCAATTTTCAAATTGGGTGAATATTCCCCTTGTCGCCATAAGGCATTGGTTAAACCAAGTAAAACTTGTATTTGTACAATTTCTCGTCTCTATAGACTGAAATTAACAGAAAATAATTTCAATTAATTTCTATAATGCATTGAAAATTCATAAAAAAATCGAACTTTTCGACCCATCGATCAGAGAGATCTCATCAGTATGGTTATCTCTGATCGCCTACCATAGAAGTTCGATAATAGAGTCACCCCATGGTAGGTGTTCAGAGATAACCATACTGATGAGATCTCTCTGATCGATGGGTCGAAAAGTTCGATTTTTTTATGAATTTTCAAAGTATTATAGAAATTAGTTGAAATTATTTTCTGTGAATTTCAGTCTATAGAGACCAGAAATTGTCCATGAGATAATGGTAAATTTTATCCAATTGTTACTATACAAACGCCCGTAAGGAAAATCGATATTTGATTTTAAGAACAAATTCAGAAAATTTCCCTGCATTCCAAACTAAACTATATCATCTTTTTCATTTCTTGCTTGTGCTACAGCCTTCCGTTTGTTTCAGATTCTTCTGGTGGTTAGTGGCTTTTCCTTACGGTTCTTCTTCATGTTGCTCTTGGTCTCAGGATTCACATCTAGGGATTGCTTGACAATAACCAATCCAGCTCGATTTTGTGATTTTATTTCTACTAAAATACGGTTCTGCAAGTTTGAGCATTTCAACAGTTCTTCGTTTGGCGCTCAAACTATCTAGTGACTTTTTAGGATTTGACATACCTACACATCCATGGTCGCCTCTAGCCACGTCGGGCCCCAGGGAACTATAGGAACAGCAATTCTTTTCTAAACTACTTTGGGTTATCAACAAGAATAATAACGTAACATACAATCACAAACACAGCACGAGAAACACACCGATTAGAAGTTCAAAGACGGATTTTCAGTCGCGAGAAGAAAGATAACGTAAAGTGGCGCTAAAGGAAGTCCTCGTCCGAATGTCGTATTTTGAGTAAAGGGATGATCCGGATCATGCAAATCGGTTTAGTTGTTTTCTAATCAGATGCCAGACAAAGTTACCATTATTATGTTAACATAAAAATATTGGGGCTGCAAACATTGTCACTACACAGGGTGTCCCGTATGTGGTCTGTCACCCGAAGGCTACGGATAGGTCATGCTTAGACAAACAACAAATTGTATGGGTGGGGGGAGGGAAATCGTAACGGTTTCAGTGATAACGGGACTTTAAGATATTTGGGTATGTTTTTTTTTAGATTAGCCTGTAACTTTTGAACGTTACACCCTATGATGATGACTTAAACTTTGGTAGATAGGTAATCGTTGGATCTTTCCAATGGTCTATATATATTTTCACTACCCTTTCAGTTTTGACGTTATGGCTCAACAAAGTTAAAATTTCGGAATTTTTACTTGTTTTTTTTTTATTTAACTACTATTTTTATCAAAAAACACGTCATTAATATTAATTTTTCATATTGAATTTAAAAAGCCAAAAAGCTTAGCTTTAAAATGACCTATCACACTCTGTACCGAAAATGTAACCCTTTCTGCGTGTTTACACTTTTTCTTAAGCAAATCCAGCGAAAATGGCTGAAAAAGCTCAATAAGTGCGAGAAAGTAAGCAATTATCTTTTGGAAATGACTTTTTTCAGCCATTTTCGCTGGAGATGCTTAAGAAGAAGTGCAAAAAACGCAGAAAGGGTTACACCTGTTTTCCACTTAAATTATGTTTTTTTAAAAAGCACTGTGCAAAATTTCAGTGAACGCGCTCTAGAGTTATCGTGAGGACGGACAGACAGACATGTATAAATCAAAATAACTTTTAATATTGGTGCTATAAACGGAATGACAAATATTACATTTTCATCATCTACTCTACGGCATTGATCTCCAGACTTTTTTGACCACATAATAATAATAATCATCACTGGTAGCCAACGCTCATCAGTTTGCAAAATTTTAGTGACGGTACGGGCGGGGGCTCTTATGTTCACTAACACAACTTTTATGTCAAGTACGACAATCTGTACCTTATGTGGTCGTACGACAACTGAGCGCGCCTCGATGAGTTTCTTCGCCAACTCATCTATCAGCTCATCACTAAATTGGTATGGATACTGACAAATTTAACCTAATGACAAGTTAAGAAGCTGTAGAGCAAAATTGGAGAATTTCTGGTGTTTTTTTTTAGAATGAAACAAGTAATTTCATATAGTTTCGTGTTTTGCATGAATGGGGGAAAAGAACTTGGCTATGCATTATTGTAGTGCAACTGAGACAACGAGTTAAAATCAAAAATCGAGAGAACTTAGGATTACCCGAACGACAAAATCTTATTAAATCCCTCAAGATTCTTTCAACCTATTCATAATAATGTACATCAGGTCACACTATCTCCCATTTTTAAGAAAAAGATAAATTTCACTTTGGCCCAGATGCTGAAAGGAGATGTAAAATTCCTCTCGAATGAAATTCTCATTTTTCCCGAAAATGTCAGAGAATCCAGCAAGAATTCCTTCCACTTAATCTGTTCACAACAAAACGAATGTAAACAGAAGCACGTGCTGCTCAATTAGCATAGAAATTACACTAACAAGCATTGGCCATGCTCAGCGTTGCCATATATTTTTTAAAGAAAACTGTAACAAATAGAAAAAAAAACTGTTTTTCCGAGCAAAAAAACTGTCATTGAAAAAAAGATAGCTTCTTCTTAGTTTAAGTATCATTTTTATTATATACGTACTCAGACCATAATAGATATTACAAAAATCACACTTCGTGTAAGAAAAATCACAAAAATTATTAAAATAATAGGTTCATTTCTATTGCCACAAAACGCCTCCTTGGCATAGCATATTGCTAACTAAAACTTGAATACGTAGTAAAGGGTTTTCCAATAAGAGGTGTTATTTTAATTAGCCCGCTATTTCGGTAGATGTTACTTTCGGAGCTGTCATTTTTTGACATTTGACAAGTAGAAACTACGGCATTAATAAAAATGGAACGATACACGATTCAACAATGCATTGAAATTATTAAAATTCACTATAAAAATGGTGAAAATGTGGCAGAGACGGTTCGTAAAACTCGAACATTTTTGGGTCGTCGTGAAGCACCTTGTCGGACCACAATACAGAAATTGGTTGAAAAATTCGAGCTGTCGGGACAAGTTAGTGATGTGAAGAATAAAACCCGTGCACGTCGCTCAAGAACAGCCGAGAATATTGCTGCTATAGCCGAAAGTGTTGAAGAAAACCCAGGTTTGTCCATTCCTCGTCGTTCTTTGGAATTAGGCATTCCACAAACATCATTACACCGTATTTTGCATAAAGATTTGGGTCTTAAGGCTTACAAAGTTCAGTTAACACAAGAACTCAAGCCGGCCGATCATCAACAACGTCGAGTCTTTGCTGATTGGGTCCTTGAAATGCATGAAAATGATCCGGAATTCCATCGAAAACTCATCTTGAGTGATGAGGCCCATTTCCACCTCGATGGCTTCGTCAACAAGCAAAATTGTCGCATCTGGGGCTCGGAAAACCCAAGAGTTATTGTTGAAAAGCCTGTCTATCCGCAACGTGTGACTGTTTGGTGCGGTTTATTATCCCGCGGGGTCATTGGACCTTACTTTTTCGAAAATGAGGCTGGAGCAACAGTTACGGTGAATGGATTGCGCTATCGACAGATGATTAATGATTTTTTATGGCCGAAATTGGATGGTATTGATCTGGACAACGTTTACTTTCAACAAGACGGCGCTACGTACCATACGAGCAACGAAACCATTGACCTTTTACGGGAAAAGTTTCCGGACCGTGTTATCTCTCGAAGAGGTGATCACAATTGGGCACCGAGATCTTGTGACTGAACACCTTGCGACTTCTTCCTTTGGGGCCACGTGAAAGAGAAGGTCTACGCCAACAGCCCAGCGTCGATTGAAGACCTCAAAGATGGAATTCGTGAGGTTATCGAGGACATAGGGCAGCCACTTTGCGATTTGGTTATGGAAAATTTCATGAAAAGGATATGGCTGATATTATTTTCCATTATTAACGGCATACCTTCCTCTTTATAATGAAATAAAGATCCGATCATTTATCTCAAAAAATGGCATTTTTCTTTGAATATCAAAATAACACCTCTTATTGGAAAACCCTGTAGAATATAATTATTAATTATTTTGCATAAATCTTTGTCGATTTTTTTTACATTTCGTTAGAATGTTTAAAATTTTTGAAATCTGAATTTTGCTTTTTTAAATAATCTTTCGTCCTTAAAATTCCACACAATGTGGGGACCTCTAGCCTGTTCCGAATTTTCGTTTTATTAATGTTGATTTGCGAGAAAATTCTCTCCACATTTGCTGTGGCTACAGGGATTGACAAAACTGCTGACATCAGTTTTTTCAACAAAGGAAAACACATGGATCCATCGCTGCGCTTTAAATTAAAAATTTTTTCCCAAAACTTTACATGAACAAAATTAATATGACGCAGTTCAGGCCACCCAATGGAAGACGATATTAACAGTTTATAGATGAGATGAGAGATGACACTATGGGAGTCAGAAAAAAAAATGACATTCCAGGATTGCCGTTTGAACCAATTTTGAAAAGAGCGGAATTGAAGCAGAATATTTGAGCTTTAAAAGTTATACAATAGGTCTGTTTTTGTAAAATAATTAAGCAATTATAAAAAATTACTCTTTGTCTACAAAAACTGTAAAAAACTGTCAAATTTGGCGGATAACTGGGGAAAATTGGAAAACTGCACAGCTACCAAAAAAACTGTCATTTACAGGAATAACTGTCAATATGGCAACGCTGGCCATGCTATAAAAAACAGTGGCCGATTCTCTCAATTTTTCAGCAAAAACCGGTTTTCACAAAAGCGCGGGAACATTTTATGAGAGTAAAACGTGAAAACTCCGCCCCTTCTCATTTATTTACGAAAATGAAACATTTGCCATTCTGTTTCGTTGCCATTGAATAAATAACTAATAAGGAAACGGGGTATCGTGCGAAAACAGTGTACGTGTTTAAGCAATTCAATGACAGTGTGACCTACGTTCGGGGGGGGGGGAGGAGAAATGACAAGAGGGTATACTGCCTATTTTGCGTCAGTTCAACTTTTCTGACATTTCATATTTTTTGAAAGTAAGTTTCGGATTTGAATTCGTGATATTGTAATAAATAAATAGTTTAACAGGGTTTTTACTTAATAGTAGTGTGAAATAAGTGTAAAATATTCTTTTGTGAATGATATTTTATGTAATAGAGACTCCGGAGTGTTAAAAAACCGTAATGAAGTGCACTGTGCTGTGCTGGAGAAACAAACGGCGTTATTGTAGTGGAAAAGCATTCTTCAAGTAAGCTTAATAGATTTACTAATTAATTATAGTGTTTCTAGCAAAATAAAAGTGAAATATTTATAAAAATAAACAGCCATGGCAAAAAATTTAACATTTTCCAATGCCGGTTTGTTTGTTTACAATTGAATTGTCATTGCTGCTTAAATTATGTCAGTCATACAAAGGCAACGCCAAGCACATACAAACACAGCACACTAATACATTTCGCCGGGTGGTTTACGTTTTCACCCGATATGCAGTTTCTTTATTAGTTATTTATTCAATGTTCGTTGCATGCAATTTCCGCTTTCACATTTTTTATCTTTATTCATAAAAGTTTTAAAGAGAGTTTGATTTTTTTTCGATTTTTTCCTTCCTTTTTTCCTTTTCTTGCTGTGTGCATTTTAAATATAAAACACTCGGAAATCTCGCCTGCTTCCTAACTTGTCATTAGGTAATTTGATACTGATCTGTAGGTATAATGTATGAGTGAAAGAGAGATAAATAGTGTTGCGCTATAAATTTATTTCCTTTGGCTTTTGTTATGCGCCTGTAAAGTGCGGACTGAATTTTATCTTTCTTCATTCATTTCTGAAAAGCTAAGCGAGGAACGTGAGGTATAATTTTAAGTGAAGTGTTACTTAAGTTAGAGTGGTTTTTAATTATTGGTAAGTAATTTTAAATATTTTTATGGATAAAAAAATTGGAATAAAAATATGTTGTATTTTCGTGTAAGGATAACCACGCGTCATAATCCCATATCAATGAGTCATAATTGCTATTGTTACGATTTACTTAGAAACGTCAACTCATCTACATGCCCTGCGGTAAGAACATACATATCTCAACCCATGCATTAAGGTTTCTAGGAGATATAATATAATGAAGTACCATTGTCAACGATAATTGATGGATACGTAAATACGTTAAAATCATAATATAGACCCGAGATTTGCAATATCAACACCGTTGCCACCAAAGGGAACTACAAAAAGCCCATCCATACTGAACAGAAGATTTTTCTCAATTAAAATAAACACAAAATAAATGGTACACAACTCCATAAATTAAAATTTAAAATATTTTTATTTTTAAATCATCTAATTTCAGCACTCAAATTACATTCACAATCAAACGAATGAAAATTGTGGAAAATGAAACGAACCGAGAAAGAAGTACGTACCTATGAACATTTAGCAAATGTAAGTTGTTTTTAAAGAATATTGAATGATTAGAAGGTCTACTGCAATATAAAAGTAGATTAAAATTGGTGTTTAAAAAACAAAAATTATCAATCAGTAATTAACAAATTTCGAAATAAATTCACAGAAGATCGATCTCATAATTACGGAATTGAAAATATTGATAGTATTGCAACAGAAATGCAGAAAATAAAAAAAAATCAAGAAGCTATATTACGCAAGGTAATATAAAAAAGGAATGTTATAATTTTTAACTTATTACGACAATTTGCAGATTGAGGAAAATGAAATAGAAAGGAACGGAAAACATCAAGCTGACAACAAACTAATAAGAAATTGTCAAGTGCTTATTAAAAAAATTAATAGAACTATAAAGAAATTAACTGGAGAAGAACAAAATACGTTTGCAGAAGAATTAAGTTTACTTCTTCCAGCTAAATCCATTACAGATCTTAGTAACATAGAAAATAAACTGAGAGAAACTACGTTTGCTTCAAATATGGTATGTTTATAAAAATTATTTACAAATTACTCATTACATTGAAACGCATGGTCTGGCTTTATTTATTTATTTAGCCAACATATATAAATATAATATGACTTATATATAACGTACCATAGTGTATAAAATAAAAAAATAAATTTTTTTGCGATAAATCAATGAAAAATAAATACAATCACAAACCCCTTCAAAGAATCAAAATTCTAATTGCCCTTGAATCAATATTAAAATCTAAAATATTTGAATATTTGTTGTAAATTCTACACATATTACTGAGGGGCTCATAAAATCCATAATTCGTTCGATGACTCTTAATGAAAAGAATATCTCGGTACCTTAAAATTCTACCAGGAACATTCAACGAAATTGATTTAAGAAGCTCAGGAGAATCTATTAATCCAGTCAAAACTTTATGAATAAAAACACACAATAAGAACTCGCGCCTCTTATGGAGCGACGTCATATTAATAAAAACCAGACGATCAGAATATGGTGGAAGCTCAAACCTATCAATCCACGGAAGGTGAGGAAGGGCAAAACGTAGAAACTTTTTCTGTACAGATTCAATCCTATTGATATGTACACTGTAATAAGGACTCCACACTTGACAGCCGTATTCCAGTATAGACCTCACGAATGAATCATACAAGGAACGCAATGCGTACGGGTCATTAAATTCCTTAGCCCAGCGTCTAACAAATCCAAGCATTGAAAAGGCTCTGCCAATAATAAAATCAAGATGGCGAGAAAAAGTAAGCTTTGAGTCAAAGAAAATACCCAGATCCTTAATGTGGTCTACTACATTTATAGAAACATTGTCTATGTGATACTGGTACGCAAAAGGAGAAAACTTACGGCTAAAGACAATAAAATTACATTTGAGAATATTAAGAAATAAATTATTATGCTTACACCACAAATTTAAAGCACATACATCATTCTGCAACAGTACACAATCATTCGGTGAATGAATCTGTTTGAAGATCTTAACATCGTCAGCATATATTAAAATTTCAGAGAATTTTATCACAGATACAAGATCATTAATAAATAAGATAAACAATAAGGGACCCAGATGGCTTCCCTGTGGAACTCCAGACTGCGTACAAACAACATTTGAAAGCGCGTTTCTGAAGAGCACTTCAAAATTTCTACCACTTAAATAGGATGAGATCCAATCAACCAGCAATGGAGAAAAACCTATTTTTATCAGCTTAAACAGCAGTACTCTGTGGGAAAGCTTGTCAAAGGCTTTAGAGAAGTCAATATAGACACAGTCAGTCTGCAACCGCTTCTCAAGGGTATTAGCAATGGAAGATGCTAAAAGTGTCAAGTTGGTTGATGTTGATCTACCCTTAATGAAGCCGTGTTGTTTTGAGCTGACTAATGGCTTACATTCGAACTTCAGCAGTTCACAAACCATGCTTTCAAAAAGCTTGGGTATAACAGACAATTTAGCAATAGGTCTCTAATTACTAACCAAGTCTCTCTTTCCATTTTTAAAAACAGGAATAACAAATGACGATTTCCAAGCATCAGGAAATACACCCGTTGACAAAGATAAATTAAATAAATAAAGAAGCGGACGCGAAAGACTATCAAAACATTGTTTGAGAAGAATGTACCATCCGGTCCAACAGAACAAGAAGAATCCAACTCAAGAACATGCTCACATAACATATGTTCACTAATACACCGAATATTAACATCTAGGCTAGAACAATTAGACATGCCAGACGACACATAAGAAAAATCATTTGTATTGCCATTGTCAACACTGAAAGATTTGGAGAAATAATCCGCAAAATAATTAGATATAAGAGACGGATCATGACTGGAACTGTTCAAAAAGGACAGGCTGTTGGGATAACCATCGCATTTACGCTTAGCATTAACAAAGTTCCAAAAACGCTTAGGATCATATTTAATATATTTTGGACATTATTTATGTAAGAAATATACGCCTTTTGAGCCTCCTCCTTAAATTGTTTTCTAAGACAAGAATAATTACGATAATATCACTCATAGATTTAGAATTACTATAGATTCTCCACGCCTTATTACGCGCATTACGCAAATTACGTAGACTGTCATCGAACCAATTAGGAGTAGAACTATAGTTCTTAGCTTTACGAATAGGTACAGGAAACATTTAAAAAATAATTTATAAAAAAATAACAAACAAGAATCAACATCTGAAACATTAAACAAGGTAGACCAATCAATATTGCTAAGTATCAACTTCAATTTTTCAAAATCTGCTCTAGCAAAATCAAAATCTAAATCTAAAAATTAAGTAGGGGTATCACCATAAACATCGTCGATATTTATTTATTTATTTATTTGAAAAAAGTTACTACGATAATGAACAGACAAAGTCCAATAATACATTACCGTACAGATTAAACAAAAATATTAAATAAAAAAGTAAGAAGAAGAAAATATTAATAATAATATAAAAGAAAAATGAAATAGGTACATAATTCATGAAAAAGAAAAGAAAATATAAAATAAAAAGCGAAAAGTAAAGAAAATAAAGATAAAAATAAAGCTAACTAAAACTAACTAAGAAAGAAAAAAGAAATTAATATGTACAATACTACATCTATGTGAAGATATGAAAACAATAGCAAAAAGAGAGAAAAAGTCAATTTGAAACGAGGCATTGGTAGAAGGGTGAAATGCTAGCTAGAGAGTCTGATCTCATTGAGGGTCAGTCTTTTAAATGTCGGGAGGTCGGTATTAAAGATATCAATACAATTGAAATTTAAATTATACGATTTGAGAATTCTGAAGATAGGCGACTTTTCCTTGATGTTGGATCTACGGGAGGGCAGTCTGAAGTAAGGTATATTTCTGGGTGTGCGAATGGGAGCGTTAAAGTCGATTCTAGACAGTATAATAGGACAATCAAATAGACGAGCTTCTTGATGTCCCTTTGAAGGCAAAAACAGTCATTGAAATTTGAAATTCTCCTAAATATCTTAGCATCGTCGGCATAAAGTAGGCAGTCACTCTCAATAAACGATGGTAGATCGTTAATGTAGATCAAAAAAATAAGAGGACCGAGGATTGTGCCTTGAGGAATGCCAGACAGCTGTTTATAAGGGATAGATCGGAAACCATTAAGAACGACTGAGCTGCTTCGATTAATTAGGAAGGAGAAAAACCAAGAGATTGTATTTGTGTAAAAACCTAGTTGCGCCATTTTGAAAAGAACACGTTTATGTGAAATTTTATCAAATGCCTTTGAAAGATCGGTATAAATGGCATCGACTTGCGCGCATTCATCAAGAGCGTTAGCGATAGTGTCAATGAAAAGTACAAGATTGGTAGTGGTTGAATGTCCAGGAAAAAATCCATGCTGCTGGTAACAGATATGCGCTTTGACTTGGTAGAATAGTTGACAATAGGTAATTCTTTCGAAGATGAGAGCAAGGCTGTTAGATATTGATATAGGCCGATAGTTAGTAATAAGTCGAGGGTCACCAGATTTATAAATCGGGGTAACAAAGCTACTCTTTAAAATCTGAGAGAAAGTATTCGTGTGAACAGATAGGTTAAACAAATTACGTATTGGTTCAGAAAGCGTGCGAGAACATTTCTTGAAGATCAAATTAGGCATCCCATTAGGACCGGGGTTCTTATTACAATCTAACTTATTAAGTATATTTGAGACCGCTACAGAAGATACTGTAGATATGCTAAAACAACTATTATTTTGAAGAGAACTGAGTGAAGATAAGTCCAATGAATGATCCTGCCGCGAGTAGACAGACGCAAAGTATGTAGAGAACAGTTCACATATTTGGCTGTGACTAGTTGACTTAACGTTATCATACTCCATTTCTTTGGGGTAGAGATTAGACTTTTTTAAATTTTTAGTATAAGCCCAGAAAGCCTTCGGGGTTACTTTTATAGAAGATTCGGTGGAATTAATATATTTAGCGTGACATTCCTTTATGAGTTTTCTAGACTTACTCCTGAAATAAGAGAAGATTGTATAAATTTCGGGGAGATGGGTGACGCTATACAAACTCCTGTATTTTTCTTTTGATTTTAAAACCCTGATCAACTCCTCACTTAACCAGGTGGGATATTTGGTACTTCTACTTTTCTTAATAGGAACAAACCTACGGATTCCTTCATTAATTATATCGTAAAATCTGTGGAAGGATTCATCAATATCATCCGTAATAACAGATGAGAAGTCTGAGCCTTCGAAGAAATTGTTCATGCTTTCAAAATCACTCAGTTGAAATTTTCTAATTTTAACGAATTCATTACGAATTACTTTATTTTGACAGATATTAAGCTTAATATCTAATGGTGGGTGGTGCGAGTCAACTTTTGATAGCGGACAAGAAGAAGTAGAGATTGATATAGTATCAAAGGATAAGTTCGACCATACTAAGTCCAACAATCTATTGGTTGAATTGATTATTAAATTGCTTTAGGTTGCACATGACCATGGTATTTAAAAGAGACAGAGCAGGTGTGCTATAAACATTGGGGGGCTGCATACAATTATCAGTATAATTAAAATTCCAATCTAAATATGGCAGGTTAAAATCGCCAAGTATGAGAAGTTTAGATCGTTCCGGGAGATTAAGAAACTTATCACTAATATTACAAAGTATAGAATCATAGATTACGTTTGAAGATTGTGGCGGAATGTATAAACAACATATGTACAGAGTAAAGTTATTCTCGTTAATAGCCACCCAAAGATCTTCATAGACAGTCTCCAGAGAAGGTACGCGATAGGAGTTGTAGCTACTTTTAATTGCGATAAGACAACCACCACCATCTTTTGACCCTGATAAAAGAAGATTTCTATCTTTTCTATATACGACGAACCTTTCGTCAAATAACTCGTTGTTGTAAATACCCTTCCGCAGAAAAGTTTCAGTAAAGCATATAACGTCGGATTCATTAGAAAGCACATTAAGGCGCAAATTCTCAGTTTTAGAACGTAACCCCCTGACATTTTGATAATAAACGTTAAAATTCATATTGAATTGTATGATAATTAAGATAAGTGAGATTTTTTCAAAATGAGATCGAGACATTCCACTGACTTTATGATAAAAGTTGTGGAATTTTCATCCTTTTTAAGGTAAATTTTGGAATTTTTCACCCAAACGTACTTGAAGCTATGTTTGATTTTGAACTGTTTAGCCTCATATAGTAAAGACCTTTTCTCTCTTGTTAAAAATTCATTAATATATTTATTACTATTACTAGGAAATGCCAAAGCATTAGCAGATATATTCTTTTTTGCTTTGCATGCTTCCAAAAAAACGATCTCTAACATACTTAACTGAATATTTAACTATAATAGGGCTAGCAGATTTATTATTACTACGCTTTGAAGAGATACGATAGCACTTAGTGATTTGACTATCATCCAAAGGAACATCCAAAAAATCATGTAGCTTACGAACAATATCAAAAACCTTTTCGTTGGGCTGGAACGGTACATCTCTAATCTCAATATGATTAGATAACGAGCTCTCTTCCAATACTCTAACCCTGTGTTTCATGTTAAGCAAGTCTGTAGACATCCGAGATTTATCATCTTCAAGCTGTTTAATCTTACATTCATGGGCTGAAAGCGTGTCCGCCATTTTCTTTATGTCTCGGAAACCATCTACTAGGGAGTTTATAGAATTATTAAATTCCATTTGTTTAGATTTTAACTTCTCTATTTCCGCCGGCATCCGCTTAACAGCAGAGATAATATCAGATGAATATTCATCATTAGAGTCAGAGCCGCCATCAGTGAACGATTTCTGCGAGTTGTTGGAAGTACACTTATTACAGCGGAACGCAACAGTACCATTCATAATGCTAGATATGAGATCCTTAGAAATCTTTACACAGGAGGATATAAAGGACAAGAGCCGGATGGTCAGGAACCTCATCCACCAAAGGATCCAATGAACGAGTAACACAAGCATTGGAGTCATCATTAACAAAAACAAGATCCAAAATCCTGTTGCGAACATTATGAATGCCATTTACTTCCTTAAGCCCACAAGAAGATAGCACATCCAGAGTATCGTATTCCAGCACAGACGTAAGCTCTGTTGGAATAAAAGAGCCTTCCTCAAGCGATGGAGTCCAACATATAGAAGGCAAGTTAAAATCGCCAAGAACAACCATACCATCATCTGAACTCAACATGTCAAAAACCAAATTGATGCAGCTAAGATAGTCCTTGTAAATAGAAAAATTGGATCCCGGAGGTATATACAGAACAATTATATAAAACCAGGAAGCATAAGATTTAATCCGGACACATAAGAATTCCAAGGAGCTAGAACCATTCACATCAATAGTTTCAACCAGCAAATCTTTCTTGGTTGCAATCAAAACACCACCCACAGCACTGTAGCTGGTCCTGATGTCTATCGCGACGAAAAACACTAAACTCATCAGAAAAAAGTTCCTTGTCAAAAATTGATGCACAGAGCCAAGTTTCAGTGAAAGTCACAATGTCACAGTCCGATAAAAAAGAGTTTAAATAGACAGTAGAGGTTTTGGTTCTAAGTCCGTTTACATTCTGATGATAGATTTTCAATGCCTTGCTGGTCTCCTGTGATGGGATTTCCCTCCTAAAAAATTTTTTCTTGCTACAAATTCATGAGCCACAGTTCCGCTTGGCCAGAAGTCTGGTGAAATTAATGATTGTGCCAGAGTCTTGTCTTGTCTTCAGGCCACTCAGATTAAAACAATGTCTGAAAAAAAAATTTGTGATGTATTTCGAACAATTGCGAGTTATGAAGTATATATACAGTTTAACTTGGATGGGAAATGTGGCAAAAGGAAACTGTTAAAATGTTAAAATTACAATTATTTGATGACATTTTGTACCGTAAGTGCTCTTCCGAATTAGGGTTGGCAATCCCGGGATCCCGAAACCCCGGGATCCCGCAGTTTTTAACAATTTCAAAATCCCGTGATCGAGCACTTAATCCCGGGATTTGAATATTTAAGCTTAAATAAAAAATTGCTTACGGTTTCCTGAAAAATTCTTGAAAAAATCGTATTTGGTTGAACAGTTTCAAATTTAAATTCTTGGAATTTTTTTTAATACAAATTCTTAATATTTAAAAATTTAAAAATTTCAAGCTCTAGTCAGGGTTTGAAAGCAATAGCAGTCAGCAAACGAGGCACATAAAATATGCTTATACTTGCTATGCTCGCGCAAAAATTTATTTTGGAACTGCTATGCTTGGTGCTGTTATTCGAAATTTCACTGCTGGGTATGCTGGGCTATTTCAAGTGCATTTGAATTCTGGTCATAGGCATGAAGGAAACCAATGTGATGTTACTGAGGTCAATTGTGGTCCAGTGGTCAAGAAGGTGCGAAAATTGATAGTAATGTTCAGACGATCGCCAACAAAAAACGATGTCTTGCAGAAGTATGTTGCTGCTGAATTTGGGAAGCAAATAACTCTAATAAAAGACTGCAAGACTATGTAGGTGGAACAGGCTTTTGTCAATGCTGGAACGCGTCTATTTATTAAAAAATTGTATACAAAAAGCATTGATAGACATATGTCCACCTGAAGAAGAATCTTTTGCTTTATCCAATGATGAGATTAAAATGGTATCCGCCATCATTAGTGCTCTAGTCCCAGTAAAAGCAACATTTGACGTCCTTTGCCGTCGGGCTGCTAATCTGTTCACAGCCGATGTTGCCATAACTTTTATGTTAAAAAAACTTAAAGATGCTAACAACGTTATAAGTCAAAATTTGCATTCAGCACTTATTCTTCGCATGCAACAAAGACGAACAGATATCAGTGGGATACTTCAGTATCTGCACAATGGTAGAACAAACGATCAGTCCGAATCCGAAATAGACTTCGTAACAGTTCCTTCTTCCATAAAATGTCGCAAATTAATAGTTGAGTTACTCGAAAGATAGACGCTTCAAATCCAGCTATATCACTAACATTTCATGAGTCCGAAATTATACCTACTGTGTCAAATGAGGCACCTCTCTCAATTGTTTCAGATTCTTCTGAGCTTCCATCTGAATCTCTTTCTTGTTCTCTTGAAGAACCTTTAAGTATTTCAGACGAGCTCAATAAAGCTATAAAAAAAGAACATTTGCCGAGGATAGCAATTCGATGTGAGACGCTGTCAGTGAAAATTCAAAGAGAAATGCTCTTATTTGAGAATGGAGGAACACGTGGTGACTTTTTGCAAAGAGCATACGATTTTTTAATGACTATTAAGCCAACCAGTGTAGAATCTGAACGTGCTTTTTCTGCGGCTGGATTGTTTGCAACTAAAATAAGAAGTCGTTTGTACGATGAAACTTTGGATGTGCTGTGCTTCCTCAAAACGTATTTTAAAAATAATAAAAAAGAATTGCGTATGAATGTTATATCTATAAAAACAATGAACTTTTTATAATTTAATTAAGAATGCATAATATTATAAAAACAATGAAATTCCTTATAATTTAATAAATTACTTTTTATTAACCTATTTTTGAATGCGTCATGTCATTAATTTTGTTGAAATAATATGTTAATATCTTTCAAGAACAAATATTGGAAAATCCCGGGACTAATCCGGGGATCTCGGGACTAGGTAAATGCAATCCCGAAATCCCGGGATTGAAAATATAGCACGGGATTGCCAACCCTATTCCGAATATTAACTCTTTAAACGAATTGTTTATCTTTCTTGCCTAAAATATATATACCTACATACCCTACATACATATGTTAAAAGAAATTATTTTATGATCATAAATTCATAATTTGTTCTAATAGAAAGTGTTTTCACGTATTTATCCAAACGTATTAAGTGCAAATACTTACTACATTAGTAATAAAATCGTTTGAACTACATCAAGAAATATTATTTTCATTAAATCAACCCTACACTTTAACAGCCCCTTTTTAGAAACTTATCGCTAGAATTTATCCAGAAAGGAATATGAGGATGAACTATGCAAGGATATTTTATTGGTACAAAATCGCTATAATCCGGCCACATGTACAGCAAGGTATTACTTTTTTATCTGTCCAGGTCTACATACGTACTTCCAAGATAAAATTATTATATATTATATATTTACAGAAAAAAAGCAACGAGTACCGCAGATAGTCCCGACGAGCTGATATAATTAAGAGGACATATTTTTTGTTGTTGTTTATTTTTTCCAAATATGAATTTGAAATTTTGTTTTTTGGTTTTTTATTTTCTATTAATTCATACGTACGTATATTATATGAGCATATTTTTCTGGATTTTATTTTCTGAATTTGAAAACTTTTCACCTCTGATAATCATAATTACGCTCAGCGATGAGGTATTTGATTTACTCACCAATGAGAATCATGATTACAGCAATGAGGTATATGATTTATTCACAACGGCAATTATTAAATTGCTCATTATATGAATGCGAAGTATATAAATGAGTTTAATCCCGGTGCTAGAACAAAAATCAGCATTACATTCATCCAACCAATCATCATGAGTTCATCAGTGCGCTCATGATAATTGGGCTACCAGGGATAATTTGCACCCTCTGTGTGTGCTTGGGTGTGTGAGTGTGTTTGCGCGTGCGCGCGTGTATGTATCACGAATGATGTTTTTTTTTCAGGAAATGAACGAAAAAAAGGCAAAAAACTCGTTATTTTTTTTTATTTATTTATTTTAAATGAAACGATATATAAAACGGTATATAAATATGCAATTGATAAATTACAAGAGAACTTTTAAATAATAATTTAACGCGAACAATCAAATTTGTTGACTAATTTAAAAAAAATCTGGCTTGATTCCCTCTGTTAATGCAATTCGAAGATCTGGCTCTAATTCTAATTTATTTCTGTATTTGGTTTTAATTATTGGTCATTGTAGAAAATGCTATTTCATTCAGGTACGTGTAACTAAATGGTAAGATTGCATTCGACGCAGGTGCATACTAAATCTGAATACTCATTTTTCAAACCCATCCACCAATTATGAAAAGCTTTTTGTTTAAATTCAGATTGTAACATTGTCCTTGCTCTTAAGTCGATTAACTGTTTTTGTGCTGTAATCGGAAGATGATCTATTTTTAGATCTTCAGCAAACGGATTCATGCATTTTGAAGAGAAATTTGGCGTACACCCTGGAGTTTTCTGCGCACCTTTCCGGGTACACGTCTTACACTTTGGATAACTCTGATCTAGGGTATAATAATAGTGGGCAAACAGAATATTGTTTCGAGTTCTTTAATACTTACATAATTTAAAATAAGTACCTAAGTATATTGTATGTTAATTAAAAAAAATCAATTTTCTGTATTTTATGTGGAAAGTATCCAGAGCTGGGTAAGTACCAAAGGAAAAGTACTTAAGTACAAGTACTTCTGCATAAGTACAAGTACCGCATGCATGAAAAGTACTTGTAACTAAATACTAAGTCTATAAAAAGTACTTTTTAAAGTACTTTTTTAGAATCTTTGTATGTTGGCAGTAATATAATGAAGTTTATCGAGTTCAGTTAATATATAATAATAAATAAATACCTTTTGAAAACTATAATATGTATAGTAACCAGTGGCTACCATTTATAGTTTTTTTTAGTTTTCGGCGCTGCAGCTACACCTCTCATTGCTATACACTTATATAAACTATGAGAGTAACGCCCGAGCACCTAAGCTTATGTTAAAAAGAGTTCTTACGTCGGTGCCAACATTGAAAAAATCATTGGCGGGAAGTTGAAAAAGTGAGCTCACAGCTCGAAATATTTAGAATTTCTTCTGCGTATTTAATGAATATATTGTTTTTGGTGAAACAGTTTTTATCGCAGTAATATCCCTAAATGATTAATTTAAAATCATGTATTTCGAGGAATCCACTAATTTATGTGTTGTTTTCAGTTCTTTCTCAGTTAGTACTTGGTGCTTAGATAGAAAGTCAGTAATATAGAAGTGAGCCCACTTTCAGCAGTGTATTTCTATGAACGCAGTCAGTTCATATGTCAGTGGTTATGTCATCAAGTCGAGGCATCGTCGATTTTATATTCGAGCGAGACGTTACTGGTTTTTGTTCTACTTGCCCATTTTTGTTTGTATGTTATTAGTTTGTCTAAGGTTCTGCCTTGATGCGTGAGTGCGGCACATGCTTTGACAGTTTTTTGCGTGTTTTAAAACTCAACAAAAAAGGAATTGTGCTAGAGATTGTGTTTTCTTTTCTCCGAAGAGTTAGATATTCATAGGTAGGGGAAGTGGTGGAGGAATGAGACACGGGTAGCAATGAGACAATCGAAATATTTCTCCTCAATAAACTCTCAGCTAAACTCAATATATAGAGAACGGCAGCACTTCATTTTCCTCAGGTTTTATTTCAGTTGTCGGGAAGCTGTTGATGTGTTCTGACGTGCAATTTGGAAATCGTTGTATTTGCGGTTTGAAAGTTTTTTATTCCCCTTCTTCAGTTTTTCTTTTGTGCAATCGAGTAAGTATAAAATAGTGGGTTTTTCGATTTTGAAGTGGCCAATAATATCTCAGGCGTCTTATAAAAATATAAAAAATAGAATATTCACAATACTTTATTATGACAAAATATTTAAACCTGAGAAGGTCTACGGGGTAGCAATCAGACAGTGAAGCATGGGTAGCAATGAGACAGTGTCTCATTGCTACTCTTGTAGTCTTATTGCTACCCAGTGGATCTTTCCAGTTCTCCATTGCTATATTCTTACAATCTTATTGCTATCCTATGCATTTTTGATACCCGTACACTTTTGTCGTTAACCCTTTTATAGTTTTATGAATAGTAAGCTAACACGCCGAGGATACATACGAGGACAACTTCGAAAGGAATTTTTTCAGAAGATGATATAAAGACTGCTCTGTTGCTGATAAAACAAGGAAAAAGTATTAGAGATGCAGCAAAACTCTGTAATTTGTCAAGCGCTACACTTCATAGATATGCGAAGAGAGAACAGGCGGGCGTGCTAGTACGCTATCGTCCAAATTATGATTGGAAACGAGTTTTTACTGACGAATAGGAAGCTGCTCTTGAAAAGTACATAGTCACCTGCTCAAAAATGTTTTACGGGTTATCTATTATTGAGTGCCGGCGCCTAGCCTACGAAATGGCTATAAATAACAAAATAACTGTGAGTCCTAAGTGGCATGCAATGAAAATGGCCGGTGAGGAGTGGATGAAGAATTTCAGAAGACGAAGAAACAGCTGATTCTTACGCACTCCGGAGTCATGCAGCTTAGCAATGTGAATCTATTTTTTGACAATCTGGGGACAGTTCTACTCAGGTCGGCAAGTTTTGCGAATTGCACTCGTATTTTTAATTTGTACGAAACAACTACAACCACCGTCCAAAGACCACAGAAGGTATTTGGCATTGTTTCGTAGAAAATATAATTGACTTTCAAAGCTTTTTTCTTTATTTTTAGGTTCTTTCTAAGCAAGGTATAAAATCAGTCTGCCAGGTTAGTAGTGGCGAGAAGGGCACACTAGTTACTACATGCGCTATTATAAGTTCATCAGGCCAATATATTCCACCAGCCATAATATTCCCCAGAGTGCATTTCAAAGAACATATGCTTAAAGGAGCTCCCCCTGGTACTCTTGGGTTAGCTACACAAACAGGGTGGATGAATACAGATCTTTTTGTAGCTGTTATTAAGCACTTCATAAAATTTACCTGCAGCAGCAAGGAGAATCCTACCCTGTTGATTTATGACAACCACGAGTCGCATTTGTCAGTTGCAGTTTTAGATGTCGCTTCAAAAAACGGCGTTACCATTTTGACTTTCCCACCTCACTCTACTAACAAAATGCAGCCACTGGATGTTGGAGTATTTGGCCCATTTAAAACGGCGTACAACAGTGCAGTCGATTCGTGGTTGATATGTAACCCGGGTAAGGGTTTTACAATATAATGTAGCACAGTGCGTGGGAATTGCTTACAAAAAGGCAATGACTCCATGCAATATTACTGCTGCTTTTAAGAAAACCGGCATTTTCCCATTTGACAAAACCGTATTTTCAAATAGTGATTTTTTACCAAGCTCGGTAACCGACGGAGATATTTCAGGAAGCAGATCAGAGGTTGTATTGCTCACTAATAACACAGAACCATCTACTAGTATCAGCCATGACGAAGGAAACGCTATTAACCATCAAACGTTTTCAAAGGTCCTGAAACTTTGTCGAGGATTTCCAAAGCTGGCCCTAGAAGCGATAAACAAAAATGCCGAAAACGGGGAAGGTCTATGATCGCCACGGATACACCAGAAAAAATTCAAATAGCAAATAAAAAACAACGAGAGACCTCAAATTAAAAGTCCCAAAACGTAAAATATTTGCCGACACAAGTAGTAGCGATGAAGCCGCTGCTTCTCTTCCCATCGATATGCATGAATCTGATTCGGGGTCGGATTTATTGGAACTTAAAGATGAAGTGATGGAGAATCTTAACAAATCTCCAGAAAAATTTTACTACGTTCTCGTTAAGTTTAGGTCTAAAGGCACTAACGTTTTCTATGTTGGTAAGGTCATAAGATATGAGTTTCTTGCGCAAAAAAGGAAATTCGTTAGTTATGCCGGACGTGCCGAATATGGCACTGGTTCCAGTGTGTGATATTAAATTAATTTTGCCAGCGCCAATGGTTACAGGTATTACTGCACGACAAAAGTCGCACTACGTTTGCTACGTTAAATATTCGTTAAACCCTCTGGACATACTACTATGTATTGTCATAACTGGGTGATGATTTCCTATATATTTCTATATATTTTATCTTAGATTTTCTAGATTAAGAAGAATTTGCTTTATTTAATTTATTATTTTTTTTTATAAACTGCTCAATAAATGACTGCAATATTCTCTGTTTTATGTTCCCTTGTATTTTGTTTGTCTCATTTCTACCCAGGTCTTATCTCATTCCTACCCAGTACTGGGTAGCAATGGGACATAGGAACCTTTGATGCATTTTGCTCTATAGATTGAAAATTAATAATTATTTGAAGATACAAGGAGTGAAAATATATGCCTAATGAGTCATTTATTTATATGCAATACTAAGTAAATATATGCAACAAATCTTGATACTTCAGTATAAAACTAAGTCTTAAGTACAAAGTAAATAGACTCTAGTACTTATGTTCAAGTACTACTTAAGTGGGGGCATTTCAAAAGTATTGAGTAATAAGTCTTAAGTAACAAAAATGTACTTTAAGTAGCACTTAAGTCTTTTTTTACTTAAGTATTGCCCAGCTCTGAAAGTATCTACCTTCTTCCCTTGTGTGGGACTTATGAGCAATTGCTCATAAGTCTGGAAGGTGAACAATGGACCCTGTTCTGGGCTATGTTCCAGGGACCTACATATGTCGGATCTCATCCTCGTTTCAATCCAATCCAAATCTCTCTTCTATAAAAATGTTTGTACTAATTGCGAGTGGTCTTAATTTACTGACACAGTATACACAACACAACAACAAGGTATACCTACTAATTATTTTGGCACTTCAGCCATGACATCACGGTATCACAATTCATTGATGAGCTCATCATGATATGTCTACCCTACCAGGGATAGTTTGGTTGCAATTTACAAATAACAAGTGTATGAGAATTTTGGTTTTTTGGTTGTGAATACTTATTTTGTACAAATTACAACTCGTTTGGCGTTAACAAAATAATAATCAGGCTTAATAGACATAGACAATAATCGGAAATTAATTGCATGAATTATTTAATTTTACAAAGGTCTGACCGTAACGGTAATGCATAATCATGAACAAAGAATGTGGAATTTGTGATCGGGCTGTACATACAGGGGAAGCTGTGTTGTGTGCGGAAGGTTGTGGCCAAATATTTCATGCAAAATGTTTAGATTTAACGGATTATGAAGTCGGAATGTTAACAAAGAAAACGTTTACAGTAACATTATGTACCGAATGTCAGGTGAAACTGAAAACTTTACAACATATTTTGAAATGTATACAAGATATTAATAGTAATTTAAAATCTTGTGATGTGAAGTTTTACGGTGTGAAAAAAAATATTATCAGTAATGTTAAATCCTAAATTGCCTTAACTCGAATAAAAATGTGATCTCTGAAATTACGGAGGTAATAAAAAACAGTTTGGTTACTAAACAAACATATGCGAATGTTATAAAAGAATCAACAGTTGGGAAGCCTAAATTTAAGCAGAGCCCGGATGAAACTAAAAACGAAATTAAGTTAAAAGGCCGGCTGAGGATGAAATTCAAGTAGCTGGCATCAGAAAATTAAATAGTGGTGCGGTGATAGTAGAGTGTGGGAATAAGGATGCGTTTGAAAGATTGAAAGATAATGTTGAGAAAAAAATGGGTATTAATTATAGTGTTGATATCTTGAAAGATACAAGACCAAGGGTGCAAATTAGTAATATAAGGGAAAAATGGAAGGCGATGAAATAATAAAGTGCTTAAAAAAGCAAATCAGTTCTTAAGTAGTGCGGATGTTCAATTTAAACCTATGTGGAAAAATAAGAATAAAAGTAAATATTGCGAATCGCACACATTAATTGTAGAAAGTTATAATAAAAAAAAAAAAACTAGAATTGCTCTAAGACCAATTTTTATGATAAAATTTCGTATGGTTACCGACCTACGCGTTCTCGACGGACAGACGGACGGATATGCAAAAATCAAAATAACTTAATATTATGCTCTACCATCATTATTTCTGTACGTTACAATGCGAACCCCTTCCCCCCGATTCAACATAACAGATAAGAGCTCTTATCCTCTTAACTGGGCTGTCAAAGTCTATTAGCAGACATTGGTATTTTACGTAAAGAGTTGAGAGATGTCAGACGTCAGTTAATCTCTTAACTTTTGTGGAGATTTTTTTTAAAGATAACTGGTATTCTAGCAAACGAAAATGTCTGTCAAATATCTCTTAACATAAGAGCTCCCCACCGAGGTACGCTTAAATTTCTTATCGTGATAGTTGCAGAAATTGTTTTTTTTTTAAAATAGCGAAATGTTAGATATAAATGCTGTAAAATAAGTACATATTTATATAATTCGTATATATTATATAAATATGTAGGTACAAGTTTGTGAAATATAAAATAATTATACAATTTGAGCCATGCACAGAGAATAGTTCTGAACAATATGAGAGACGACTTGAATAATTTCCCTATTTATGAGGCTGTATAGAATTTCAGAATGCTAAAATCTTTTGCCTTTAAAGTGATAGAAATGACATAGCCTTACGATAATCTGCATTAGTCGACAATATTATCGTCACTTTAAAGTTTTGGTAACAATACATTTTTTTGCTACAGGTTTATACGAAAATCCTGTTGGACGTAACGACGGCTATGGAACTCTTTACCTGCGATTTAGGTATTAAAATAATAATTTAATTATTATTACAAACAAAAACATTACTTCTTCTTCTTTCCTTCTTGAAACGTAAACGTCTTTAATAGCTGGGTTGACTGAAAGATTCTCCAAACCCTCTTAGGGCCGTATTCACCAAGCCATTTAATACAAATTTAATTTTAATTAAATTTTTATTGAGGGACCGCAATTAAATTTTTGTAGCTATTCACCAACCTTAATAAAATAAATAATTTCGGACATTTCGGACTATCAGCTGCAAGATTTCCGAATTTGGCAAGTGACAGTTCTCGTGAGAGTTCATGTAATTTAAATATTATTTAAAAAATTAAAAGAAGTTTTTATGTATTATTTAAATAGAGAAGTTTTTATGTATTATTAAAAATATTTTATAATATATGTACAAATCGTTTTAATTAAAAATAGCCCATATTAAGCAATTGCTTCTTCAAATTTTTAACTGCGCTATTAAAAATATGACATTTGACTGCATGACACTTCAATCAGCTGATATCGAAATTAAATTTATTTAAGAGAGGGTAAGGCCTCACTTAAAATTAAATTAAAATTAAATTTTCATTAAATCGACTCGGTAAGTGTGGTTGGTGAATAGCTTTAATTGAAATTTTTATTTAATTTTGCTTGGTGAATATGGCCCTTAACCTCTTAAAGTTAATATTTCTCCACAAAAATTTATGTAAAATTCTGCTAAAATCTCTTACGTGCTAAATTTAAGAGGTTAAGAGATCTCTTAAAAGTCTCTTATGTAGAATCGGGGGGTTAGTATACCCTATAGATTTCATCTGGCTAGGCGCTAGGGTATAAAAATCATGAATTACGGTAGTGTTGGATGGGATAGGAACATGTGAAGTGAGAGATGGTATTCATGTGAAAAGATGTTTTAAATGCTTAGAATACAATTATGGTAGCGCACAATGTAAAAGTGAAAAAAAGATATGTTGTAAGTGCGGCGCTGATCATATGGGCTCAGAGTGTAAATCCAATATAAAGAAATGTGTGAATTGTGCTAAGAAAAATGAAGACTTGATCCTTAATCTGAATACAGCCCATCACGTTTTCGACGCAGAGTGTCATGTCTTTAAAAGAAGAAAACTTAGAGGTTGAAAAAAGGAAGTGGTTGTAGCAACTGAGGGAAGAAGATATGGCAAACATTGTGTATTACTTTAATATACAAGTCTTATTGAATAACAAATCTGAGCTGGAACTCATGCTTGAAAAATGTAAACCTGATGTAATAGCCGTCACAGAAATACATATTACTAATGATATTGATGCATCTGAGTTAGAAATTAATAACTATACAGCAATAAATTGTGTTTCATATTCGCGGCATACTGGTGATGTTATTATATTTATAAAAAAAGGAATCCGTTTTAAATTTAAAAATTCGGAAGTTAAGGATTATGCTTCTTGGTTTCTAAAGGTACATGTATGATGGGACAATATTAAATGGACACTAGCAGTGTTGTATAGATCTCCCAGCACCTGTATGTAAATTTCTGATAAGAGAGGTTATTAGAAAATGAATATAAATTGCTTCTAGTAGGTGATTTTAATATAAATTTACTGGTTAATGATAATATGCGAGTGGCAATAGCTGATCAAGGCTTGAAACAATTAATATCTAATAATAATAATATTAATATATTTAGCTATAGCATATGTACACAAGATTACAATCTTTTAATAGTACAGTAGTAATAAGGTAAGAATACAAAATTAAGTTAAGCACAAAAGAAAAAAAATTAAATAATAATAAATAAGAAAATTATAATAAAAACCGAAACAATCATGAATTAGTTAAACATGAATCAAATCAAAGCCAGAAAAATACCTATAAATAAATAAATATATATAAAAAACTAAGAAATAAAGGAAAAACACTAAAGAGATAAACTAAACACTAAAAAACAAAAAAAGTTAAAAATAGCTAGAAAACAATAATTTACAAAGTTGTACTCACCGCGCGACAGGAAACCATCCAAGAAATATCAAATATTTTCCGTAATATTGGAAGGAAATCGACGTTTAATGTGAGCTTTAATGAGAGTCTTAAATGCATCGACAGTTTGGGCCCTCTGAACGCTTATAGGTAGGCTATTTCATAGACGGGCAGCCTGAACAGGGAAAGAATGTTCCATAACTAATTTACTGAATCGCGGAATTACAATATTATGAGTACGTGGTGAAGAAGAGAGCTGGAAAAACTCTCTAAGATATTCTGGTTGGTTGCTCTCAAATATTTTGAAGAAGAATTATTCTCCGCTTAAGATATGTACTCAGCGAGCAACCAAGTAACGTGTTAACAAACGGAGAAATATGGTCAAACCTTCGCAGGCCATAAACAAATTGTACGCAATCGTTGAAAGCCACCTCCATCTTATGCCTACACTCGCTGTCCAAGCTAGGAAAAATATGACTTCCAAATGTGAAATAAGGCGTAATCAGTGTAATCACTAATTCATACATCTTATTGAGAATCGAACTAACGTTGTCGCAGCACATCATATCACAGTTCAGAACAATTCCTAAATTAGTAGCCCTTCTGGCCACCTAAACGTCAAAACCATTCAAGATAAACGGGGGTATATCGATGACGTTTAAAGCGCTGTTATAGAAGGCCATGCAGGATTAAGTAGAAGTCCATTGAGAATTGACCACCTGTGTATTCGACATAATAATAAAATCACGGAAATCTCAAGGACTCTTATAGACTTTTTAGTAGTGATAGAGGAAATGAATGAAGTAAAGGTAGATGTGGATTTAAGCTCTAAGATATCTGACCATGAGACACTTACATAAAATTCAAATACTAACTGAAAATAGAACTATAAACTGTGGGAAAATAATTAGAATTATTCGACAAACTCTACATGTGTGATAATTTAGAGGAACTATCCACTAAATTCAATAACATTATTGATAGTTGCGTGAGACAAATGATTGTATAAAAAATAATTAAGAATAAGACCTGTGAGTGTTGTACATGTGAATTGGAAAATTTAAAGCAAGAGACGATTAGGGCATACAGATGTGCGGTTTATGGGATGATGATTATGATTGATTTTATTACAAACTTGTTAGAAATAGATATAAGCGTGAAAAATATACATAGAAAATCAGATAGAAAATAACGTAGGCGATCAGTATGGTTGAGTTCTTTGATGTGCAAGTGTCAGAACGATTGGAAATTGCCAAACATATTTAATGATTATTTCGTTAACAGTATAAAAGATTTACCTATATCTATAGAGATCATTGGCCCTATCCTGATGAAAATAATATATTTGTCATTCAGAGATGGAAAATTTCCTGATATTTGGAATGAGTCAATTGTGGTTCCAGTAGAGAAGATTTGTAATACTATGAAATGCGAGGCAGTTCAGATCAATTAATATGCTTCCGCTAATGGAGAAAATTTTGGAGAGATTATGTAGTAGACAAATTGAATCTTGAATCAAATCAACTTCTTACAAAAAAACAAAGACTGTAAGTATTTGACTGAAAAAGGGAATTAGATGCTGGTAAGACAGTGATTGCGGTTTTTCTTGACCTTAAACGTGATTTCGAGACGTTGGGCAGAGTAGTACCTACTGAAAAAAAAATTAATTATGGTTATTTGGAATTCAGGGAGTGGATCACATGTGGTTTGAATCATATCTCGATGGTAGACAGCAGAGAATCAAAGTAAACAATGTTCTATCTGTTAAGTTTGGAGTACCTCAGGGATCCGTTTTGGGTGATATTCTTTTTCTGATATGTATTAAAAACATAGTATCGGTATTGAAGTTTTGCATATCCCAATTTATTGATGATACTTTGATATATATTAGTGGGCGGAATATAGATGAGATGAGGTTGTTAAATGAGGATTTACTAAATTTGCGTGAGAGGTTGATAATGAAAATTTGTTGCTAAAATTTAAGGACCGCGCAAGTAACATATGTAAAAACTGTGTAAAAAGATAGGTTTTTTGAAAAGGATAAGACAGTTCTTATTCTAAAGACTGCAATATTGCTCTACAATGCATTGATTTTACCACATTATATTATTCAACATTGCTGTATGCGTGTGCAAGTGAAATTAAGGTAAGGCTGCAAGTATTTCAAAATAGAAAAATGTGGGGAATTTTGAGATACAGTGTATACACGCCAGTCTTGAGTATGCTAAACACTTTAAAGTGGATGAATGTTCAACAAAGACTTATCTTATGACGCAATGATTTTCATATTTATAATGCATCACGGTATATCACCTGCGTATACTTGAGAGAAAATTTACGTCACAGTCTTATAACCTTCGTCATGGCAGGAACTTTAGGCTGGAGAGGTGGAATCGAACGTGCACTCAAAATTCGATTATGTATAAGGGTTTGCAGTTTTTTAATGGTTTACCCAGCGAAGAATTGACTTATTTAAGAGAAAATTATGTGATAATGTAAAAAGTAAAGTTTAATAAATTGTATGAATTGAAATTAGCCAAACTTTTAATATGTAATATTTATTATACAGGGTGTCCCGTACGTACCGCATTTCCTTTATACCCCGGATTCCTCACTGAATTTCGAAAAATAAATTATATGGGCGGAGAGCCGGAAAATACACGGTGTGGGCGGTAAGGGGGTTTTTTGATTTTGGGTGCTTTTTATCCTAATACCATGTAACTTTCTTATTATACATCCTATGAAGATGATCTCAGATGATAGTAAACCATCTACGGGTTCCAACAAATGCCGAACCACATCTCTACTCCCCTTTCGTCGGCAGTTATAGGATGTCAAAGTCAAAAAATTGGATAATTTTGCAATTTCTTTTTCAATTTTAACGATTTTCCAGCCAAAATGCATGATAACTATACAGTTTTATGACAAGATTTGAAGACTCCGGAATGTTACCTTTAATTTGACTATGCGCATGTACCTACATACATGCTACCGTTATTGAGATGTTCCCCTTTTTATGGTGCCTAATTGCATTAATTTTGCTAATAATAATAGAAATCGCGCGTAATTTTATGCAATTCCACGCAAATTAGTAAAATTAATGAAATTATGCATCATAAAAACGGGAATAACTCAAAAACGGTAGCATTTAGGTAGGTACATGTGCAGGATCAAATGAAAGGCAACATTCGGAGGTCTCGAAATCTTGCAAGAAAGTGCTATCCTTGACTTGCTAAAATTGAAAAAGAAATTGCAAAATTCAACAATTTTTTTACTTTAATGTCCTATAACTGCCGACGGAAAGAGGGTAGAGAGGTGGTTGGGCATTTGCTGGAAATCGTAGAGGGTTTACTATCACCTGAGATGCAAGTCACCTTCATAAAGTGTATAACAAGAAAGTTGCATGGTATTAGGATAAAAAGCACACAAAATCGCAAACCCCCTACCGCCCACACAGTGTATTTCTCGGCTCTCCTCCCATACAATTTATTTCTCGAAATTGAGTGAGGAATCCGTGGTATAATGGTATTTTGTTCTTGTAAGAGTCTTATATTTGATAAAGAAGTAATAATAATAACAATAATCAAAGCTCCTGCACTCACCGTTACTAAAATTTTGTAAACTGATGACAGTTTGCTACCAGGGACTTTTTTAATTTTAAAATTATATCCCCACTATACAAATAAGGGAAAATTTAGAATTTATAATTTCTTAAAGTAAAAAAACAGATCATTTAGTTTTTTCAATCCAATATTTTTTTCAAATTATTCTTTTATAGAAGATTATAGAAGAGAATCCTCAATTTTTAGATAAATCTTATTATTTTTGGAATATATATTTTTTTTTATTTAAAAAAAAAAGGAAAAAAAAATTGGCTAAATATATGTAATTAATTTTATCGGTCGTGACACAAATCCGAAACATAAAAAAACCAATCGTAGCATGCACAACTATAAAAACTGTTTTGTTTTTTTTTTGTAGGTATTAAATTGGTTCGAGAAAGTATACATCATAGAAAATCACGTAAAAGAAGAAAGTAGGAAATTTTTGAATTCAATTATCATACATTTCGCTAATTTGCAAATTAGAGAATGTGGAATGATTCCAAATCCTAGAACTAGTTTGATTTGTTAATTTTATTTATTCCCCTGGCAAACATACATACAAACTTTAAATTAATATATTTTCACATTTCTTTGTCTTTTACTGGACTTTTGTGAACTTCTCAAACGGAAGAATTTTATTACACAATAATTCAGTGAAGAGGTCTCAATAAAAAAACATCAAACCTCCGCACAACCAGTTTGTGTTCTATAAAAATTGCATTTTTACCTGAGTACATTTCTTCGGGCTATTGGTCTTTCACTGACCATTGGCGTTTTATTTTTCTGTTGCAGTAAAGTTCACTGGCCTTACATCATATATATGTATATAGGTACAAAGAAGGTGATGGTGAATTTAGTACCCCATCTTCATTTTGTGGATAAAAACGACATTTTCTGCCAAATGAACATTTAAAAAAAAAAAAAACAAAAAACATTTCTGCTAAAATTCAATCTTTCAGCAAAAGAGGTCATCCGATATGAAATTAGCATCGTTAATTGGAGGTTGATGATCTCGAGGATCATGTACTGAGGGCAATCGATGAATATTATATATATATATATGTATATATAAAAAAAATAAACATGAATATTGGAATGAATTTATAAAAAGAAAATAATCTCACCTATACCTGGTAACATCTTTCTCCAGGAGAATGAACTAAACTATAAGGTAGAAGCAGCAGCACTTTTGAATTTGATGATCGTAGCTTGTTTGGCTGGTGTGGCTACTTGAAAAACAGCGATCGCTTAAACCTTTCAGATATTATCTATAAGAACATTTTGAGAGCTGCTCTAACCTAACAGTAACTTTGCCTTTGATGCATAAAACCACTCCGTTTAGCTTTCTAGATATCATTCAGTGTCAAGGTTTTACAGTGAAAGCATCATGAATATTCTGCTAAGTGAGTTCTAGTCAGATAGAAGTTTTTCTTTGTTCGTTTTTTTTTTATTGATCCATATAATTATTACTTACGTACATATATTTATAATAACTAGATAGTGCTAGAAGTTCAGGATTAAGTGCTATTTGCGGGCTTATACATAAAATGTCAATTTAAATTGTAATAATTTCCTGTACAGCATTCACAACAATGCTAATAAAGGGAATATGCTGTGTACAAATTTCAAATAGAAACAAAAATATTTGCCTTTCTGTCCTATCAGTTTTTTTTTTATATTATTGTCACTGTAAGATGTTTCTTGAATCTTAATAAGTGATTGGAGGAAGTGTTCAGAGAAATAAAAGATAAAAATTATGTGTGAAATGTATTTTATATTTTTAAAAATTGCATTACTGCCACACATTTTTATCGTTTCATTTCAAGTTGAAATAACTGAATTACTACCTCGGAGCTTAAAGTTTAAATTATGAAAATAAATTTTTTTTTTCAAAAATTTTAAATTTTGAAATGAAATTTTGTGCAGTTTTTGTTTTTATACAGTACTAAGGGACATTTTGAAGAAAAAAAGTGTTTTTGATGTCTTCGGAAATCTCTTAATCTCTTCCACGCGCGTTGCATCTTGGTAGAATGCAAAGTTTCTAAGTAAGAAAATTGATATTTTACACAAAAGTGGTTCAAATATTAAAATAAAAAATCGATGTAAATTTACCCCGTTTGCTGGATAACATGAATTTTCAATCCATTTCGGAAATTTTTGAAATAATACGCCATGATCATTGAGTTTTAAATTTTTTACCACGAACGGTGTAAAAATTCCCCTCTATATCCGAATAAGACTTGTTTTGTATGAAAAACTCAAAAATATTAACCATCCGGATAACAAAAACACTCAGCGGAGCTCAATCTAGCGAAAAACTTAGAAAATACTTATTTTAAAACTCCGTTCGGGGTAACTTAACTGTAGTCTACCAAACAGACTTGAATCTAAACTGCCTTCGGTGTAAAATGCAACAGGTTCGATCGTGCTTAGAAGATATTATGAATTAGTATCATTCATAATTTCAAACAAATGTTTTACAAGTGCAAGTTGCAAGTGTTAAGATAGTATTTTTACTATTTTTTTGTTTACATGTAAAACATTTTCAAAACTATACTATCTTTCAAGCTGGAACCAGCCAGACACATTCACAAAATTTCATTGAAATCGGTTGGACGGTTAGTGTGTACGAACATATATTAATATTTTATATTAAGATATGTCGACAAGAATATAACTGTTCGAATGTAAGTGAGCAACGAAAAACTTATATGCAATTGCTAGATCCCGCAGGAAGGTGTGTGGATGGTAATATATATCCATTTCATAATTATTTTGCCGAGTAGTCAGTGTAGCCGAACATACAAGGACAAGTGCAGTGACTCTCCGGATGGACTTTATGTAGTTACTTTATTCGTGAATAGAGCGAAAGGGGAGGAGAGTGGAAATGTTGTATATATTATATATAATTTCAATGAGATCGCAAACGAATTACACATTTCCATTAATATCTTTGTTATCCTTCATCCGATTTCTTCATTTTTATACCCTAGATGAAATCTAAAGGGTATGTCATTCCGTTTGTAACACCTCGAAATAATGATGGTAGATCAAAATGGATTGGACACCCACGCATAATATAAAAAGTTATTTTGATTTTTGCATGTCGTCCGTCTGTCCGTCCGTCTATGCCAGGGGTGGCCAACCTTTCAGCTTCCCTGGGCTACATTGGAAGAAGGCGAGTTATATTGGGCCACACATACGAACCCTAAAGATAGCTAATGAACAAAAACGAAGAATATACACACTTAGTTAATAATTTTAAGTAATTTAAGCTTCATTAATTCATAAATTTTTTATTTTAAAATTAAAGAAATAGCAACATGAAATTGATGTGATATTTGACATTGTTTCTGAGATAATAATGCTTCGATATTTTGCGATCGAAGTTGTAGCAACTCTCAGTATGTTCTCAAAGTGCTCAGAAGTTGTTTTGCTCCTATATTTATTATTCTTTGTGTGCTTCATCTTAGAAAATAGCTGCTCACAAATGTAGGTGCTTCCAAATAGCGATGGCATGAATTGTGAAGCAAGGGGTACTTTTCTCTGGGAAGATAATTCTTATACAAATCCAGTAAAGAGAAATTATTAAATTTTTCTTAAAGTTGAACATCAGAATGCAGCTCTAGTCATTTCATTTGAAAATTTGCTGGCAAGTTTATGTCGACTAAAAAAGGAGTCACAAATATGTCAAAAAATTTATGGTTTTTTCGGCAATCTTGAAATTTTTTCTCAGATTCCTGTATCAAATCGAAAATTAAGTTTGCATATTTTTCGTTACTTTCAGGACAGTGTTTAGCCAACGTTTCAAAATACATAAAATTATTTGCTTGAATTTGTGATTACCATAGTTTCAGTTTCATTTTGAAAGCGGCTATAGTTTGAGGCATACTATTATGAGTTGTTTTTCACTTTGAGACCCAAATTTAGCTCATTTAAATGAGCTGTCAAGTCTACTAAAAAACCAAAATCTGTGCGCCTGTTTTCATCACTAAGTTCTAGCACAGATTTTATTCTTGATTCCATAAATGACTTGATTTTATTTCGCAAATTATAAAATCTTTTCAACATTTTACCCCGACTTAATCATCTTACTTCCGAAAAATAAATAATGTCCCCAATGTCTTCAGTGTCAATTTGACTAAGTACAATTGCACATTGAAAACTTTCTTTGGCCACATTGCGTAATTGTACATTTATTATGTCAAAAAGTAACTGCTCCCATGTGAATGTTATATAAATAAAGAAAATGCTTTATAAAATTAATTGAGAAAGTATTTAAGTATATTAGTTTTGTTGGGCCGCATTCAAAGCCGTCCTGGGCCACATTGGACAAGCCTGGTCTATGCGCACGATAACTCGAGAACGCGTTCACAACTTAGAAAGCTTAAATTTTGTACACGGACTGTAAAAAAAAAGTAAAATTAAATTCGAAAATGAAACAAATGGGGCAACTCCTTCGTGGAGTTGCCATACAAAAATTTCGTTTTCCACTATATATTTGTACATTGCGAACGCGACAACATATAGAGAGCTGAAATTTGGTACATGGTGTTTTTATAGTAATAGCAAGAAAAGAAAAGAAAAAAAAATCAAAATGGACTAAATCGGGCAATCCGTTCTTTCTGTTGCCATATAAAAATTTAGGTTTTTTACGTATACTGTGAAAACGATCAGTTCTAGACATTTTTATTGTACTAAAAGAATATGAAATCCTATAAAATTGGTTATAATCATTTTTTCTGTCCGACAAACCGTTCTAGAAATATATGTGAAAACCCACTTCAAAAATCAAAATTGCACAGATGGGTGACCATACGAAATTTCATACGCGCATTCTTCTATGGGAGTGTTTTTCAACCTTTTTCATTGAATGGCACTCTTACTGAAATATAAAAAAAAAGGTTGCACCCTTGACCAGTGGTGGATCTAAAAACTGTTTAAAGGGGGGGGGGTGTTAATGGGCCAAATAAATTTTTGCGAAAACGAATATCACGCGTAAGGCTGTGGTGTGGTCAGGGGATGGAGTCCTTCCAGAGGGAAGAATTTTTTTAAAAATTTACAACTTGAAGTAGCATTTTAAATGCAAAAAACGCGTTTCTATGTGTCCAAAATCAAAATTTAAGTCCATTTAATTTTGTCGAAATACTACATGTAGGTAATAATTTGTTTTTTAAATCTAGTTTTATTACCAAATAGTATATCAAATTACATGAAGATGCGTAAATACGTAAATAATAATAATTTTAATTATTGCAAGATCTGAGCCTGACGTGATGCACAAACTTTTAAATTCTGGGAACACGTTCTTTGCAATCGTTTTCTTATTTGTGATGGACGTAAAGGCTGAAAATGCAAATTTACACAAATATGAAGTTGAGAATTGCAATAATATTGTGAGAGCTCTTTTAGCTAATTGAGGATACTTTGGCTTTATGTGTATCCAAAATTCATTTTATATTGAATTCCCTATATTTCAGTTTTAAATTGCCATCAGTCTTTAATCAATTAATGCTACATGCTCTTCAAAATTTATCTTTACTTCATTAACGTCCACAATGAATGGATTTCTTATCCAATCGTAATTAATCCTCAACACGTAAAGAAGGAAAGTAGTGACTTATATTATTGAGTAAGATTTGTAATATGTTCCGAAATAATAGGTAGGTACTATTTTAACATTTGTCGTAGTAGAAAAATGTTTAAACATGCATACATTCGCTTATTTTACTTCTCTTAAACATAAATTTAATTTATCTTGCAAACTCTTTTATTTTGCCAGTTGAAGATAGAATATTTTCTTCGTTGCCTTGAATACTTGTATTTACCGTATTCAATATTTCAAATATGTTTACCAAGTATGCTAATTTGCTGCACCAATCACGGCTAGCAAGAAGACAACAAAATTTTTTATTAGTCATCGCTTTTTTGCTTACTAAATATCTTATAGCAAACTAGAGCTGATAATGAGTTATCTTAAAGTACAGTTAAGTAAATTTCCAAGAAAATGCCTAGAATTTTAGGCATCCCAATCGTGGCGCTGTGGCACTCCGGTTGAAAAATCTAGGGTATTATAAGCATTGGTCTTAGACCAATTCAAGCTTTTTTACTTGTTTTGTACTAAATTATACCTACAATATACTACCAATATTCGTTGGATGTATTTATTATCGCTGGGCATTGGCAGTGCATATATTCTAGTATGTAAATAAATCTTCAATCAATCAATAAAAAAAAAACAATAAATTTATGTTCCATTATAGTCTGGTGACAGTACTAAATTGACAAACAAAAGCCCCATTCACTTAAATATATAATTTCTACCTTTAATATAAATTTACACGTGCCACACTCACAAGAATTTCCGTAACCATGTAAATTTTCTCTCCTACAGCACTTTCTTTTCTAACGTGGGCAACTTTATGTCTGGGTCTTCCACGAATAAAACATGAAATTTCTATGAAATCAAATGCTGCTAGCATAACATCACAAATCATAGCAACAAATCTCCTTAAGGATAACATTGACAATGAGGGTAACCATGCGTTTTCACCTCTTGGCATTTCATCTATGCTCGCAATTTTGGCGGAAGGTGCAAAGGGAGATACATACAATGAATTTGTGTCAGCCTTGAAATTCCCACAGGCGGATAATAGAATGGATTTAAGGGAATCATTTAAAATGGTTCTGGGAAACTTATATAAAAAAAATTTAGACGCAAATCCTTCATTTAGGACATGGTTTTATGTCTATCGTAATAATACCGCTAGAGATGAATATAAGAAAATACTTCGTGATTATTATCTCGTTGATGTTAAAGATATCGACAGGGATAGTTCCAATAAAATGGAATTATCGACAACCCCTGGTACCAATAGTAAGGACATAATAGAATTTGAAACTTTAAAAAAATCTCAACCACTTCTGGAAACTGCCAGTGATCAGCCGGATAATCAAAAGGATGCATCTAAATTCGATAAAGTTGTAGATGACAAGCAATATGTGGAAGTGCCTGTAATTAAAGAGGAAATCGCCAACGACATGATGATGATGACTGTGGTTGTAAAAGATGATGATCGGAAATCAAATGAACAAGATGTTGTGGAATCAATTCCCGACAAAATTGATGGTAGTACATTAGAGCTAAATGTTGAGGACAATGAAACAGTAAAAGATGAGGAAAAATTGGATACATTGCGAAAGAATGTGGAGAGTGCTAAAATAACTGTAGTAAACGAATCAAATGAACCGGAAAAGATTACGATTCCTCTAAAGAAATTTGAAGATCCTGAAATAATGCAGACTCTTGAAAGTCACTTTATTACCAAGAGGGTGAGTAGAGTACCTATATATTTATTAAAAATATATTTTAAAAAAAAATGTATATTTATCTATTTTCCTGGTATTTTATTGAGAAAAACAAAAACTAATTAATTTCAGTTCAGTGAAGAAAGAAGCATGTTCCAAAAAGATGATGTTGCATCTGCTCTCAGCGCAAATACAATCGTTAGCCGCAAAGATCCATCACAAACAAAAATGCTGCTATTTAATGGTCTTTATTATCGTGGAAATTGGGCCTATCCATTCCAGGAGTTACGTTCCGGTAATGATGATCGTTTTTATGTTAATAGCGAAAAGTCTATACCAGTTACAATGATGAAAGCTAGAGGCATGTATAGGACGGCAAATATGGAAGAAATTAAAAGTCAAATTATTGAATTACCATATGAGGTAAGTTGCTTTATGTTAAAAATTATAATACAATTTGAAATTTGTCTTAAATGTATGAAATATAGACATACGTTTCTATTTTGAAGGAGAATTAGAAATATCGGAAGAATAGGCCTTCGAATTTTTCCAAAACTCAATATGTTGGATGGTAAAATTTTAATACCGTGAATAGGTGTCCGCGTTAAATAATAAACAAGAAAATTCAAATAAATTCTGTGGTAATTTTCCGGTGTTGCCCGACTTACCATCGTTAACGTGTTGGGCAACATATAGCGAAATTGATCGTTTTCTCGGTCAATATCTTCCTGAGTAGAGCCTCGTCACCATTGAGTTTTTTTGGTTTGACTCTATATAACTGATATGCGTATTAAAAATGATGTTTCTTAAGGACTTATTACAATACTTACGTTACGTCCTTTCATGTAAAACTGACAAAGCGATTGAAATCAAACGGAAAGGTTGAGCAGATTACAAAATTTTACAGGTAACATAACCTCCAAGACAGTGTTTACGAGTTTTATATGAATTGAGTGAAAAAAACAACTCTTTTTACATCGAAAAATCTTTGAAAAAGAAAAAAAGAGGGCGTTTCGTATCGGCAGGAACCGTATACTCATCAGTATAGCTTGGTTTCTGCCTGTTGTTTACACCAAAGTTGCCTTATATATGCATTTAAAATGAGTAGGTATATTTTTTCAAAGATTTTTGAATGTAAAAAGAGTTTTTTTCACTCAATTCTCGAGCTGTGGATTTAGCAGCAAACTCTGTTAATTTTATATTGACCAAATTCGCTATAAATTTATTTCATAGCAAATCTATTTCATATGAGTTACAAAAATATGTATGACAAGTCTTTAATTGAAGCTATAAGTGATCATAGTGAGCTGCATCATAGAAATAGTAAATATTATATGAACACGAAAGAAGAGTTAAGATATGGTGTATGCTTGGATACAAATTCAACTTATTACCTTTTATTTTACTTTTGTTCTTTGTATGTCGTATATATACTCATGTAAGTATCTAAATCACCTTGTAGATGAAAAGTCCCATATAGCCAAACACTAACCCAAATACTGTCCAACATCTCCCATGCACAGCGTGCGACAGCCAAGAATAATTCCAGACGATAGAGTAGTTTTTGTAAAGAAGAAAAGATTAAAACCAAAATCTAAAATTCAAGAGTTAGTAATGAAATTTGGGATCATGGGGAATGACAGTTCGGACCTTCTAGCCAGGTCTGGTACTGGGTCTCCGTTCCATCGGCCGGAACTCGCCGTAGCCGTTGCCACTTTGGTTATCGCGTCTCTCATCAAAGCAGATGTCCGTATGAAACATCAGCAGAGATTGCTGAACCTGAGCACTTGCAGGTGCACAAAACATCTTCTTGCTGGGCCTATTAAGAATTCTTCTGATTTTCTCTTAGTGCTCGGAAGAAAACAATGCAGAACTGTGGTTGGCATCATCACCGGCCACAGCTCGCTCATCTAACTAGGATGGGATTTGTTGACAACTCTGAGTGTCTGTCCAGCCTGGAAGAAGAGCCTGAGACAACCAAACATTTTTTGTGTGGTTATCCGGCCTTTGCCCGGAGCAGAATGGATACGCTTACGCTTGGGTCCGCCCTCCTATCTTAGAAAGAGCTGAAAAACTTATCTCACTAAGAAGACCTGATCCGGTTCAGTAAGAGGACAGGAAGGTTTTGGTGAAAGAGTTTTCTAGCGGACTAGCATAATGGGCTGCCCTGGCCTCCTTGCTTGGGATCTCTCGTCTGCCTATAAAAAAATAAATAAAAAATTTAAGTTGTGTTGAACACTTTAATAGCTGAGTTTGGATCTTGGAGCTGGGCGTGATGGTGGGTTGCTTAAATTAATTATTCATTCGATCCATTATTGAGTGAGGATTGATAAAGTTGTAAAAACATTTCAAAAAGTTCTAATAATTCGTCCATTTTCGTAATAATCTGCCCAAAATCATGCGAGCAATTAGTCTGTTAAATTATCGTGGCGGAACGTTACATTGAAACCATTGAGTTCATCTAAACGAAACAAAACGGATCGGAATGTGACAGTAGGGAAGCACTAGTTAAATGCAATTGTACATTACGGATTGGGGCTTGTTCAATTACTACGTCCTAATGCAGCATAAATGATCATTCCAGTAAATGGTTTCTAAAAATTTCGCAGATGTTATTGAGTAATCTATTGTCGACATAATGCCTTAACGATTAGTGGAGTTGAAACTCAGATCTATAGACACATGGGCCATTGTTACCCATTCCACCACAGACACCGAGTACATGCATGCAAGAAATTGTTTTATTCGAAATATTTGAGATAGTTATTCTCTCAAAGATGATGACAATGATGAGAGAATTTTTAGAAGGAATTTTTAAAATATATTTCAACTTGAAAGAACCTATGAACTTAAAAATCTAAGAGTATTAAAAAAATTTTAAAATTGTTTTTTTTTTCTTTCCAGGATAAACGTTATGCCTTCTATGCAATCATTCCAAATCAAAAGGACGGTCTGAAGGATCTGATAAAAGCTATTAAACCAGAATTCTATGAAACTGCAAAAAGTCGACTAACAGAAAATTTCATAAGTTTATGTCTACCAAAATTCAGTATAGAACAAACTTGCCGTTCTGAAGCAACAATTCAAAGGCTTGGATTAAAGAAACTTTTCACCAAATCAGCCGATCTTAGTGGTATTTCAGAGGATATAGACTTACATGTGGAAGGATTAGTTCAACATGTGAACGTTAAAGTTGATGAAGGTGCAATGGAAGAAAATGTCCTTTCGGCAGCTGCTCAGTCACGATCCGTAATGGCAGAGGAAGATATGAAGATCGTTGTTGATCGTCCATTCTTATATTTTGTGGTGGACAGAGAAACTGCTTTCGTTATAATCGCTGGAAAAGTAACTGAACCAAAATTCGGTGATAGTTTTTTTGACACGAATATGTAATTTGTACTTGAATGGAATTTTAATGGGCTTTTAAGGCCGTTTTCCATTTTAATTTAAGTTGGGGTAAACTTTTGGAAATATTATACATCCAAATTTGTGGTTTTATACTTATTTTGATGGATAATTTTTCCAAAGACATTTTGGGTTGTGTACTATTTATTAATTTCGTTGAATAAGAATAATAAATCAGAATTCTTGCAACATGTGATTATGTATGTTTTCATGCATATTATTTGCGACAATAAATTTTTTTTATCATATTATTATTTTTTTTTTATAATATCGATTAGCAGAACTGATGATGTATAATCCATTTATTCTGATTCGTTGGTCTTTTTATTCAGGAAATGAACTTTGGCAGATTTATCAATAAAAGCATGAATGAAAAATGTCATTTATGTGGGGGTTGAATAGTCGTATTGAAATTTTGTTTGTGGTTTCTCATAGTGACATTTATTTTCTTGCATTTTTTTTAATTTTAATTTCATTTGATTTTATAAAAAAAAATTCATTTAAATAGGATTTGCGAAAAGAAATTTACGGGACCATGAAAAAAGTGAATCAACATTTTTACGTTTATCTGTCACATTACAGTCATTACAATTTGAGTTTATTCCCAGCTCAATTTATAAAACGCTTACAACTACTCTAAATGCAGACGTGACCAGAATGGTCGGTTTAAAATTTTTCCTGCTAAATTTAGTAGGAAATTACTATCTTAGTAGTAGAAGAAATTTTTTAATCCTGGAATTCATGCTTTTAGTAGATATTTAAATGACATAAAGAAATATTTAACACCAAGTCACAGTTTCAAGTAAAAAGAGTTCACGTCTGCCGATTGATGTTAATATTTTCTCATCCAGATGCCGCTTTAACGAATTCTGTGGGTTGTGGAAAAGTTTTGCTTGTATCGTTCTGAACAGACAGAAAAAGAAAAAGAAAAAAGAAAATCAAATTGCCAGTTAGGGTAATTCTAGGAGATATGCGACGCGTAATTTCTTTTAACTTGCAACTTGTCGAAACAAGAAACAACATGCATTGCCTAATGCTCCACTGAACTGATTATTGTCAGTCGTTAATGAGTGGTTGTGTTATGCGGTTTAGATCTTATCGCTTGTGAAAGTTTTTAATATCTAAATAGTAAAACGTTACAATTTCTAAGAATCCATAAAAATCCAAGTGACAAATATTTTTTAAAAGAAATTGGCGACTGGAACACATGTAAGTAATGCTCCTTGATATTTCGTGTTTGATAAACAAACTCAGTTAGAAATTAACATTCTAAAAAAATTTTGTGTTTTATGAAGCAACTTGAAAAGGAGAGAAGGGACATTTTTCCAAAGGAGAGATGGGACAACTTGTTTCCTAAAATTTTCATTTATTATTTTCAGTTCTTTGTATTTAAAAAATAACTAACCTTTCGACTTCAGATTATACTCTTGTTCTTTAAGCACTTAATTAATATACATAGGTTTTAAAGTAGCAATGCCGACAAAGTACATTCGAAAATCTGCTTTGAGGGGAAATTAGAGCGAGTCTAATTTGTTGGAGGCTATTGCTCAAGTCCAGGATGGCAAAATGAAGTTAAGAGAAGCAGCCCGCCATTTTAAAATTCCATATTCTACGTTAACCCGGAGAATAATCAAAAACGACAACAAAAAACATGCACTTGGTCCAAGTTGTACACTAGGTGAAGAGAATGAGATGAAGATTGTGCGACACATAAGAAAACTTCAAAGGAACGGATTCGCTCCCTCGCGAGATATAGTGAGGACAATGGCATTTAACTTGGCAGAACAACTCGAGATTCCTCACAAATTCGACAGGCGAAATGGAATGGCAGGATACCACTGACTGACCTCGTTTTTAAGACGATACTCGCAATTATCTGTTAGAAAATCCCAAAGTGTCTCTATCAATCGTTCACAAGGGATGAACTTTTTTGTAATAATTTTTTTTTACAGAGATATTCCTTCTACATCTTCTACATCAGCTATGCTAAAAAGCAATCCACTTCCGCACAGCTATAACGACAATCCTTCCACATCAACTGGAATCTGTGAAACAAATATTGTGGAAAATGCACATACTATCTTAGAGGTTATTCATCCTATTTCCCCCCCCCCCCCCCCCCCCCCCCCCCCCCAGGAGAAACTAAAAACCACAAGAAGGCAGGCAATTGGCGTGTGTCTTCATCTCTCTGGAGTCCATAACCGCTAAAAAGCGTAGAATAGTTAAAAAGCTTATAGTTTACAAAAGACGACCAAAGGCTTTTTCATCGGAAGATAGACAGCATTACAGTTTTGCACAACTATAGGGATATTCCCTCGACAGCAATTGTAACTCCTGAATCGGATGTTGTGGAAAATTCGTCTACAAGTTTCTCCCCACCAATAGACACCAAAAAGCACAAGGAGATTAAGGCACGGATTCGTTAAAAAGACTGCAGTAAAAAAAAAAAGAACAGACCTTTCTTTACCTGGATGACAATGATAACAATTCTGGGCCGGAGATCGATGATAATAAGTGTATTGGTTGCGGAGAGGACTACATAGACATCAAACAAGAAAAACTGAAGATTGGTTACAATGTGTTGTTTGTAAATTTTGGTAGCACGAATTTTGCTCGAAATATGCGAACACCTGTGAAAGATGCGCCACAGCATGCATTTAGGATTATAAATGACATCATTTTGACGTGTCCCATCTCACCTCTTTCACTGTATCAACTCAGGTGAGATGGGACATTTGCATTTTTTTTTTATTTTTTTTTATTCTTGCAACTGAATTATATATTTTTTATTTTTGTTATGAAATAAAGTTAAGTTTCGTTCGTTATTTAATTTGCAAAGTAGTCTTCATTTGTAAGATATTTTTGTCAAAAGTTATTCGGATTTAATAAATATCGTACCATCTCACTTCGAATTACCCTATGTGTTTGTTTTGCTGCATGAAAAATTGGGAAATATTAAAAATTATGCATTATTTTCGGGTATTTGAAAAGAAACTATAAATATATAAAGAAAAAAATATTTAAATAAATTCATATCTTACTGGAGAATTATGTAAGATTCAGTGACGAGGCGTACCTATCTAAGCCGGTTGTTCAGGATCGAACAATTATGAGAAATTAATACATAAGTTCGCTCCCAATAAAAACTAAAAATAACGCCAAATTGTAGTACGTTCATATTTTAAAAAACAACGACATATATCTTACAATTAGTCGGATCTCTTAAGAGGGAAGAGTTTTAAATTACAGAAATAGTAATATATATATGAAAAAAAGGGGTGCAGCTTGAGTAACTGTTCAAGAACGGTTAAAGAAACTTTTGTGAACATTTCATGTATTACTTTAATTAAAAATCATTTATAAATAAACTCCATATGCCTAATTTTATTACAAAAGTCTTGTATGACTTTCTCGTAGAATTTTTCTTTTTGCATTAAAAGGAATAAAACCGTATTTAAGGAACTCTATTTTAGTTGAAAAACATATCCTCAAAGAGTTAATATGTTTTTCAACTGAAATAGAGTTCCTTAAATACGTTTTTATTCCCTTTAATGCTGAAAATGATCTTTCAGTACTAGCTGTTCTAGCAGGAATTAGTAATATTAAGCAAGAAAGCTTATAGACTTCAGAATCAATTGATTAAAGCTCATTTTGCATAATATGTTTTAAGATTTCGCTGACTAACAATTTTCTGATACGATTAGAATTATAGATATCACAATTAACTCATTGTTCAGTTTTGAAAATTCATAGAACTGTCCATGCGAAAAATTACCTCTCATAGCTCGAATATTTGATACTGTTGCATGGATTTTTTTCGTTGCAGTAACAAATATCAGTGAAAGCCCATTTTCTTGCAAAAGTAATGAGAATAAAATAAAGTTTTTGTAATTTTTTGTGCAAAATAGTAATTTAAAAGTGATTTATATTTAGTAATAGTGAAAAAACTATATAGTGATATTTTGTTTTTTGTAAGTGATTTTATCTAATCGAGATTAGTTTTATTCCGGGAGTCAACAATCACTTCATTGTAAACTAGTGAAGGAATAGAGGACCCCCCCCCCCCCCCGGTGAACCTACCCCTGTATACGTGCCTGCTTAGGATACAGCTCCGTTCTACTCTGTCTGTAGAAATAACGGCTTACTTCGGTGTTCCACACGGTAGTCACTTAGGGCCGCTTCTCTTTATATTATTCATAAATGACGTTTTATAAATTTAGTAATCAAATTTGATTTGCTAATATACGCAGATGACTTAAAACTGTATAAATTTATCGATTCGCATTGCGATTGTCTCCAATTAGAGGACGATCTGGACAAAGTTGTTGAATGGTGTATAAATAGTTTTCTCTTTTTAAATGTTGATAAATGCAAGTTAAATATTTTCTTTCGTTAGCGAGTCCATTGAAAATGTTGTCTATATTACGAATGGGTTGTTACTTTCGAAAGTTGATAAAATATATGACTTGGAGGTATTGTTTGAATCTAAACTCAAGGTTTTGTAAAAGATCTATGTAGATGATATATATATATATTATTAAAGCTCTTTTTACCACTCTTGTTAGACTCATTTTGGAATATGCCAGCTCTATCTGGTCTGCCTTTACAAAAATTACTCATTCCGATTGTATTGAGAGCGCGCAAAGGAGATTCTTACTTTTTGCCCGAAGAGATCTCCAATAGAAAAGAGAATGGATAGACTTCATCTTTCTTCTTATAACGAAACATTCAATTTAATATACTTTCCTACACTTGAGATATAATGGATTTATTTATTTGGGCTCCCATCGCAACAACTTTGACACTTTGAGCCTGTGTCTAGCTTATGCTATATTTTCAATTGATTTGCACATTAGTAGACTGCGGTGTTAAAGGTATCCACTGACATTAGATTGGCGCTGGATCAAAACAAATTTAGTACATTAGTACTGCTTGATTTCACTAAGGCATTTGATAGTGTTGATCATAACATCCTTCTGCATAAATTGCTGGCTATTTTTAAATTCAGTACTTCAGCTCTTACTTTCATTAAAGATTTTTTTTCACGTCGTCACCAACGCGTTAAGGTAAATAATAATATCTCAAACTCACTAACCTTATTATACGGCGTACCACAAGGTTCTATTCTGGTCCCATTGCTATTTAGCCTATTCATCAATGATCTACCAGAAGTAGTTCGTGACGTCAAAGTGCATATGTATGCTGACGATGTACAAATCTATTTGAGTAGGCCAATGGGACTTATTGAAAACTGCCTTGCACGCATAAACGATGATTTAGACAGAATAGGCTTGTGGGCTAAGAAAAATCGGTTGATACTGACTCCAGGAAAGTCGCAGTGTATTGCTTTTTACAACAACGTTTTTGATAGAAATAGTATTTCTCCGGTCGCCTTGCATGGTACCAATTTAGTGATGCAAAGTAAAGTTACAAATCTTGGCGTTACTTTAAGCCAAGATATCTAGTGCTGTGAGAGTGTTAATGCATTGATTAGAAAAGTCTACTTCGGCCTTCGTAGACTATGGCTCTATGCGAGTATCCTAACAACACCTGCTCGTCTAAAGCTTGTAAAGACGCTACTCATGCCATACTTTACACATTGTAGTACGATTTACCCTAAGCTTGATTTCTTTTGTGCCCGCAAAGTGGAGGTTGCCTTTAATGATTGTGTTCGATTTGTATTTGGTCTTCGCAGGTTTGATCATGTTTCCCCTTTTCGGACAAGATTGCTTGGGTGTCCTCTCACTTCTAACTTTCAGCGTAGGTCATTGAAATTCTTCTTTAATCTTCTAAAGTCAGGAAAACCAGAGTATCTCAGAGAACTCTTCAGTTTTGCAACATATGAACGCAATAGGAATATAATATCTCCTAAGACGATTATGGAAAATTCTTATCTTGTCCAGATCTCACGCCAATGGAAAAATCCTCCTATGAATATCCAATCTGCCAACTCCTTGATCGCTTTCAAGAGGCTCATTAGTTTACAAATAATATAGTTGTTGATATTCGTTCCTTTAAATTTTTGCCATATTTTTTTACTTATCTTCTTAGCAGCTGAAAGTAATTTCTAGTTGACCTTTCTTAGCGCACTTACAAAGATTCTGTAATCTTGATAGTTTGATTTATCTTTCTTTCTTTCTTTTTCTGTTTTCTTCTGAATTCGCATAGTTTATAATCTTTAATTGTTTTTCTTTTATTTTTTTTTCGCTTTAAATTATGTATTTAGAACCGTATTTAGAACTCATTGTATAAAAAAAAAAATGTCTAACCTTGTGTACGACTGGAATAAATAATATGATATGTTATGTTATGTTATGTTATGTTAAGTCCCAATTAAGAAAAATCTTCAATAATTCTTCTATGCTTTAGCTTTAATTTAAGTATTGTGTTCAAAGATCATTTTAGCTAGCATTTAAGGAAATAAATGAATACACTTACACTGCTGAAAATTAAAATAAATAAGAATTATGGCCGCATATTCAAAAATTCTCTAGCCTAGCCAAAATATTAGGGCGGTGGGTATCCCTGTAGCCAAACGTTGTCCAAAGTAGCTATTTGCTACGATTGTAGCCAAAGTGGCAACACTGAATCGGATACATTTTAGTGGGTATAGCTATGTGTCCACTCTTAATATCTTTCGTTCTTCCTGTCGCACCCTTACGAGATAGGGATTGGTCACTATAAACATTTTTAATAAAATAGCAGTTTTAATTAAATTTTTTACCAATTTTGACCTGTATGTATGATAAATAAATTGTCGGGGAGTGTTTTTACTTGTTTTCACCACTTTGTTTTGATTCTAGAACGCCACATTTTTGTAACAATACTCCCAGAACTCCACCCTACACCAACCCTCAAAATTGCTTCAAACTGGTCATAGTGGTCACATATTACGGCATGGATAAGACAAGCAATCTCTTCTATTTTTGTACAGAAAATCAAAATTGCGATTTTGCACTATGCTATGCCTTCTACCTACATATGTCTGCATTTGAAATCCCTCAATGGAAAAAAACTTCAAAGTGGATGAATGCATTGCAATATTGGTCACGACTCTAATATTGGAAGCTGCGGGGGTTATGTTTGTACATCAATTGATTTCTCTATGTATGTAGTATCACAGTAAAAAAAAAAATATTGTACACGCATATGCGCAGGCCAGTGTGACATTAAGGTGTTTGAAAATTCTGTTTCTGCGAAAGCTGCCTGCCAGAAATCTACCTACTTGTTATTCCATCAGCTCTGACATAGATATCAAAAGGCCTTATTTATAGCCTGGGTATTCGCATCAGGAAGATGAACGTGTTTGGTGATATCTGCCTACTATAGAAAAGATTCCTTCGAATAATTGAATTGATGAACTGAACTTTTGGGGGAGGATTTGATATGAAAGCAAACACAAATTACCTACTAATTTAATTGCTCTACATACATTAATTGAAAATGAATAAAGCTATCCGAATATGAAATTCAATTGTCATTGGTGCAACTGTTTTGATGTTGTTTCTATTAATTTATTTTTGATTTGAATGTTGGAGGAACTGAGATCAATTTCTAAAGCATCATAGATATTTTTCATATTTGGCAGATTCGGGCATCACTTTAATTTTAATGAATAATAAATAATGAAATAAGTTTCAACTTGTACAGAGAGACAATATATATGTAAGTATGGGTATGACTTCTGCTGTGAAAATAATTCTGAGTAAAATTAATAATAAATTTCATATACAAAAATTGTACTGATAATTTTCCCAGCTTTTCTATTTTTAGAAGTCTAATTTTGTCGAACGTTACGGTATATATGTAGAGTCAAATTTAATTTTTGGCAATAGGTGGACCCAACGAGCATTGATTTAATGTGGCGATGTCGTTGTTTGGAAACAAGTGTTTCGAAACAACTACGTTGCTCTGACATCTACGATTCGGAATTGGAGCAACGCCATTGCCAAAAAGAAAACTTTTAGGAATGGTTAGGTTAAGTGGCAGCCATCGCGCGAGGACCTCTGCGATTAGCCACACTTAGACCATTTGCGGTCCATTGTGATACCACCTTGATGGTAACATACCTAGTTTTAGGGGGTGCGGTGAAACCAGCCACAGGAGTTAATGAACCTTAACAAGTCCCCCGACTCCCTGTCTGCCAGCTCCCAAAATTCGCCGAAGAAGTAGCTGCCGAGCACAATCCTCATTTGCACGGCAAGGTTGGGGCATTCACACAGCAGGTGCTGAACGCTCTCAACCTCCCCCTTATCCATATAGCTTGTGCAAAAGTCGTTGTATGGGGCTTGCATACCGCCCTGCATACTTACCAAAGAGGCAGTGCCCTGTAATAACTGCGATAAGATTATGCACATCATTACGGCTCCTCCACAGTAGAGATTCAGTCCTTCTAGGACAAACCTCGGGCCACAGCTGTCTTGACATCCAACATGTGGTCAATTCTTCCCACTTGCGATTAGCCAGCTTCCAAGCCGTACTTCTACAATCCTCTTCACTGATTCTAGGGGTCGACCTATGGGTTCCTCTGCTAGACATATATTCATAGCTGAACGCTTTCTGGCCAGAGCATCCGCTGCCTCGTTTCCAGGTATGTCATTGTGGCCGACGAGGGCATACTATAGTAGTATACCGTCGCCGATTGTGGCCAGGCACCCAACAGAGAAAAACTTTGTGGTTAGTGCCGAGTTTCCCGAGCTCACAGCGACACCGTTGCACTAGGCGCGATCTTATCTTGATCGAGTCCAGAGCTTTGATTCCAGCTTGGCTGTCAAATTCCGATGACGCGATCGCTGGGTACCTGAAATACACTACAGTGGTCCTGTAGACGTTACGATTCCTGTATTCCAGGGAGCACTAAGTATACCTCGGCTCCCGCTCCCACATCCATTTTTGAACCGTCCGTAAAGACACATATATCAGAATCAATTGCCACGCGATTACCCTTCAAATCCTCCTTTTATACTTTTTCTTTTTACAATTTTTTTTTTCGCAATGCACTTTGTACAATAAGATTTTGTAATCTTTGTACGGAAATAAATGATTATTGCTATTGTCCTCTCTACTAGGAATGCTAGTTGAGAACGCTTTTCCAAAATCTAGCCTTGGAACAATGTAGTCGTAGGAGCATAATCTCCATTGCTGCTGTTAGTGTTGTTCGAAGAGCTCCTGTAATACCTAAACAGGAAGCTCTCTGTATTTTAGTAAGACTTTTCAGGTGCGTCGCTCTTTCAAGAGCATTCCACCACATCCAATCCCCAAATATAAACAATAACTCCCGTTGTTTCGAAAGCTATGACATAACATAATAATAAAGAAACATTTACGTTAATATGCCTAAATCTGCGCCTTGAGTAACCCCGGCGAGAAATGGATGCAAAAGCGAAGCGGTATTGTAGCTTTTGCATGCATTATTGACCCCATTTCTGCACGAAAACTTTAATGAACTTAACACACACGATATCCTATACAGGGTGAGATGGCTTTCTGCAAAAGTAAATGTAGATGAAAGCGTCGACGAATAATCATCGATAAAAATGTCGATGAATAATCATCGATGAAGAACGTCAATGAATATTCTCCGATGAAAATATTGACGACCAATAAATTTTTGCATATCAAGGGGTGGTACTATGTAACTTGAATGGAGTGAAATGGAAACGTTTCTTATAGCTGAATTTCATGTTAAATTTCTAATTAGATTTTTTTTTTGAATTCAGCTATTAGATGTCGTTTCGACTTTACTCAATTCAAGTTACATAGTAGCGCCCCAGCAGAAAGGAATGAATTTTGGATAGAAAAGGAAGTTTAATCGGTTTCTGCAATACCGGGAAAATATTTGGTAATTTGGAAAATTTAAACACATATTTTGAAAAGGGTGAAATATTCGTTCACATAATAATAATAATTTTTTTTTTTTTATGTATATAAGATCTTTATTAAACGTTATAAATTGACTCTTAAAATTAAAAAAAACAAACAAAAAGTGGCTCTGTAAAAAGGAGAAAAGGCTCTAACTGACTAATATAAAAATAACAATATACAAGTCAATAGGGACAACAAGATAAACTAACATTTAAAGGCACAAAAAAAAGCACAAACTAAAACAATGTTCTCAAAAGAGACAATATATACGGTTACAAAAATTTTGGAAAATGCCTAAAAGATGAAAAACGAAAAATTTTTCACTTGTCCCTATTTTGACAATAGGGTAAGTGGCAGTTCCAAGGAGTTCCAAATTTCCAAAATAAACTAATAAAAATTTCCCTAAACGAGCGAATTTCAACATAAAATTTTGTAATTTAGAACCGAGACCGAAACCGAGTTAGAAAAAAGAAAAATCGAACGAACGAAAAATTTACGCGATACCGTTATAGAGTCCCGCGAGAGCAGCCTGTAGTATCATAGACCTCTACAAACTGCCCTCATCATCCCTCCAGCTTAGCATCTCTAACAGAGTGCTTGTCCTTCCCACAGCACTTGCAACGATTCCTAAGCGAGGAGAAGCCCCGTGGACTAGTGTTGAAAATGCTGTGGCCTGCTATCACCAGTGAAAGACAAGAGCTCCGTCCTGCACCGACGATAGTGGTTGCCATGTGCAGTTGAATGTGTCTGCGTTCGTTGCCAGATATTCAAGACGTAAACGTCTCTTCAACCTGTCAACGAAGTGGCGCTTAAGTGCGTGTGCGTGGTGTTGTGGGTCAGTGTTCTGATTCCCAGCTTCGACTCTCATGTAGTACAGGTGAATTGTTGATTTGGCCAGTGTCAACACAAAGCTAATCAAACAATTCACTCGACTACATACCTTTGGTCCCCATAGAAACGATGTCCTAGTAATGCCGAAATTCGGGTGGATCAACTGACACATACCGCGCACGAGATCCATTAGACCCTGCAAAGCCGGACAAGTGAAGAACCTGTGAAACAGGGTGCCCTCACCAGCACAAACTGTGCAAATCCTCTGAACTCGGCGGTCGATATGTGACAACTGATTAGGATGCATAAGACTGTGATGCAGCAATTTGAATGCTACATCAGCATCTTTGTAACTAGAAGGATAACTGTAGACTACTCTGCAAGTTATCCCTCCCATCACGCCCATATTCACCCCGAGGTGTGTTCGCCATCTGTTGTATCCTGTATACTCCGGAGGTCTTATTGACATAAGCACGTCACGGAGCACACGTGTTGTAAGTGTGCTGAAAGGTGTGTGTGGTGGTCTGTTCAGAACGAAAGCATCTTCCAACTTAGTGCCAGGGTCACTGGTCCCAAGTTGGCGAAATCTCTCCCGCGCAGAAGCAGCCAGGTCGTGTAGTTGTGCAGTGTTAGTGTTTATTTGACAGTTTCCAGAGATATCAATAATATCTCCGAGAACCGTCAGTGTATGCGTGTCAGCTTCAAAACCCCGAGCATTACCGAACACTGAATCTATTAATTCAGGATTAAACCTGATTGGAATCGACGCGAATTGCGTGTACCTTAGAGCATTCCACTGAAGGTGAAATGCTGGCCTGATTCTGCCCCAGGTCTGAATCGTTGAGATTAGATCCTGTGGCCAGTCACGAGGATAAGGTGGTCGAACAGAGAGTAGGTAGTAATACTCCCCTATGCCGATCCCTCCCAGTACATTCACCCACAGTTGAGAAATCAAGCTGTCTCTCTGGCAAAACACTCTTTGGAATGCCCGCACTTGGAGACACCTTGATTTCACAACCAAGTTAGTGAGACCTAATCCACCTATCTTGACTGGCAGATAGAGCGTGCTTTCAGCAACCCATCGTCTTCCGCACCAAAAGGCGTCTATCGCTTTTGCTTGAAGAAGACCTACGAAGCCTTCATCAAACGTCTCAGACTTTAGCAGATGAACGATGGACGAGGTAATCAAATAGTTTATCACGACTGACCTACCCATTAAGGATAATGGAAACAGTCGACTACGCCATGAGTTTACAGCTCTAGAGAGTTTCTCAAGAGCGATGCGGCTATTATTTGATTTACTCTCGCGTCCGATATACACACCTAAATACTTCAGGCAAGTATTAGTCCATTGGATGTTCAGTGGAGTATCTGTACGATCTCTCCAACTTCCACACCACAAGCCTTGACTCTTACTAAGGTTGATTTTAGCGCCCGCTATACGTTCGAACTGTTCGAAAACAGCACGAGCGACCGGAAAAGCTTCATCTCTTGTCACGAAAATAGACAGATCATCCGCATACGCCAACATAAGAGGCCCCACATTGGTATATGGCAGATGAACCGCATACCGTCCGAGCATTCGACGAAGATTCACCAGTAGCGGCTCCAACGAAAGATCATAAAGCATACCTGACAATGGACAGCCCTGTCTGATACCTCGATGAAACGAGATAGGAGCCAGAACTTGTCCTTGATGCTTAATCAAAATCGCTGAATCTCTATACAGTTTCCCGACGATATCGAGCCACCTGGGTGGAAACCCAAATGCCTCGAGAGCAGTCAAGAGATACTCGTGCGAGACACTATCAAAAGCCTTTTGCTGGTCAAGTGAGATCATGGCCATTTGTGTACCTGTCTGTTCATGGTAGGCAAACAAATGCTTGGCTACCGCGATGTTGTCGTAGATACTACGACCAGGTACACAATAGGACTGTTCCGGGTGTATTACCGAAGCAATCACTGAGCGGAGTATCGCCCCTAATGCTTTGCAGACGATTTTGTAGTCTACATTGCATAGGGTTACTGGCCTCCAGTTCCCCATCCTCTGCAAATCTCCCTTCTTTGGAATCAAGCGCATAACAGATCTCCTCCAACTAGAAGGAAAGTCTGAATGCATCTCAACCGCCGAATTGAAGACTTCCAAAAGGTCAGGAATTAATAAATCCCTGAAACGTATGAAGAATTCTGGAGTCAAGCCGTCATAACCAGGTGAAGTGTGTCGCCTTAGATCCTTTGTCGCAGCAATCATATCCTCCAATGTGATTACTGTATCCAGGAGCTCCTTACTGTCTTCAGAGAAAGTGGGAATATTCTCAAGGAATTCATGAGTGGTCGAGGATGTTGTCGACGTCGATTCAGAGTAGAGACTACTGTAGTAGTCTCGAATATATTCTGATAGCTGTTGTCCGTTGAGGACTTGTCCAGATTCATCAATAATCGATTCGACCTCACAAGAAGCAGTACGACGTCTAGTCGCCTGAAAGAAGTACTCAGTTGGAGAATCGCCTTCTCTCAGCCAGCGCGATTGGCCGCGCAGCACAAACTCCAAGCTGTGCTTGTAAGTCTGTGTCGCCAAGCGTTCCTTTATTCCATTGAAATAAAGAATCAACCCCGGCTGAGTTGGGAGAAGAGCTGCCACCCGAGAGACCTCGGCCGACAAGCTAGAAGCTTGATAGCCACTTCGATTGAAACTCGTCTCGATAAAAGACCGAATCTGGAGCTTTCCAACATCCCACCATTGACTAAGAAAAGGAAAGTTAACTTTCCTCTCTTGCCAATCGTGCCAGAATTCAGTGAACTCATTGATGAACTGCTCGGAATTCAACAAATAGTTGTTGAATATCCAGTATGCAGTTCGTCTTTCAACTAGAGTGCTGGTCGCCACTACAAGAAGATGATCACTAACGGAACACACTTCATGAGTGACACCAACGAAATGTTCTAGTATTCCAGGTGAGACGTAAAGTCTATCAATTCTGGAGCCTGCGAGACTTCCATGGATATTTCGCGAGACCCTCGTGTATGATCTAGTCGTAGGATGCATCCAACGATAGATATCCACGAGTCTGAAAACACCGACAAAATTCCTCAACCGAGTAGCATTGACAGAGTTGAACTCAACTCCAGAGTGCCGATCCATTGAGGGATTCAGAGTGCAGTTGAAATCACCTCCGAGGACAGTTTCACCGCTAAAATTCACCAGACACGACTGAACACTATCAAGAACTTGTCTTGTAATGTCCTGGTCATGAGGAAGGTACACGTTTACTACCTTGATATGTTTGTCTTGAACGACAAAATCCAAGGAAGAAGCGAAGCCTGGGAAGATATCTGTATAGACAGGAGACGATAGTGTAAATTTGTTGGATACAATGATTGCCACCCCTGAGCCTCGGCGAGGCGCAGGTGTGGCAAACATTGCATAGCCAGTGTGTAAATAAGCATAGCGCTCAAGTTGTGTGTATGTGTCTTGTGTAAAATTCGTCTCCTGTGGAAGCGCGATGTCTATATCGAACATTTTGACATGTTCGATAGTGCTGTGTAACCTTGTATGTGCACTTAAACCCCCGGTGTTGATCGAAGCTATCTTGCACATTCAAAGAGATGAAAAGCTCAAACGATGAATGTGCGACGTCTATTGACGAGGAGAATCGGCCAAGCGATGCTCCTGAAGCAACTCCTCCACCTTCCTATGAAGTCGTTCTAACCGAGCAACATCGTTGTACTTCCTCCTCTTCCTGGACTCCTGTTGTAGGAGTTGAAGCTGAGGAAGTAACAACTCTGGCCTCTCCAGCTCCCTTACAAGAATACTCCAGATTTTATCTGAATTCTTCTTGTACTGGAGCTGGGTAAGAATTTCGGAGATCTTCTTCCTAGGAAGGGTCTCCATCCCTTTCGAGACTTCAAATTGGCTACCAGTCGAAATGATGCTATCACACGACTCGTAGCCACCAAAGCTCGAAAGACCAGTGTCATCCAAGCCGGTCATGTCGCAGTCCGAAAGCTGCTCGTGAGACACCACCGCGTCCCTTACTACAACCTTCGAACCGCGAGCTCCACTATCGTCCTCCTCCGAGTGGGGCCGCTTGGATGCGACTGGCTTTGCTGGCTCTGGAGGAGGCAGCATCATCCGGTCAACTTTCTTCCTCCTCGTCCTCTTTTTTTTTACTACTTGGCTATTCGACTCCTCGTCGGAAGTAGCCGTATTTTCACGTGCCGACGTGGCGCCGTTTACAGCCATAACTATTTTTGCCTCTAGGACAACTTCAGGCACCTTAACCACTGGCTGCTCCAAAATAGCAGGTTGAGTGCCGGCCGAAGGCTCCTTCTCCAGATCCACTACTGTAGTAGTGGCTTCCTTCGAGGGAACCCTCGGTTCAGCCTTCTTCCCGGTTCTCCTGGGGCAGTCAGCAATAAAATGCCCTACCAAATGGCAAGCATGGCATTTCGCTTCGGTGCCAACGTCTATCCAGTGCCTCGAGCCGGATATGCTCAGGTAAAAGCCTGACGGAAGCGTACACCCCTTATTTAAGGTGATGGACGCCTCCCGGCTAGTACCGAAGATACCCCGCCCGAGACCCTCGTCCCCAATTTTTAAGGGAATGGCACGAACGTTACCATGAACCTTCCCAAATCTTCCCAAGAAATTTAGGAGGTCTTCATGGCAAGCTCGCATAGGGACCCGTGAAAACACGACCTTCGTGGGCTTTTCCCTGAGTGGGAACGGCACAAGGTGTCTACCCTCCACCTCGATGCCCTCAAGCATAAGCTTGGTGGCGCTTTCGAGGGTTGTGGTATACACCTCAACCATTCCCCCAGCTATTATCCCCATGGAGAATAGCTGCTCACAGGAGATGACGCGGAAGATTGCCTTCAGGTATGCGCTCTGAGGACATCCTCTGATGTGCTCGAGCTGCATACCGTAGCTCTCATCCTGCCATCTCCCGTCGAAGAAGCCCTGGAGGCCCGCACTGGTCTTGGGTCGAGGCTTACCTGCGTCCAGTGGGACTGGACGAGGAGTGATGCCTTTACTCAAAATTTCTATTGTGTTATTGTTCCTGGAACCACCACTTACCTGGGCATACGAAATCCCTGACGCTACAGGTTGGGGTCGTAGTGATCCTGCTGTTACTCCTGTCGTTGTTGGCTGCTGCTTCTTTGGAGCATTCTTCGATGAAGACAGCGGTGGCCTCATTACAACAGCATTGGGCTTTGGCGCTGAACTTGAAGCCTTTTGGACAACTTCAATTAATTTTTGACGAGGCACGTTTGACACTGCGGCAACTGCATTAGTTGCTGCTGTATTGCTCGCTGTAGGAACTAGTGCGTCATCTACTTCTCGAGCAAGGTCTGCTGCAGTCTTCTCCGGAGGCATCGGCTTCAATTTTCCCAGTTTAGCCTCTTCAGTTGGGCCCTTATTGGCCTTTTCAGTGGGCCCTTTGGGGTATTCGTTGGTAGAGGAAGAAGAAGAAGAAGCATTACTATTCTTCTTCCGCCTTCCACTTGATTTGGGGGGATCATCAGGCCCCCCAGCATCGCTGCTGCACGTACTCATTTTGAGTACGGCAGAAGTGGCTTTGCCTTTATTTATTTATTTATTATTATTTTTTTTTTTAACACTTTTTATAATTTAAAATAGTTTTGTTTGTATAAATTTTTACCTTCTGAATTAGTTCACATAAACTTTAATTTACACGGTTGCCATGTTGTCATGGCAACGACAAAAATAAATTAAATTCGATTTAATTCCAGGACTGTCACTCACTTTTAAATTTTTTGCAATTGAATTTCACAATTTAATTATAGTTTTTTCTTAGAAAAAAGTTTGTTAGTAACACTTCAATTCACAGCTGGTGACGCTAGTAGCACTTTTGTGCAGTTTTGCACACTTTTTTACACAGATTTCACCTGTATTTTTACTATTTATTAGTCAGAGCAAAATTTGACATCCGCTCTCTTTAGAATAATAATGGTACTATGTAATTTGAATGGAGTGAAATGGAAACGTTTCTTATAGCTGAATTTCATCTTAAATTTCTAATTAGATTTTTTTTTTGAATTCAGCTATTAGATGTCGTTTCGACTTTACTCAATTCAAGTTACATAGTAGCGCCCCAGCAGAAAAGAATGAATTTTGGATAGAAAAGGAAGTATAATCGGTTTCTGCAATACCGGGAAAATATTTGGTAATTTGGAAAATTTAAAAACATATTTTGAAAAGAGTGAAATATTCGTTCACATAATAATAATAATGATAATAATAAGTTAACTTAATTTTCACTCGTACTCAAAACAACATCATAAATTTGATTTAAACTTGAAAACTGCTACGAAATTAACACAAATTCTAAATCGGAAAGGGAAAAAGGAAACATTCATGTACGGGCATGCTAATTAACCTGAAATTTTGATCTGCAGCGTGCGTCGTTTACGCAAATATGATTCAGCTTCCAGCTGAAAAAAGTCCTTTTAAAGCGATTCTATCACGGAAAAAAGTGAATATGTCAAATTAAACGAAATCATTATTTAAACCAAACGATTTCAAATTCAAAATGGTCCAATGACGGTTAAAGCTTGTTTTGAGTATAAGCAAATGCTAAAATTGAACGCGTGTATCTTGATTGCAAAAATATTCACATCAAACTACCTTCGGTTCATTTCAACTATATAAAATGTTCAAGAAATTGAATATATTTCGTGTTCAAATCGAATTTCATCCACGTTCAAAATTGAAACGATTAAAAATATTCACACCAAGCAATCTTGCATTCAAATGGAATATTTTGCACGTTCAAAATTCAAACGTTTAAAAACGTTCACATCAAACAACAATGCATTCATTTTAACCAGGGATGTAAAGGACTCAAATTTTGACTTAACTCATCGATCAACTTAAGCAGTGAGTCCACTCAATCATTGAATTCGCTCAATCATTGAGTTCGCTCAACAGTTGAGCGGTGGTTCATCGCTCGAAATTTGAGCGAACTCACTGGTTGAGCGGACTCAATCTGAACGGACTCAGTCTTGAGCGGACTCACTGCTTGAATGGACTTTGGCGGACTCAAGTCTTCAAGGAAATTGTACTTACATTTTTCCATAAAATCAGCGTCTTACTTTACATTTTTTCCATTGATATGTAGTATTTCAAAAATTTCGTAATTTAGACGATATCTGTTAGGAGTTAACGTAAGTTTTCCTATGCTAAACAATCTTCAGTGCTGTGTTGTATTCGGTAAAAAGGTTTTATATCACCAAAAAACGTTTGTTTTCAAAAATGCTTGAGGTTTTGTCTGTGGAAAAATTATACTCCAAGAACAATTTTTGACCCACCATTGAATTTTGGTCATCTTCACAATCTGAATCCCAAAATGGCATAGCTTGATTGTTATTTTGGGATTGCGTATTTATGTCGAAACATTCCAGACTTTCATTGATTCTGGAATTAATAAATTTCTCAATCAATTATGCGTGGGTGTTCAATCCATTTTGCTCTACAAGAATTTTTTTTCTACGCGTCACAAACGGAATGACAAGCTTAGTAGACAGACCCTATAGATTTTATCTAGGATATAAAAATCGTACAATGACAATAATAATGGTCATAACAAAAGAACTTTTAAAGTCTGAAGTTAACACTTATCTTCGGCTGTAAAATTTAAATACAATTCACAAAACTGAGTTTCCTTATGTGCAGATTACTTTCCCTTTATATTTCACAAGTACTTCTATGGATATTTGTAAGTAGAATCGCCATAAATTAAATCATATCATTTTCAAGTATGCGAAAATACCATACAGTCTTTAAACATTATTGAATAAGTACAGTTGTCCATTATATTGAGAGGAAGAAGAAATGTTGGCTAAGAAAATTAGCAAAAGCTAAATTAATTAAATATAATAGGTATAATCAATGACTTTTTTATTAGCTTTTCTTATTTGATTGAAATTTCAGTTTCAATTTTAAGTAAATCAGATTCCTTTATTGAGGCCATTCCCTTTAACTCGTACACGAATTTGTCTGTCAATTTATTTATATATTTCTTTTTTACTATTTTCGACACTCTCGTAGTCGTAGACCCACTTTTCGTCATCACAGCGAGCTGAAATTTGGCACACAGGTTCATGTCGCCTGACAATTGAATCTATCAAAATTTGAACCGGAAATTTCCATGGAAAACCCGGAAAATCTCAAAAAATCATTTGAAAATTTAGTACAAATTTGATTAGTGATAAATCAGGAAAAATGCAAAGTTTTCCGGTTTTTCCGAATTTTTTTTTGCAAATTTTTCCGACTTTTCCGGAAAATTTTCCGGTAAAAAAGTTTTCTAAATTATGCAGGATCAAGTTCCCTATCGACTGGCATCATTTCTTTCTCTCCGACAATGGTGAAAGCTTGCCGAAAAAATCGAGGAAAATTCATGTAAAACGCTTTTCCGGAGTTTTTCAGACCAAAGAAGCGTTTGAGCGTTTTGCAACCTAAGACAAAGTTGTAGAGCGAAATGAGTTGCATAAAGTTGCTTTTGTGGAAAACTTCGTGGAAAAGCGGGAAAATCATCGGACAAATTTTCATCGATATGATTAGTGATAAATCTGTTTCAGGAAAAATGCAGAATTTTCCAATTTTTCTGGAAAATTTTCCGAAAATTTCCGGTATTTTCCGTCTTTTCCGGAATCATTTTTTCCGTCCTACTGGCATCAATACTTTCTCTTCAACAATCATGAAAACTTGCATGTAAAATCGAGGAAAATTCATGTAAATTTTTTGAAAAAATTCATAGTAATAGGAAAAGTCTGTGGAAAACATGGAAAATCGGGAAAATTCATGTTACCTATATGGGATCAAGTTGGAATACAGTTAAAAAGCGCTGTTTAAAACATAATTTGAATTACAGAAAACCGTTGCAGTACTTCAACGATTTGATACTCGAATAATTTTTATTTTCGGATCGGCACCAAACATGACTTAAAAATTGTTTTAAAATATCTCCATGCAGCACGTAATAACAATTTAGTTAACGTAAAAATGGCAGAAAATAAAATAATTAAAAAAAGGAGTTATCAAACAAAACTGAGGCCAAGCCGCATGAAAAAGTAGAAAATAAACTTTTCTTCACACACAGAGGTGGACTCAGATTTTATTCGCTGACAATCACCGATATATTTCAGTATGATCAATCAGAGGTAATAAGTGATTTGATTCATGAAGAGAAAGAATATTCAAGAGAAATGTCCCAATCAAAAAATCTGAGTCAACGTCTGTGTGTGAAGAAAAGTTTATTTTCTAGTTTTTCATGCGGCTTGGCCTCAGTTTTGTTTGAAAACTCCTTTTTTTAATTATTTTATTTATTTTACAAATTCTAATAAAATTATTAAATACCTACATAATAAGGTAAATACTATAGTGTTTACCATGCTCTGTTTTTCTTGCCCATACACAGGATTCAGGTAAAAATACCCTTTTGAAAATTAAAGTCGGAATGAGTTTAATTTCTTATAAGAGTGCTTTTATGCGATTTAAATATCACTTGAACACAAGAAAGATATTTTTTTAATTTAATTCCATTTTGGGTGTAAAATTTCATTTAATTTGTTGAGTTTTACATGTCCTTATGTAGTAAACATTTTAAGTGGTGCTTAAACTCTGACATGCAAGTATTGTGCCACATGAAAAAGCCAATCACTCCAGTTCACATTGTTATAAGTCAGTGGATGTATCTCACTACTGTTTTTTAGTTTCCCCGAACTACAAATATTTTATATATATGAAAATATAAATTATTTTTCCATTTACATAAAAAATTAGAATAATGGCTGATTTACATTACTCGAACATTGCTAGAAAACAGAGTAAGTAGTTTCCCCTTATCTGAAAATACTTTAGAACGATAAGGACAAAAGATAATCCAGCAAAATTTTACTGAGTTAAATGTCAAATTTTTCTACGAAGGGGAAATTTTTACTGCCATAATTAGCCATAAAAAGTTCTAGCCAGAAGTATATTTTATGGCAGTAAATTTTGCTATTATGGCAGCAAACTCATACATATAACTACAAGCGTGTACGAATATAATTGTTTACACGCACACAAAATAAAAATATTTGAGGAAAGTCACAGCACATCAGCTGGAATGTGTCAAAGTTTATTAAAAATGTTTAAACATTTTTTAAAAAATGATTACAAATTTTTTAAAAAATTGTTAAAATTTTTTAATTTTTTTTATAAAATTATTATAATTTTTTTTAAAAAATTAATTACCATTAATTTTTTAACTTATATTTTAGTAAGCATATCTTAAGAATCACGAAATACTGAAATTTTAGGTGTTTTTTAATTTTAACTGTTTTAACTGGGCTATTCTCTGTACCAAAGTTCTATCAGTACAGAGCGATGTATCTGAGGAATATTGTGAGATCTAATCAAATTACTTCGTTTGTAGTTAATCCGCGATTCTTGATATTCTCCTTCTCCCACCATAGGATACATTTCAACTCAATAGTAATTCTGTCCAAAATTGCGGTGGCCTTTCCTTAAAATAGCAATTATGAAAATAACACACACGATATTCTGAAAACAACTAATAAAAAAACTCACTTTGGTTCTTTTAAGATATTGTTCGGACATAAAAATCAATTCAATTCATTTTTCCTGTTAAGGTAAGGTCAAATGTGTCTAATGTCGAATTCGATTAAAATTCAAACGAGATCAAATATATTTGCTTGGGTTTGTACAAAAGTTTCCTTGTTTAATGACAACTTTCTTCTATCTGCATCCAAATACAACCTGTAAAGTCAGACAGCACAGGTTGAATCTAACCTGTTCGGCTGTGCTCCAGCTACAGGCACATGATTTCCACTAATGTTAGCCACACGTCGATTATATTGCACTTTAACCCATTCTATGCCTAAAATAAGTCACGTATCAGACCCGAAATGTCGTGGTCTGGCCAAAAGTAAGATCTTCGTATCAGACACGTGATTCTATTTATATTAAATGAAATAATAAAAATACAATTATCAAATTCTGTGGCTATATTAAATGCAGTACAATGTCCACCGGTTGCGCAAAATTTGCCTTTGATGAAACTGCTTGTGGTCACGATGCATGAGAAAGGCTAGCATAGAAAGTGACACATATAATCATCAATCAATTCATAAGACATTTACTGAAATGCTCCTTTTCCTTAAGATCTCGCATATAAAAGTGTGGTAAAACCTATGTAGTGTAAAAAATACTTATTCTTCGAAAAAAAAAACTTCGGAGTCTCCCCATATAATATCGTCTGCATGTTATTTATATTTCAGGTTATACCCAGATATTTAAGATCTACTTTCTAATCGCACAGAAATATTATCATCCCAATTAAGCTTGATATGTATATTTAGATTTAGAGGTGTACTATAAATAAACGCAATTTTTTCCTCTTAATTATAATTTAAAAAACGGTGAATTATTACATTACATCTAGTGAAAAAAGCAATGATTTCTAATTATTTGCGTTTATTCCATAAAGTACCTAAATTGAAAAAAAAAATCTTGACAACAGTATCAGTTCACAGATATAAATTGAAGCTAACATAAATATTAACTGTCCTCGTCAGGTATTTCCGAATCCTCAACAGTTTTTGTAGAAGGAACATAAACTTTGAACGTTAATTTCGTTTTAATGAAGGATCCCTGAAATTGTAATTTAAATATTTATATATTAAAAAATCAAATTTTATACTTACTGTATTTATAATGGTGCAACCATGTTGTGTTGTGTTAAACGGATGATTAGGATCTCCAACAACTACTAGGTCTGGAAGAGCGTAAAGAGATAGGGCGGCATCATAGTCCCAATATATAGGAAGCGCAATTGGATGCACAGGAGAGAGCGTTCCCTGACAAATTAAGGTTCGCGCGAATTACAATGGAAAAGAATAAGTTTGCTTCTTTTATTTTCAAGAAAATAATTACGTGATTATCCAATTGGTCTATATCGGGAAAATGAATAGTATTACGACAAAACTTTGTGATAAGATCAGCTCGGCAAACTACTATTTGCTGTGTGCAATACTGTAATGACATGGATTCGTAGCTGATTTTATCCTTGGCCATTTTTGTGATAAACCTGCTGTAACGAATTTCGGAAGTGGTCCTCTTGGCAGAATATTTGGAGCAACCATTAGCCAAATCAGCCAATGCTAAAAAAAGCTGTTTCCTACAAAAGCCAATATTTCATAACAAAATCCCAGTGAATATTGACTCCTAAATACTTACATTTATAGCATATTCGATATTTTTTTTTCTATTTGAGCAGTGTCAAGTCTCTGATTTTGAACGCCTGAACAGAACTATTTTTGATGTCTGATTATTTTTTGCAATTGAAAATTTGATGAAATGTCACAAGCGACACTTCGCTATAAAACAGTGGGAAATAATGTTTTGACAGTCGATCACCTCTTCCTTTTTTTCTAATAGTGCAAAGTAATAAGACCCTCTCACTCACTTTGTCAGTAAAATCGCATGTTCGAGTAATGTAAATCAGCCATTGGCTCAATCTCTATACTTTGGTAAATTTACATTTCAAACTTTAAAACGTTTACATACACATAATATAAATTAAACGATTTAAGTTAATAAAATTTACTATTCCTTAGTATATTTACATATCTATATTCCAAGAAAACATTGTGACGATAAATTGCTGTGGCGATTAAAAATGGAAATAAAAATGTTGCTGCCCTTTTATTGCAATGGCGATGTTGTGGCGATAGCTCGAGAATTAAAGTCAATTAGATTCTCGGAAACATCTCCCTTAGGAAATTGCTTCATTTGCAATGGTTCTTTCTTCAAGTGCGGTCGAGTAGAAAAAGGAAAGCAAGCAGATAAGAATATTTAACACCATGGGCGATCATAAAATGAATTACTTACACGAATCATGTACGATGCAACATTTATCCCCGTCAAGTTAAACGTAGGTGATAAAAATGCATTATTGGCGGCAATAAAAATGCTCGTTATGGCAAAAAGAAATCATAAGAAAGCGATTCGTAGGCCAATCGTATAATATTTGCTGGAATGCCATGCCGGTCGAAATATTCGTCCTCTTTGTTCATGTATTCGTATGAAATTTTTTCAAGAATTCAAATTTAAGGTACGATAAGTGAGTGATTTGCTTATTAATCGTAACATGTTATAAAGAAGGAAAGGTTGGATATGAAACCAGTGTACAAGTTTGATCCTGCGATATCCGTGAAAGGACTTATGAGCATTTAAGTGACTACATTTGCTTCGAAAAACGAAAAATTTTCAAACGTAAATTTGAGAGGGAAGGAGTGATTTTAGGGAGGGAGGACCTCGACTAATTTCTTTCGGGAACTACAAAGCTTTGTTAAATAAATATCGCAAGCCCAATTGGGTACATTCTGATATATAAATATGTCACTTTTTTTAAATTTAAAAATACCGGATCTCCGTCAAAAATGGACAAAAATAAAAAAATATTTTGGCAAAATACTCCTAACAATAAAACAAACCAACCTACGAGAGCATTTGTTGATTTTCTGTGGAATGAATCTATTAAAAGTGAAGGGAACAGATTTTTATGCCCCAACGATTTTGATTAGAGGCTAATAGAGACATCAACGACTAATAAGATGAGCTGCTATCTAAAAAATATCTTTCAATAAATTAAGTTTCAGAAATTGACAGTTATACTTTAAAGACTTTATTTTATGTTGAATTTTTATATCTAATTTGAAAGATACTGCTAATTTTGTTAAGTCATTTTATTTTTATTAATCAAATTTTATTATTCATAGCGTTTTTTATTATATTAAAATATACTTGCTGAAGAAATAGTCGTTTTAAAAAAGGTAGGCCTTATTTTCCTCAAGCAACTGTTTTCTTTTTTTTACATATAGGAGGGCTGAACCCAGCAACCCAGGCAAAGGCCGGACAAGCACACAAAGAGTGGTCGATTGTTTCAGGCTCTCCTTCCAGGCAGGACAAACCTTCAGGGCTATCAACGCTCCTATCCTTGTTAGATGAGCGTGAAGCGAGCTGTGGCGGATGATGATGCCAACCACTAAATTGTTTCCATCCGAGCCCCAGAGAAAATCAGAGATATTCCTATTGGGCCCATCAAGATACAATTTTGTGCATCTACATCTTTGATGAGAGATCTGATACTCCAGGTGGCAACGCCTGCGGCGGGTTCCGGTCCGAGGAACGGAGAATCAAAGCCAGCCCTAGCTAAAAGTTCAGCATTTTCATTCCCCATGATTCCTATATGACCAGAAATCCACTGCAGAGAGACTTTGTTGTGGATACCCAATTTATCCACAGACGACCTGCAGTCCCTGAGTAACTTAGATGTTATCCGAGGGCTACTCAGGGCTATCATGGGCTATTTATGCTGCCATTGCGATGGCGAAGACTTCATCCTGGAAGACATTTTTGTGCCGCCCAAGTGAGTACTCCATCCCAATTTCAGGTTTAGTAAGGTAAACGCCCTCATTAGTGAGAGATCTGTCGGTAAAATTTTTAAAGATTTTAAAGCGAACTTCCCTCAGTCCATGATTCCCTTACAGGAAAACTCACAGAGAACCGACGCTCAAAACAATGCTCTCAAGTAACTTACTTTAAATACATTTTCTCCGAAATTCCGGTGTTTGCAGAATTTCAAATTGATTACAGACAGAAATTCTGATTATTCACCAATTGAATGTTTTATTCAAGTAGAATTCGTGTTTTCGCTTCAATGAATATTGAAATTTGTTCCTTTAATCTTGAGATTTTTCTGCTTTCAGTCAATAATCTTCAAATGCGTAACCTTACCAATGAATGATGTAATTTACTTTCCGTCTTCAAAACAAGTATATATTTTTACTATTTATATGGCTTTATACGTACATTTATGTGATTTTTATATTAAATTGAACATTTTCCAATGAGAAATTTAAAATCTTTACAAGTATAAATTTCACTGTAGAATAAGTGTAAAAACCACTGATTGCTCAGAGTACATTTCACCCAGGCAATACGCCAAGCAGAAAATAGAGTAAAAATCATTTCGAATGCTTACTTTACTCTCTCCTTTATAAATATTCGATTCTATTAGTCCCACAAGTAATTTTCGCATGAACTGACTGAACTGTAGTCTTGTAACCCAGTTCTTGTATCCATAGCACCTACTACACCTACATGAAAGTTGAAGGTTTTTAACTGAGGAAAATATAGAGCACGTAGCCTTTTCTTATACTTCATTCACATTCTAGAAGGTCTTCAATCGTTTCTGTTCAAAGCATCCCCACGAGCCCAATAATGATTGGTATTTTTTCGTTCTTTCGGTAGTAACCATCAAGGAATAACTCGTTTGAGTGAAATTTGCTTATTTGCTATTTTTCACAAGTTACTTATCATAAGAAATATTGGAGTTTTATGAAACTGGCATGCATGATTGATTTTTGTTGTGAGTTTTTTTTTCAATTATATATTATCATTTTCCCATATAATTATAAAAATATGGAGACTACTTGTAAAAAGGACAAATAGAAGTGAGTTGGTGTGTGTATACATTAAAAAAAGAAATTTTCCAGTTAAGTTTGTGATTTACTCTTTAGTTTGACAATAAGGCAGAGTGGGCCCTGTATCAAAATTTCTTAGCGGGCCTCTTTTCAGAAAATAAACGAAAACATTCGCATAAACAAGATATATAGATATTTGTTGGACCTTTCCAATGGTCTATAAATGTTTTCCTTTCTCCTCTCCGTTTTGATGTTAGGGCTCAACAAATTTAAAATTTCGGAATTATTACTCGTCTGGTTTTATTTAACTACTATTTTTATTAAAAAAAAAAACGTCATCAACACCAATTTTTCATGTTGGATTTAAGAAGCCCAAAAGCATTGCTTTGAAATGACATGTCGCACTCTGTACCCAAAATGGAACCCGGTTTTTGCACTTTTTCTTAAGGGGTAACGCCACTGTAAATTTTTTTTTATTGCTTTAAAAAATAGTTTAAACCCTCTAGAATAAGAAAAAAAAGGTCCCGTGCCAGAAATTTTTTTTCCTTTGAAAATGGAGGTCGCCACCAAGCGCGTCAAACTTGCTCCGAAACGACTAACTGAAGCCTGAAACACAATTGGAGCTTTTCAGCCAGCTTTATCGCCAGATTTCTTCTAAAGCTGACTGAAAAAGCGGAATTGAACACAACTGACCTTTTTGACATTTGCAACTTTAACTTGTTTATCGGAAAACTTTTATTTTTTACCTTAATTTTTTTATTTTTTTCAATAAAAAACTATTCTCAAAACTTTAAACGCGTTTTTCTCGAAACACGGTTTTTCAAAATGGCACGCAACATAACTCGAACAATTTTCAAATTTTCAACTTGAAATTTTGACCAGATGTGAAGATTAACATTATCTAGAGAATGCCGTACGGGATTTTCAATAACTTTATTTATTGATTTTTTATTAACAAAAAACCTGCCGTTTTTTTCGTCAAAAATCAAACTTTTTTTTCAAACGCGCGCCAAATTTACAAAAATTAATGTTTTTAAAAATCCGTACGGCATTCTCTAGCTATAAGCCACTAGATTAATGTTTGTTTTTGTTTTCGTCTAGATTCAAATGTGCACCAGTGGTGCTGCGTGCCGCGGAGCCCTGCAAGCAAAACATGTCCCGGGGAGATGGCTGTGGAGCCGCCATTTTGTTTTTTTTTCGCTGTCAAAAAATTTATTAATAAAGTTCAAAGTATGTCCGATAATACCCTTAAAAGGTTTTTTTCAAACACCTTTAATTTTGTGAGAAAAAAATTCGTGAAAAAACCTTTTTTTTTTAGCCGTTACAGTTAAGCATATCCAGCGAAAATGGCTCAAAAATGTCATTTCAAAAAGAAAATTGCCTACTTTCTGGCACTTATTGAACTTTTTCAGTCATTTTCGCGAGATATGCTTAAGAAAAAGTATCAAAAACTCAGAATGGGTTACATTTTGGGTACAGGTCATTTTAAGACTAAGCTTTTGGGCTTTTTAAATCCAATATGAAAAATTGGTGTTGATGACGTGTTTTTGATAAAAATAGTAGTTAAATAAAAAATAAAAAAAACGAGTAAAAATTCCAATATTTTATCTTTGTTGAGGCATAATTTCAAAATGGAGAGAAGAATGGGAAAATTTATATACAAAGATCGAACTATTATCGATGTACTAAAGTTAAAATCATCACCATTGGGTGGAACGTTCAGAAGTTAGAGGATGATCTATAAAAACATACCGAAATATCTTAAAGTCCCGTTATCTCGGAAACCATTACAAATCTCCTCCTCCCACCCACACAATTGTTTTCTTTTCTAAGCATGACCTATCCATAGCTTTCGGATATTACACCACTTACGGGAATATTGCAGTAATAAAAATTATGTTAAATTCTTGAAATTTTAGGATTAGAATCTTTAATTTTGGGCTAGATTGCGTTAAGTTGCTTGGTTATTCGATTGCCACCCCAACCATCCTGATGCCTATGATGACTCTGATATTTTTACTTTCTGGTATCTATTTGTGATGATTTAGACTCTGGCCCCATATCGGAACGCTAGATGCTGAGGAACTTTGTCCTGTCCAATGAAGACTGTTTTGGATTATGCCATGTTATTGCCAGAAGCATTCTTTAAAATCTAGATGAAATCAAGTATATGTTTTGCGGATAGTGGTTAGTGATGATATCTGAGTCGTGGCTGCATAATGTTATCAGTGACGATTATGTATGTTTGCTAGGCTTTAATGTGTGCCAACATGATCGTGGTTATATCCGCGGAGGTGTTGTAGCTCTATATATACGTGATTGTTTTCAATACAGAGTATTATGCACTTCTGATATGCATTTCTGGTACTGAATATTTGTTGGAAATCCTTTGGGTTTAAACAAAAATGGCTTATAGGATGTGTTTATAAGCCTTCTAGTATTTCAAACATTGATCTCTTTTTTGATGAGCTAATGCAGCTATACGGGGGATATCAGGTGAATTTAGTCTGTGGTGATTTTAACATTAATATGTTATCCGATAGCTCAAGCAAAGATCATTGTCTTACTCAGTTGGGTACTATTATCTTACGTGGCTCAAGCTAGTTAAATCTTGCACTGAGTTTCGATTGGCTGGTATTACTTAGCTATTTTGGTTTCAGTGGTATGTCTGTCCATCTATTAAAAGATCTAAGCTTAGGATATTCAACTCTAGAATGTTTCGTTCAATTGATGTTGAGGGTCTGACCAAGAAATGACAACTGTTGAATAAGACTCATACTACACAACGAACAATTCCACTGAGCATGTAGAGTATTTTAATAGCACTATTTTAAGTTTATATAATATATTTGTTTCAAAATGAACTATTACTACTCGTTATTGCTCGCTACGGATGAACAATGATGTTAAATCATTAATAATTCAGCGGAATCTCTATAATCTTTAGAGACGGTTTGGTGGCTCAGATCTAGAAAGAAACTATAAAAGATTTCGAAACATTATTCTATTTGAGATTCGGAAAGTGAAATTTAGGTATTAATCGTCGTAAGTTAGATACATCTTTGCCATGTGGTACAATTTGGAGAAATATAAAAGAAATATAAAAGAAGCTGGAATTATTCCAATATCTTACGACAGTAGTACCATTGACCTAAATGAACTTAACTTTCTTTGTATAAGTATTCTTCTAGTGCTATCTAAAGTTCTAGAAAGATTAGAACTTATACAGGGGTTTATTGTCTGATCACAAAGCAGCATTGTGGATTTAAACCTAAACGCAGTACTGCTACTGCTTCATTATTTTTAATTTTTTAATGAATCTGTTAGAGGAAATATTGAACTGCGAAAGGCCACAATATTATGCTTGTTGGATTTTTCCAAAAGGCCTTCGATTCTGCCATTTTTCATATTCTTTATCAAAAGTTGGTAACTCAGTTTAATTTTAATCAGTCTGCAGCGAACTTTGTATGATCCTATTTGACTCACCAGGTTACTGTTTTGAATGCGTTCTCATCAAAACTGTTACATCTTCAATCGTGTGCCCCACAAGGGTGAATATTAGGTCTTTTCTTATTTATGTTGCATATGAATGATATCGTGTTAGTTTCTAAGTACTCTTCCATCATACTGTATGCTGATAATGTACAATTATTTCTGTCATCAGCCAAAACTAATGCTGCTTCCGATATCTCTGACTTTAATCAGGATCTTTCTTTTGTATAGAACTGGTCACGCAGAAACAAGTTATCATTGAATCCTAATCAGAGCATAATTCTTTTCAATCAGCCACTTGAGATTTCATCCTTTCCTTCTCTTCATCTAAATGGCAATCTTATTGTATATAAGACCATGGTTAAGAATTTAGGTATGTTTATTGATAGAAACTTGTCCTGTGGCAAAGTCATATAAATGCTACTGTGTCCAACGTTTACTGCGGGTTAAAAAACTTGTGACTACATGCAGAGTACACCCCAGACTGCTGCGCGGACGAGTCATTAAGCCTCTGATTGTCTCTATTATTACTTACGGAGCTTGTGTATACTGCCCATATAGCTCAGGTCGTAGGAAGCTAAACACTACTTAGATATATTTTTGGCGTCAGGAGATATAATCACGTTTCAGCTGTAACTAAGCAAATTTTTGGATGTAAGTTGGATCACTACTTGGACTACCTATTATGTGCTATGATGCACAATATAATCAATAATAATTCTGCAGAATTCCTTAAGGATAATATTGAATTTCTCTAATCACAAGGTACGCTATTATTGCAGGTTCCTTGCCATTTTTTGCTATATAGATCTTGCACTTTTCTCATCTATGGATTCAGAGTCTGGAATAGTCCCCCTGTTCACGCTCATGCACTTCAGAGTCTGCGGGTTTCAGGATGGAGGCCTTAAGTTGTTTTAAGCGACTTTGAATATAGCACTTAACGCATTAATAGTCCTTATTTTTTGTTTGTTCTTTTTTTCTACTCTTTTTTGTATTATTTTATTAGTTTTTATTTTTCCTTGTTTGATTTTGACTTTTTTAATTTCTTATTTTTTAATTTTCCTTTCTGTTTTAGTATTGTGTTTTGTTCTTCTCTAACACTATTTCAGAATTATGCTATTATACGTATTATTTTTGTTTAACCTATGTACTAGACTATGCACATATTAATGATGTCTCAATTGTGCAAATTAATAAAGAAAATTTATTTATTTATTAATAAATATCAAGGGCAAGTAATGCTGTATATAGTAAAGAAGAGAAATATGGTCATATCAAGCTAAAAAATTACACTCTTTAGTAAGAAAAGTGACCCCTTTTGGGGTATAGAATATAAAACTATGACATGTATTATATCATCCATAGTAGAAGAAGATTTAAGTCTTTCGTCCGATAACCATTCGTATTCCATAGAAGAAATTTTTAATAAGTTTTAATTTAGAAGAGTTTCTTTCTGATGTTGCGGTTGTAACTGGAAAGCTCAAAAATAATAAGGCATTGGTCTAGTATAAATCCCCTGTAGTTTTACAAAAGCACATGCAATAGGCTTAGATGATGAAAATAGGATACACTAAGTTTGTTATTCCGTTTTGTAATGCATAGTAGAGCATGGTAGAGCAAAATGGATTGGACACCCACGGATAATATGTATTAAAAGTTACTTTGAGCTTTGCATGTTCGTCTATCCATCTGTGCATCTGTTTGTCCGTCCGCCCGTCTGTCTGTCCGTCTGTCCATCTGTCCGTCCGTATATTTTTACGATAACTTGAGAACGCATGTATTTAGAGAACTGAAATTTTGGGCACAGGTCTTTTAAAAAAAAAGAGTAAATTTAAGTTCTAAAATGGGACAAATTGGGTCCGAGACGTTTTTATTCTACTGAAACGCTAGGAAATTGGTTGTAATCATTTTTACTGTCCGACGAACTATTCTAGAAATATATGCGAAAAACCACTTCAAAAATCCAACTTGCACAATTAGGTGACCATATGAAATTACATACAGGCATTCATCTAGAGATTCATAAGAATTCATCTTAGACCAATTCTAGCTTTTCTAACTGTTTTTTTTTTTTAATTTGAACCTGAGATTTACAAGAATTTAGAACATTATATTACAATCATTGAGCTGTGACGAAGTTTTTTATCACTCATTCATTAGGGCTGGGTTTTTATCAATAAGACTTAAAAGTGTGAACAATTATTTATTTATTACAATAAAGTAAGCTTATTATTTTTCAAATCAAGTATAAACTTAATTTTATTCTTTAATTTAATTGTTTGCTTATGTATGTTGTGGACCCCCTCTATCGGTGGCTTTTTTATTATTGCTATAACTGCAACAGCGGTAAATGTGTACCAATTCAATGAGATGAAGTTTCTCTTTATTGAAGTAAGTGGGAACAACTTAAGATATTTATGCGGCACAGTTTGAAAGCAGCTCTTATGGTTTCTGATAATAATTTGATTGATAACTTCCTATGTATATGCTATATTTAAACGATTATCAGATAAGTTAAACCAACTGATATATATTTATAATTAACCCATTCATAATTATATTCAACCCATTAACAAATGAGGTTAAACTTTTAGCAAATATATTCAAACCTTTCAACAAATTTATTGTTGCGAGCGTGGACTTTCGTCCGTTATTTAAAAACAATATTAAATTTTTAATAACAAGTTCTTTATTTCACTCTAATCTTATAAAATTTACAAACCTTTAATTAATCAACTCAACTTTAATTATCGCCAATATTGTACTTTCAATTATCTTAATCCAATTAGAACACTTTTGCCTCTTTATTACTTTTACTTGTTGACACTCCAATGTCTAAGGCAAGACTCTTTCTCTGGTGGTGACAATTGTTATATTTATATCCCAGAAACATTCCAAATTCTTCTGGAGTGTTCTATTCCAGAATCTTCTTGACTATTCTATTCCTGAACCTTCCCGAAGTTGTTTATTCTCCATTTCCAATAGATGTCATCACTTTCCTCTTTCTGTTGTACATAACAATATTTAAACCTTTAAAGAATGATTTTTAACCATTAACAAAAAGACTTAAACCTTTAGCAAATATATTTAATGTCATAACTTATTTCATGTTAAGTAAACATATAATACTTTTTTGTTTGTTTTCAAATTTTGGATGCATATATGTATATGTTGTATATTTATCTGTAATACCTCTAACTTTTTAGTGCAACGGTTGACCATTCACTACCTTAAGAATATGTTAGTTGGCGCAATTATTAGGGGTGTTATTTGTTGCAGGCTATCTTCGATTACTGAGAAAAAGTTAGGTTCTTTACTCATGTCACCACTAAAATTGTACGAGCATGTGCCATCATTTTAGAAGACTTTTTCCATACTCTTTAACCTTTGTGGCACTAAGCTTTTGAACGAACGCGGAGTACCAGAGGGGTACATATTGTACCCCTTGTTTGTTTTTTTAAGTTTGGAGGGGAAAATCCTGCTACACATAAAAAACACAAAATATTTGGGGAAATTTTATTCAAAATAATGTTATTTTTATAAAGCAGAATTTATAAACTCAAGTTAAATTTCCATATTCATTGCACCTGTTGCAATAATTGATTTTTCTTGGATGACCATAATTTTTACAAAAAAAATATGCTTGCACTTTTCACAATCCTTTCTTGGGCAAAAATGGTAGCGTCCAAATGACCGATCTGGGTTGGGCGTGATAGGTACGTTTTCTTGAGGTAGCACTTGACTCACAGCATCCACTATTTTTTTTGGGATACGGTTTCGATTTGTCATTCTTCTGGCTACGTGCGGTTTTATAAGGGCAAGTTCCAAGTCAAGTAAAAACAATCTCCTTTTATCCCTTTGATGTTTTTTCGAATCTGGAAACTTTTTTGTCCATAGTGAACGCCAGCTATATCAATAATGTTTTGGAAAAGTACAAAGGGATATCTTTTGGTGCCTCTTTTTATGCTATACTCATTGACCAATTTATCAATATTGTCTACCGCACTTTTTGTATTATTGTAATGGAGTATAATGTCTGGCTTGAAATTATTCTCTATTCCACCTATGGACATGTCATGATGTTGGGCGCTCAATAAAATTACAGCATTATTGTTTTTATTCACATACGACGCGAAAGTCATGTATGTGTTGAATGCAAATAAAGAACATTTCTCTAATCTGCTGCGATTGGGCAAAAGGGCGGGAGGAATATCACTAGTAAAAATTTTTTCCGTGATAACTCCACAGTCACGTTGAATACCCTGTGCCAGTTGCTTTTCTGCCATATTGACCTCTCTACCCGAATAAATTTGCTGATTCCAGGCATATGCTATTTCACAGTCAACCATTGCCCATATTTTGATGCCATATTTGGTTGGTTTCGATTTCATGTATACCCTAAAAGGAAATTTCCCACGACACAAGCTACTCATCAACAGTAAGATGAAAACTAGGTGTATAATTTTTTTTACAATGCCCAACAAACATCTCAACAATTTCTTTAGTTGCTGCGAGTTTGTCGTTTTGCTTGCGAGCAGTTCTTGTGTTAAGATCGTCAAATCTCATGTAAGATAGGATTTCACTGTATCTAAAGCGTGACATTGTAGCGGCAAATAATGGTCTACAATATAGAGGATTATTAGACCACAAAAATCTAATCGGTTCCCTATTAGGTTTTAGCGCACCAGAAGTAATTAGAAGTCCTATTACAGCATAAATTTCGGTTGTATCTACAGGTATCCACACTTTTTGTTGGATATTAGGATATTTTTCGTTCCTTGTTTCATATATACTAGCGGCTTTTTGTTTGGTATACTGTACTATTTTATCAACCATGGCTTCACAAACAAAGAGTTTCAAAACAGCTTAACAAATCAGAAAGCGGTAGTTAGGGCACTTGGAATACTCATAATATTCTGTCAAGGTCGACGTCCAACCGGCGGGTTCAGATTCCAGATAGTTTTAGTTTTGGATATATAGCACGGATTGCTCAAATATTTGGCACGCAAGTTTGCCAAAGGTTCTTCGTCACTGTCACTGTCTGCGGAGCATTGATTTTCCTAAAATAAAAATGCAACGAATATATATAAATTCAAATCAATAAATTAGAAATATTGGTACCTCATCAATAGGAAGAACATCACCAACTTCCGGAATATATTCAACACAATCATCTTTTGCCGAAGCCACCGATACATTATCATCTTCTGAAATATCAGCAACCTCGTCACTGTCTAGTTCATTACAATAACGTAATACTAATTGTCTGTCTGCCTCCACATTCAAATCAAATCTACTTTTAACCATTTCTAAGAGCACAAATTTACACAAACCGCACAAGACAATGATTAGCAAAACAAAAAACATGCACTTCAGTGAGGTGCACAGTTCAAGGTTACAAACACATGATGATTTCGTAACTGCGCATGAATATATTTTGCGAAGCAAGCCATCAAACCACAAGCGGGGTACAAATTGTACCCCAGCCCACAAAATTAATTATAATTTGAAAATTTTAAATTGTAAATAATTGACTATGATGAGATTAGCTCATTAAAGTATTATTAATGGCTATGATAAAAGCACAATACATTTAAAAAATAATTCTTTTAAATACACGCAATTTTGTGCGTGTGTGGGGTACACAATGTACCCCCTTAGTACCACAAAGGTTAACATAAGGCTGAACCACAATAGAAGTGAATAACTTTACGAAATTGAACGAGACTGAGGTTTACTTACAAAAAATTGATACTTTTAGCCTAAATATATATCTCATTCCGTAAGAGTTATTATCTTGATATTTAATGTTTTCAATATTAAAAAGTTGTAAAAGTGAAAAAATTAACAAATGGAAGTTGATTTAATTGAACATTTGTACTTTCTATTAATTCACAGTACCATTTTTATTCCATTTTAAGTTTTACATTGCAATTTTAATCATTTAATAATAATTTAACTGTTTGACACATCGCGTTCTTACGGAATGTGCGATTCTTACCGCACTATACTTACTGAAAATTGGATATTTAAACTTAACGAAAGTTCCCCTCACACGAGTTAAAGTTAATTTTTGTACGCCTGTTAAATTGAAGGGCGCGTTCGCTTTACGTAAGTAAATGTACTTACGTATATTTCTATTGTGGTTCCGCCTATAGGCGGAATAACTAGGCATGAATTTCAAAGTTAAATTCGTTGAAATAACACATGGGGAACTGATCGTGTTTTGTTTATTCTCGCATTATCCATAATTAAAAAAGCGTCACTAAGTGATGGATTTGCTTGTTTAATTCGAAAAATCAAGAATGTTTTTTGGAATTAAATTTGCACTGTTTCAATCTTCAAATGCTTGTGAAAATATAAGAAATATGAAAGATCTATTGTTATTTTACATAGAATTGTGCCAACAAATTGAAAAATGTTTTGATCTTAATGATCACAAATTGAGACTATTAGAATATTTGGATCCAAGCAGAGCTGGGCAAATACCAACGAAAAAGTACTTAAGTACAAGTACAAGTACCGAAGGCCTGAGTACTTCAGTGTAAGTACAAGTACCGCATATATGAAAAGTACTTGTAACTAAGTACTAAGTCTATAAAAAGTATTGAGTAATTTTTGAAGTACTTTTTAAAGTACTTTTTTAGAGTCTTTGTACTTTGGCAGTAATATAATGAAGTTTATAGATTTCAGTTAGTAGATATTAATAAATAAATACCTTTTGAAAACTAAATATACTATACTATCAGTGGCTACTATTTATAGTTTTTATAGTTTTCGACGTTGCACGTAGAGAAAAACTTTCATTTCTACACTCATATACTATTAGAAGTCCGCTCAATCACCAATTGTCACCTCCAAAAATTCATAAAATTTCTAAGGAAAAAATTTCCAGTAAATTTCTAAGAAAAAATTGAAATCTTCCCTACATCAGGGGCCGGATTCACTAACTCGGAGAGTTGTGGAGTTGTGGAGATGAGAGTTCTTTTGCCACTTAACTCTCCACTCGGAATTCTGTAACTCGTGGAATTTGTATTGAGATTTACCAAACTCTCTACTCAACTCGGCAAAACTCTCGGCTGTGTTAGTTGTGGAGAAGTAAGAAAAATATTTCTCAACTAACAGTATTATCTGCTATTATTGTACTTTGTGAAAGTACCAATGTACCTAGGATTTTCAAATTGATTTATGGATTCAGTACATATCCTGGCTATGTCTACAAAAACAAATTATGGAAATCCTTGCAATACTTACAGAGAAATAAGGATTTTTGTGTCTCAAGGTACCCGCTAAAAATTGTAATTCACGCGAATATGGTCAATTTGGTCGTCTTCCAGTACAAAAGAGATGCTATAAAAATTTTAAATATGCACGTTAAAGCTTGTATGTAGGATGAAATCGCATCAACATTTTATCCCCTAATTAGATATGTAATTAGTTTTTGACTCCGGTAAATAGTTTTGGAGATAACTGCAAAAGAAGTGATTCAGTCCTTCTTAAGATGAAAAAACGGCCGTTTTCTGGTACAAAAACTCAACTCATCATTATGAAGAACTGGTAAGTCGTGGAAATTCACTTTCTATGAGAAAAATGTTCATAACAGAGTTCTAATGGATGTGAAAGAAAGAACGGAAAAAATATATGCAAAATATAGGAACTCTGGTGTATATGACACACGTGCAAAAAATCCGTCTTTCGGCTGTAAAAAGTTAGTTATGAAGGTAAAATGATCAAAGAAAAAACTACTCCACTCGATTACCCCTTTCTCCCTCTTTAATTTGATACCAAACATGACGTATTTTGGACAACCCCCAATGGGGTGGGGGGGGGGGGGGGTACGATCCCCATCCCCAAAAGCCCCTCCCTAAGAAATTTTTCACCTATATTTTTGTACTCTAGACCCTAAATCCATAGGAAAAACCCGCAATGCTCTACGACCCTCGCACACAGAGCTATCCGTCTTTCAATATTTCGATACTTCTCACGTTTTCTTTAACTCCTCAAGTATGTTAGAGAATCTCGAATGGAGAGTTAAGGCTGAAACAGATTACGCTTTAGTGCGCGGCGCGACAACGCGGCAAAATGTTAGAGAACATGTGTTTCCTATTGTGCATCACGCATTGAACGCGGCGCGACAGCACGGCGAAAATTTTTGCCGCGTAGTCATTTCTAATCCTAAATTTGCTGCTCACTTTCAGTGGTACCAACAAAAAAAATATGTTTGGGGTAGGCAACTTCTCATGAAAATCTGTAGTACCAATATGAGAGCGCTGTATCTACACTGCTGCGCTCTTATTGCAATCTGTGACACAGCGCGGCGAAACAATTTCACCGTTCATTTAAAAACTTAAAAAATAAAAAACGTAAACATTGAATATTGAAATAGTTTCGGATGTACTTCTTTGTAGGGAACTGATAGAATATGAAAAGATTTTTACACCGTCAAATGAACTAATTAAGTACTGCAGTCTGTATAAATTTTTTGATGGAGTTTTTATAAAGAAATAAGAGAAAGTTCTCGCAATTAACCAATGGTATAAATACAATTATAATAAAATAAAACATAACATTCTATAATTACATAATTTTTTTTTCTCCGTACCTACTCTGTAGTCTGTTTGCTACCTTTTTGGTGATTTTGCTACCCTTTATTCTCAAATTTGCTAGCATAATTTGGCAGGGAAGTCCCATCAGTGGCTACATCCCATGAAAATTTTTTCTTGTACATGAAATTTGTTCGGTATGAGATATCTTTATAAGTTATATGATTTTTGCTAATACCCTCTAAAAGCGAAAGAATAACGGAGAATTAACGTGCCTTTAATTTATGATGACAATCCAATTGAATCGAAAAATTCTATTCATTTATAAGTGCTATATTTAGATACCTAATTGAGTTCATGGTAATTATAAATAAAGGCTCCGTGGGTGTGCAGAAATATTTAAAAAGTTATGTTTGAAAATATGTTGCTTAACCCTTATATACATTGCAAGAAAAAGAAATATATATAAAGGTCCACTTTTTATACAAAAAAACGAAAAAATTACGAAATTAAATTTAGTTTTTTCCTTCTTGCAATGAAGGGAGAAAAGTACTTCATCTATTTCGATTTTAACATTTCGATGAACGCTTAATAGAGCGATTTTATTGGCGGGGCCAAAAAAGCAATACAAAAAGTTTAATAAGAAAACAAATTGTAATTTTAGGGCACTTTAGATATAACTATGTAATTATCTAAAATGCCCTAAATATAAAACAAATAATTTTTAAGCTATTTAAATAGTTATTATTATCTAAAATGCCCTAAATATAAAACAAATAATTTTTAAGCTATTTAAATAAAATCATGGGATGCTCATGGAAAATATTAGTTACCATATTTGAATTATTTACAACAAAATTTGGGGTATTAAGGACGAAAAACAAATCATACTGCGATTAAGCTATGGCGCATCAAACTAAGCTGCCATCTACTGATGTCTATATATGTGTCATACATACATACTGGACTGCTTATTTTCTTTCGCACTATTTAGCACACGTTTTTTTCTAAAGTTGCTTTACCTGAAAAGGCCAGGAAAAATATAAATGGACAAAACTAATTGTTGTAAGCCACTACATATAAAGAATTGTGAGTAAAAATTTGGCTTATCAGATTAACGAAAGTATAGGCTACAACGATGGAGGGGGTTTAAACCCCTCAAACTCACCCCTTATATACGGCCTTGATTATCACAAACCCAATTTTTTTGGTATGAATAGTAGTTTAGAGCGCTTGAGTTATTTAAATCAAACTTTTTTCCGTTTTACTTAAGAACTCTGTAAATATTTTAGAGTATTAGAACTAAGTTAGGGCTCTTATGTAGTAGTGAGCGCATCTGTTTCATGGCTTGGTAAGTATTTCTAGAGGGTTTTGATTGTTGTGAAAATTACAGCTCGAGATGTGTCTTCACCTCGCCTCGCCAACTCTTGATTGAAGGCTTCTCGCGGTCCTGCATTGCTTCGTTGTGAACGTACCATAACAACAAGGTTAAATGTTTCTGGTAAAGCTTGTAACTTCAGGTTGCATTCATTTATTTAATTTTTGTACGTAATATTCCCAAATATAAATGAAATATTTTCAGAAAAATCGAATAAAGTTCAAAGTTTAAAAATTTAAAAAGCGCAAATTAAACTTTATGAAGTACAAGAACTGATGATTTTTAATAATATAATTTTTTTTTTTAAATCTCATTTCTACTCAGTTTACATTCCCTTAATTTGTATACAAAATAATACGACTTTTGTAATTTCCTCAAATATCTTAACAACGGAAAAATTTTAAGCTGTAGGACTTCATTGTTTAATTCTTATCAAAGGCTTCCCAAAAATGTCGACTCCATGTAGGTATGTTTGTGTATATAGTTAGGAATCTACACAATTTCCTTTGGCAGACACAAAGTTGTGTTCCCATGGAATCAACACACAACGTCTCCAAAGAATGTAATCAGAAGGAAAAGTTTTCTAGACGAATATCTAAAACTAAATTTTCGGGTGAGTGCACAAGGCCCTTTGCCTCCTGTGAAAATCCCATAAATTAACTGCAGTGACACTTTTCTCTCTACGAATGTAAAACAAAAAAGGGGACTTTTACAGCCCCTATATTACGATTACTGCCATAAAACCAATCTCTTTGCTGCCAGAGATGTGTCTCATAATTTTCAAATGTAAAAAGGATATGGGGGGAAGGAAGAGGACGAGGACGTGCGGCTTCGTTTACTTACAACAATGTCAAGAATTTTGATGAGTTCCGCACGTAACACACATCATTATTAGAAAAACCCTAAAACATCAACTGAAATGACCTTGTAGACAAGTATAAGAGGGAGGAAGGAGGCTCACGTTTTTCAAAGTTTTTGTTGAGTTTGTGAAATTTTGTTTTTTTTTCTATGAGAAGGTGAAACTGCCGATTGCTTATGGATGAACTCAATTGGTATGCTACGTTCTTTTGAGGTTTTCTTATACAATTATAAGGCATTGCAAGTTTTTATAAAATTCAGTAAAGTCCCGCCCTAACAATCAAGAGGAAAGACATACTTGGTAGCTACATCTTTTGGGGCTCGTAGAGCAGTAAAGCAAAGAGCTCAGGTCTATTATGAGATTCTTTAGAGAAGCAGGATATATCTACATCATAAATAGAAAGATATATGCCCAAAATCCAATGTTTATTATCATCATAATTTGCTTTTAAATTAAATTCTTCACCTTATCAATTTAAAAAAAAACTATTTTTCTTTGTGCTACATGAATCAAAACTCCATTGAAACCGAAAATTCTTGACCACCTTGCAATTATAAAACGGTTGAGAGCCTTGTCCTGCCTTTTACAATTTTCTTTAAAGCACATATGCAGCCACTACACTCTATACAGGATATCAGTATACATTGGCAACCAAACTTTGCTAGATAGGCAGTGTGACCTTCCAGAAGAATTTATCGTATAAAAAATTATTATTCTTAAGCCGAAATTTTGGGACTGTTTGTCATCAATAATGGTGCTTAACAATTTTGAACAAAAATTTAAATAATTTGTCTACGCCTCAAACATTCTTACCTATTTACATACATATGTGCCGTAGGACTCGGTTGAATCAATTCAAGTACTATTTCATCGTTGTTGACCATGAATACTACGTATACAAAATTCTAAAGAAAAATTTTCAAGTAAATCACCAAGAAAATAATCAAATGCTTTTTTACTCTCATAAAAATGTTTGACTCAGGAATTCTAATAAATCCAATTCTTTTAAATTTTGGATATTGGCCAATTGTCGGCCACGGGTATTAATTGACTTCCCATTTGTTGACCTTTCTATTCTTTTTCTTCATTTGAATGCAGTCTGGGTTTCGTCCTGGGCATGGCTGCGAGACTGCTCTACTGAAAGTCACTACAGGTATTCGAAGCGCGCTAGATAATAATCATCTAGTTCTGTTAGATTTTTCCAAAGCATTCGACAGCGTTGACATCTTCTACACAAATTATATGACAAATTCTTTTTCTCCCGAACTGAAATTAAGATGATCACCGAATTTCTATCTAATCGCTTCCAACAAGTCTTAGTTGATGGAGCTAAATCTGACTTCCTTCCAATCAATTCTGGAGTTTTATAAGGTTCTTCTATGGGTCCTTTACTCTTTACCTTGTTTATGTATGTTGGCATGTCGGCATGTTGTAATGGATGCAAATTTGCATATATATGTATACGCTGATGACGTGCAGATTAATTTGTCTAGACCTATTGGATTACAGGAGGACTGTATTGCTCGCATTAATAGCAATCTAACTCGAATACTCGATTATCTGCTTGGATTGAATCTAACCGGCTCTTGCTCAATCCGAAGAAGTCGACTTGCTTGGCCTCTTATAGTGGGGATATAGACACGCGGCAACTGCCTCTCATACTGCTGAATTACATTTACCTTCCTCCGAAAAGGTTACCAGCCCTGGAGTTGCCGTTAACAGCAAACTAAGCTGCTGCGCTCAAGTTTATAGTATAGTTAGCAAAATCTATGGCCTCCGAGGGTTAAGTAAGGCTCTTAGCGAGGTTATTGTCAATCGGACTGCGGCTCAAACTGGTTAAGGCTCCGCTTGTTCCTCATTTGGTTTACTGCAGCACTCTCTTCTCTTCCCTTGACGCAGCTTGAAATCGTAAGCTAAATGTAGCATTCAAAGATTGTGTGCGTTTTGTTTATGGACCTTGGCAAAGTTAACTTAATATCAAGTTAGGACACAGAAGAGCTTTCTGATCGTTTTACATTTCAAATGCACACGGCAAGAAAAGGGAGAAATAAAAAAAAAAAAAAATTCAACTCTCTTTAAAACTTTTATGAACAAAGATAAAAATGTGAAAGCACAAATTGTATGCAACGAAATAAAATGGCAAATGATTCGTTTTCGTAAATAAATGAGAAGAGGCGAAGTTTTCACATTTTACTGTCATAAAATGTTCCCGCGCTTTTGTGAAAATCGGTTTTCATGAAATATTAACAATGTTTGGTCGCATGTTGTTGCTGTAATGTACACATGATGTGTTGTTGCTGTAATCCTAATATATTTGAACAGCACGTGCTTTTGTTTACATTCGTTTTGCTCTGAATAGATTAAGTGGGAGAAACTCATGCTGGATTTTCTGATATTTTCAGGAAAAATGAGATTTTCATTTAAGAGGAATTTTATATCTCCTTTCAGCACATTGGCGAAAACGAAATTTATCTTTTTCTTAAAAAATAGAGGTGGTGTGACCTGATGTACATTATTATGAATAGTTTGAAATGATTTTGAAGGTATTCAAAACGATTTTATCACTCCGGTGTAATCCTACCTTCTCTCGATTATTGTGTTTAGCTCGTTATCTCAGTCGCACTACAATAGTGCATAGTAAAGTTTTTCTCCGCGTTCATGCAAAAGACGAAAATATATGACATTATTTGTTTCATTCTAAAAAACACGAAAAAGTTTCAATTTTCTTCGGCTGCTTCTTCTCTTCTTATAAGGTTATCTTTGATAATACCTCGACTGTGCAAATTAGTTGCGCAAAGCCCTTACTTTATCCACATTGCTCGTAAATGGAATTCTCTTCTCAATGACATTAGAATGATTAGCTCAACGAGGATTTTCAGCGAGAAATTAATTCAGTACACAGAATCCACTGGGATTAACTTAGGTCGCGAATGCATGAGGTGGGTTCGCTTCTGACAACAATTTTTGGTAGGTTTGTTCAATTTATAACAGTGCCTTTCGTTTCTTTTCTTTCCCATATTCTTCCCTTCTGATATTTATATTATTTTGATTATTGTAAGCCACATAGTTGTAAGATAGCCTAATTTTTCTTTTCTTTTAATTTAATTTAATTCTCACCATTTTCTATTTTCATATAAATACTTAAAAGTTCATCTGGTTTTATACATTTGAATGTGAGCTGAAGCACAAAAAATTCTTTCGAACAAATAAATCGCTATTAAGGCGAAATATGTATATGCAGTTTTTTTTTTTGGTTTAATTAACTCAGGTGCCCAGTTTGAGCTATTAAATATGTCATTTAAGCTTAAATAAGTAATTTGAATTACAATAGAACTTTACTTGAAAATTTGTCTCTATAATTTTTGTACGTTCTTGATGGGTTACTTCGATTAAATACTGTCTGTGCCTGCCCCTACCTGGGTCGATGATTTACTAGTAACGATTGAGCATACACACTCACTCTTACAATTTTTACTTTAAAATACATTTTTCTATAGAATTTTCATGCACAACTGGTGACTGATAACAACTCGAAAGTAGCGCAGGGAAACGTTTTTTTTTTATGAATTAAGTACTCAAAAGCAGCCCAAACAGATCGTAGATAAATATAGATATTAAATTTTTTCTTAGGAATTTGATTAAAAATTCCTCAGAATTCTTTTATGCATTTTGGGGCCAGCTTACGCGCTTAGCTCGGACCCTGTTAAGTGGACACGCTCTTCAGAAGAGAAAAGAAAAGTTGGATAACGACATCATTCTGAGTTTTTAACCTCCAACTTCTATGATGGAGTCAAATCTGATTCCATTCAGCATTTCTAATTGTTTTATCTAAAATATATCACAGAATTCGCCATCGTTATTCGTTGGGTCATTCGTTGGATCAGTTCAAGTACGACAGGTCAAGCATAGAGCATAAGTCGTATGGTCAATTTCTTTGGTTGCTCCGGAGCCAAGCCATTCAATTCGCACTTTGCTAACCCGCCCAGCACCAATTTCGTTCTTTATTTGCTTAAAGTTAAGTAATTATGAGATAAGAATATGTTCAACTTTTTTTTTGCTGTCCTGCGATGCTTGCTACCTTAAGTGAAGGATTCTGAAGTCCTTAAAATTTGCCAATTTTTGGTTCAAAAAATCATATTAACTTTAGATCTAATCATCAAAGAGGTATGTTTCAGGAAAATTTTTTCATGAAATTAAAAATTTTCATATGACTTTTCCACATTTCTTTTACTGTTTAGTAAAAAGATAAATTTGACCCAATCAGATAGTGGGGATTTATTCAATTAAAGTTTGATTGATATTAGAAAATAATTCATAACAAGTTTTTCTATTAAGTTTTTATTGAATTAATCAAATTAATTTTATTTTTGTACTAATACACAAAATATCATATTCTAAAAAAACAGTAAAATTTTATTGTTTTTTTTATCATTGTTTTACAAATATCAGCTTAGTTACATTTCGTAAATATTTTATTGATATAATAAAAATTAGGTTGCTTTTTATCGTGAATAAGTGAAGTTGATCTCAGTTTATTAATATCACACTTTTTCTTTATTAATCCAAACTTTATCGATTCAATCGTAGAGTCTAGAGCAATATCAAGTAAATGTTGTTTCATTTTACGAAAAAAGATAGGGTTTATCCCATATATACTACTTTTCAGAAAATCATGCAGTTTTCAAAATTAATAAATCAATTGGATTGATTTTAGAGAATTATTTCTTTCCGTGTATCGTTTTACAGGTTCATATCAGGTAAACCGTTGGAACCCCACCATCTCCGCGAGCTAGCGTCTATGTGTCAGGATGCACCACTTGTCTATTCTTTCATAATTAAAATTAAAAACACAACAGAATCAGTTACAACAACTTGACTTTGAAAATTGTAAATTTGTAAAATTCCACCGACAAGTTAATTTACTGTGCAAAAGCCACAAACTTGAGTAAAGCGGTAATGGTTTACTGGACGGGTTATTAATAAAATTTCACTTGATACTCTGCTTTCTGGTTCACTTGAGACACTCTCTCTGTCCCCAAATCGCGTCAGTGGTGCCAATTCCCCGAACTATCTTCCCTTATTTATTCTGTGGTCGTCCCTACCCCCACAAACTTTTCGGACTACTGAGTTGTAAAATTAATTTATATGCATTGTTCTAACTTCCTGGTAGAGTGACGGGAATAATTAGAGTTTCAGATCACTTATTTTGTCAGTTAACAAGCTTTCCTAAATCGCAAGTACTTTGTCATCAGGATTTTGCTACCGTTATAAATTCCAAAGAATTTTGTTCTTGTCGCTTATTTCAAGGTGCGGTCTTCTAGATATTATTTTGTGTCTTTTTGTATTAGCTCTAGTTAAGTGGATTTTCACTTTTAATTAGGGTGATTTATTTGAAGTGTTTTGCATAGGCTTGAAAATAACTAACAGTGTGTTGGTTTAATCAATGAATAGACTAATCACATGTTTAAGGTAACCAACAAATAGCAGGTTGACCAAATGAGTAATTTCTTTGAAAATATTTAACACATGTATTTATATTTTTTCTAGACATTGTTTGAGAGGTCGTTGCGATAGAGAGCTGAAATTTTGCATTTGGTGATCTCGTTAAAAACGTATATTTAATGTAGACACTAAGAGAGTTCTTCAGAATATGAAAACCTTTAAATTGGTTATAACCATTTTTACTGTCCGATGAACTCTTCTCGAAAACAAAACAAGAGACAAAGTTATAATAATTGGTCTAAGTAATACCAATAATTTTATACACTAGATGTAAAGATAAAGGTTAAATAAAGTGAAAAACCAAAGTTATGAATGACAACACCAATGAAGGATTGCCCGATTTAGTCCATGTTGAATTTTTATTTATAATTTTTATGAAAACGCTATTTAGTTACAAATATATACACAACCAAATTTTTTGTATGACAACCCTGCGAAGGAGTAACCCGATTTGACTCATTCCTGAACCTAAATCTACAATTACTTTAAGAAGGCCGCGTGCAAAACTTCAGCTCTCTAAGTGAACGCGTTCTTGAGTTATCGTTATGGCGTCCATGCACGCGACCGTAAGTTTATCGGACGCCGGGCACGTGCGCTGGCAGAATCTAAGGGTGGGAGTTGATAACGGTCTAAGTGATTGGATTAACTCAGTGATTCTCAGCAGAAAGATTAATTCTTGTTCAGCGGATGTGGTTGTGAGAAGAGAATCTACAGAGGTAAACCGCAGGAGGAAGGGTGCTATAACCACTTGTGTGGCTACTGGTAATGGATGAAATCCTCATTAAGTTAGAGAGAGAAGGCTTTAAATCGCTTGCCTATGCGAATATATGCATCCTGGAAACTGGGAAATTTCTCTCTACCATTAATGAGTATGCGTTGGTTAAGCTGGATAACTGCGCCAATTATAGTAGATTGACTGTAAACCGCTCGAAGACAAACTTATGGCTAAGAAATTGTGAACTGCATATGATGGGAAGAGGACAAGAGAGTTCTTTAATGGCAGAAGAACAAGTACTAGGAATCTAGTAGGAGTCATTACGGATCACTGGGCTATGACCATGCTAGAAGACTGGGAATTGCGGCGAACGAATCCGCCGAAAAGAGATTTTTCGGGTGTCCTACACTGATGAATAAGAGAGGTAAGTATTAGTAGCTAGCTACTTCCTTTTAAGTCTGAGGTAGCTTCAATATAAAGAGTTGAGATTTATACAGAAATTTCTAAGGGAAGGAAGATGGATCTAGGTCGATTTTAAAGGTTATCTCATGAGGTCAAGGGGCAAAATGGGCTCTATATAGAGATCTAAGTAATGCAGGCTGGTCTTCTAGTGGCACCCCTCTCACTTAATCTAACCTATCTTGAGGACAGACAGACAGCATGCAAAAATGAAAATAACTTTTAATATTATGCCTGAGGATGGGTGTCCAATCCATTTTGTTGCACCAGGATTATTTCTATGCGTTACAATCGGAATGCCAAACTTAATATACCCTATGATTTTATCACCTAGAGTATAATGATCGAATTAGTTTTAAAGTGAACTCCTCGGCTGCCTTAGCGTCTTCACTAAATGTAGAAAATCTGATAGAACGAAAACAGAAGAACGTCAAAGAGCATATATGTATGCATATCAAGTATATACCAACTCTCGAGTTATAAACTCAGTACTAAATTTTCTCACATATATGTAAATTTATATAATTCTTTAATAAAATTATTAACAATAATTATCCAAAGTGCAATGCAAAACTACAACTACTAGAAAAACCAGCACAAACACTAACAAGACCAAGTTGAGAATTTAATTTGAAATTGATTGAGGAAGACCGAAACGAAAAGTTGTTGTTATTCTTCACCATAAAGTTTTACTGAGGAAATTATGTGGCGTAACAACCACAAACTTGAATACCTCTGCCATCAGAAATATACGAGGATTGAGTATGGGTATGCAGTCAAAAGATGGATGTTGTGGAAAACATAAAAGAGGTTCAGATTATATGCAGCCAGTCGTGACTGGTGCCCCAAGCAGAATGCAATTTTTCATTATTCGATAGTACTGCACAGGATTTCCACTTTATCTAGGAGACACCCATCACACCCGTATATATATATACATATATATATATATATATATATATGCATACAATACATCCGTTTCATGCTCTTGGCCCTTCTACTGTTACATGAATATATTTCGAACAGGATTCCATGATGTTTCCCCACTATGCAAATGAACGTCACAGCGAATTCAGGTGATTTGTTGCTGTTGATCTTCCTGCAAACTTTGGTTCCTGTAAAATGCTTTCAGGCAGATGCAATTATTGGAACTTTTCAAAAACTCTATTGATATTAAATTTCATCCTTGGAAAGGATTTACAGATCAATATCAAACATCTTTTTATAATATATTGAGAATCTACTTATATAGCAATGATTCCTATACCATTTGCCTGCCATCTACAATCAAAAAATACCTGGCATGAGATCAGCATACCGAATAAAGGTGAAAACGAGCATTAAAACACCAAGAGAAATTTATACAAAAATTCCGTTCATCTAACAAAAGAAAAAATCTTGAATCCTCTTAGTGTAGGAAGAGCTATTGATATATTTCCGAAGATAAATTCCATTCCCAGGGAACAACCGTGTTGAGAGGGATTCGTTTATTTTTTTTTCATACTGTCTTCGGTCGCTTCCCTTTTCATCGGTATGCTGGCTGGAAAAATAAATATAATTATGGTGAAAATCGATTTCTCGAAATTAGCAAATATTTCGGAAATAGGTACCTACCTACCTACCTACATCCATTTTAGCACAGAAACGTGTAGGTAGAGAATTTCATAAATTTGCTCACTTTAGGTGAATTCTTAACGCTAAAAAAATTATTATTATCAGAAAACGGTGGTGGGTGGGGGCGTTGTATACATATTGAAGTCTGTTATTTGCATTGCGTTATCCAGCATCCTTTTCCAGGTAAATTGGGATTACGATCCTGGGTGAAATTCAAACAATTGGCAGGATAATCATGATTTTACGAGCTTGAAATTCTTACATAAACACATATGTATGTATATGTAACTAAACCACCACCCTAAAATGCTCACGTCTTTTCTTTTCACACAATTTGTCAGTTTTTATGTAATTATACATACATATATGTATGAAATATAATACTGTTATAGGTTGAGTGTTTCCTGAGATTTTAAACACATCCGGACGATAAGTTGTGGTTTTGCCTTAAAGATATTTACCAAGAAAATTATTTTACTTTGGGATATTAGCTACAGTGGAAATATTGTGTCAACTTTGGGAATACTTTCTCAATATGGTACATACGTAAACAAAGATTTCCAATAATCTCAATATACAGGGTGTTTCCGCATAGGAGATTAATAGAGGAAGAGGTGATAGTACTCACCTAGCCCCCCAAAAAAATTGTAAGGCAAGGCGGGGGGGGGGGCTTATCAACCGTTTAGAACTTATAGGGTGATTAAGAAAAAAAAAACCCTGTATCTTAAAATTTACAAGGTAGGTATACTGTCACAATTATATGCAGAACTTCGTGACCTTTCCAACGACTGTTCAACCAAATTCGTACGCCTCTCCTCTCAAGAGTTATGGATGTCTAAAATAAAAATTTAGGATTTTCTTACCTTTTTTCTTAATTTGACCAATATTATTTTTGCAAAAAGCTCATTAACATAACGTTTTTTTTATAGACACTGTAAATTGTAGACTCTCTTCTTTAATTTGACCTATTACATCTTATACGATATCTGTAACCGTTATAGTGTTATTAGCTCTTAGACTATTCTCAAAGCTTTTCTGGAAGTGAAAGCTATTTTCAAAGATAATTTATTCCCTTGGTGACTGCAAACACGTCATTTAAAAAAAATATTGGCTGCATACAACGAGCTCTTAACTGTGACCGTATGCTCTGTACTTTTTAAGATACAGGTTGTGAAAAACTAACTGTTTTTCTTAATCACCCTGTAACTCCTAAACTGTTGATATGGGCCCCCTCTCCTGCCATACAATCTTTTGTACGACTAGGTGAGTACTATCACCTCCTTCTCAATTGACCTCATAGGCAGAAATACCCTGTGTAAAAACGTTAATACACGCTAATCTCCAAAACCACCCAACAGGTATTAATGAAATTTTAGGAATATGTATAGTTGGCTCCAGCTTGAAAGATAGCACAGTTTTGGAATCGATAGGTGGCGCTGTTGTATATAACTAACACAATATATATTTTTTTAATTCTTATTCAAAATAATTTTCTTCTTTTTATTTCTTGGAATACGACTTACTCTCTTTTTATATTAAAAAAAAATATTATTATTTTGACCGCTATCATATTAAAAAATCGCAATCTGAAACGCAAGAGATCGGAATTACAACAGAATTAGGAACGTAAGTACCTATTACCTATATGTATATCATATAAAACTACCAGCGAAAAAAATACATAAAATAAACTAAGGCGCTGTAGAACAGATCAATTAATATCAAAGAGAACAGTACCGAAACTAATGAAAGTACCGAGTAGCGATTTCAAAGTAACGAGTATATGCTTCTCACGTAACGATTATATGCAAACTTTTATTTCTCTTCTTTTGCTGTTAAGATGTAGCCAACAGGTGGTCATAAAAGGTGTTCCGTCTTCCCGAATGCATTTAGCATGTGGAGTTCCTCAAGATTCAGTCTTCGGACATCTACTCTTTAGTCTCTTCATTAATGATTTATATGATGTGGTGCTTGATGTTCAATTGCACTTGTATGCAGATGATGTGCAGTTGTACTTATGTACACCTCGTGGACTGATTGAGGACTGGATTTGCAGAATAAAGGGTTTTTAGGTGGTCCATTGATAAACCAACTGCGTCTTAACCCTAATAAATCGCAATGCATAGCCCTTTCTAATTCTGATCTTAGTATTGAGGACCTTCTCCCAATTATGCTTAATAAAGTGGAGCTACCTTAAATAAACTGTGTAACCAATTTGGGAGTGAAAATTAATAATCGTTTGAGGTGCTGTGATCATATCAAATCTATGGTAAGTAAAATTTATACATGTCGCGATAAATGAGTGAAAGGTATTCGACTTTAAGATGGTGCTCGTGCGTGTCGACATAACAAGTTATTGCCACATCACCATGAGCTCGAAGGAGCTGAAATGGTTGTGGTAAACTTATAATATTCTTTTAAAGAGACAAGATAACTTACAATCTTAGATGCATTAAATTTAAAGTGATTCGCTTAGTCCTAATCAGCATTCACTCTGAAGTCCGTAAGGAGTAAGTGAAATTATGGATACTGCCATCAGCAAAGCTATGAATAGGGATTGAAAATAAGAAATAACAGATCACTAATGAAAATTAAAAAGCTAGACGGAGAGATAACAGGTTCAAATATATATATATATATATTATAAAAAAAAGGTTCTTAAAATTCATCTATTCTCCATCAAATATAACGCCATCTAATACAACCATCCTTAGGAGATCAAATATAAAACTTTCATTTTTTTGTTCTAAAATGCCAGAATGCCACACTTTATTAAATGTCTTTGGAATATCTATAGGTCAAAATTTTGAACTCTATGGTTCCAACCAACGTCCCGCAAGAAAAGTCAGCAAGTCTTCCGACGAGCGTCTAGTCCGTAAGCAATATTGGCGATAAGCTGAATGATTTTTGGATGCTTCATCAATTTGGAGTTACTGACAGATATAAAAACCTTCGAAAGAATCAAAGTGATTGCAATTGGTCGATAATTTGGAAATCGCTATTCTCTCCTTTTTGGAAACAGGCTAAGCCTGCGCTAGTTTCCAAGCAATTGGAAAGTTACTAGTTGAAAAAGACAAATAGAATATTGCATTACTTTGTGTATGCGGTCACTTTAAAATTTTCTTTCGCTGAGCTGTGAGGAAATGTCATCAGGTCAATCATAAAACTGGAAATATTATGAAACATCAGAGTATTTTTAAGCTTCGACACTACCCACCAAAATTCTTCTGGTTTCTCCTTATTGATATTATCCAATATATGTGCGCATCGGTTAATTCCTTATTATCAATTTGGTTCTTTGCAATGAATTCATTGGCTTCTACTCCCATACCCCCAGATCTCATTTAATGCAAATAATTAGCACTATTAAGAAAACCAAGTTCAGTTAGTTCAAAGGCAAAAGACTGAATTTTGAAAATTGCTTTTCATAATAGTATATAAGCTGTGTATTCTCAAGGCTTGAGACTAAAACTCCGCATTAATTACTATGAAAGAAGGAAGAAATATATTTTAGTTCCAGGTTTGTAATTGCAGTTTATAAGTTCCAAGGGGCAAGCTTCCGTTCATTAATTATAAAAATTTCTACAAAAAGAACGCAACTTATTTGGGAATTTTTTTTTTAAACTTCTTAAGTAAGAAATTAGATAGGTGTCTGAAAATGGATCCATTTGGACAAATTTAGAAAAATAAAATAAGTAAAAAACGAGTTTTCAAACAAAACTGAGGTCAAGCCGCGTGAAAAGTAGAAAATAAACTTTTCTTCACACACAGAGGTGCACTCAGATTTTTTTCGCTGACAATCACCGATATATTTCAGTATGATCAATCAGAGGTAATAAGTGATTTGATTCATGAAGAGAAAGAATATTCAAGAGAAATGTACCAATCAAAAAATCTGAGTCAACCTCTGTGTGTGAAGAAAAGTTTATTTTCTAGTTTTTCATGCGGCTTGGCCTCAGTTTTGTTTGAAAACTCATTTTTTACTTATTTTATTTTTTGCCTTTTTCACGTTAACTAAATTATTATTACGTGCTGCATGGAGATATTTTAAAACAATTTTATGACGGCTGAAAATACACTGATTTACCAGTTTTTCAAAAAATTTATTCGAATAAAAATTATTTAGTCGATACGACTCGAGAGTTTCCAATCGACTGACCGTACTTCGAACACAATCCGAACAGTTTCGATAACTCGGACTACGGTTTACCGAAGTTTCGAAACATTTGAAATTTTGAAGGCAGTTACGATGAGATGATTGGAAGTCAGCATCGTGGTTGCCTGGAAGTTTTTGTTCAGCTTATCATTACCGACATTTTAAGTCAAGTTTGGTGCCGATCCGAAAACAAAAATTTTTCGAGTATCAAATCGTTGAAGTACTGCAACGGTTTTCTGAAATTCAAATTATGCTTTAAACAGCGCTTTTTAGCTGTATTCCAACTTGATCCCATATAACATGAATTTTCCCGATTTTCTATGTTTTCCACAGACTTTTCCTATTACTATGAATTTTTTTTAAAAATTTACATGAATTTTCCTCGATTTTTCAAGCAAGTTTTCATGATTGTTGAAGAGAAAGTATTGATGCCAGTAGGACGGAAAAAAATGATTCCGCATAGCTTATAAAACTTTTTTGTTGGAAATTTTTCCGGAAAAGTCGGAAAATTGCGGAAATTTTCGGAAAATTTTCCAGAAAAATTGGAAAATTCTGCATTTTTCCTGAAACAGATTTATCACCAATCATATCGATGAAAATTTTTCCGATGATTTTCCCGCTTTTCCGGGTTTTCCATGGAGTTTTCCACAAAAGCAACTTTATGCAATTCATTTCGCTCTACAACTTTGTCTCAGGTTGCAAAAGGCTCAAACGATTCCTTGGTCTGAAAAAGTCCGGAAAAGCGTTTTACATGAATTTTCCTCGATTTTTTCTGCAAGTTTTCACCATTGTCGGAGAGAAAGTAATGATGCCAGTTGATAGGGAACTTGATTCTGCATAATTTAGAAAACTTTTTTACCGGAAAATTTTCCGGAAAAGTCGGAAAATTTCGGAATTTTTTTTCGGAAAAATCGGAAAACTGCATTTTTCCTGAAACGGATTTATCACTAATCAAATTTGTACCAAATTTTCAAATGATTTTTCCCGATTTTCCGTGTTTTCCATGGAAATTTCCTGTTCAAATTTTAATAGATTCAATTGTCACGCGACATGAACCTGTGTGCCAAATTTCAGCTCGCTGTGATGACGAAAAGTGGGTCTACGAGAGTGTCGAAAATAGTAAAAAAGAAATATATAAATAAATATACAGACAGACAAATTCGTGTACGAGTTAAAGGGACGGGCTGGCCTAAAAAAAAAGGATCAAAGCATCCAAATTAAGTTTGAAGAATAAATTGAATACATTTGTATCCAATTGGATCCAGGTGGCAACACTGATTGTAGGGTAGCAATTCATAGTCAATTATTAGCGCAGGGAATGAGCTTTAACTTATTGCCACTTTTGATGTCTTAAGTCTCAATTTATTCTTATTAAAATAAATCTTTAATTATAATTTCATATTTCAAGAGAAAAATTGACAAAATGTGGCCACATGGCGATCACAACGCCATCTAGTTGCAATATAAGGTAAACAATAGTTCTTATTCAATCAACAGAATAATATATTTGCTTTGATGTATGGGTGTTCTTGAGCTAAGGTACATAAAATAACCAATTTCATGAAATTATAATTTTATTTTTGCATTCTTATACATCACCACAAAACCACTTAAAACCAGGTATAAGAAGAACTTGTTCAAAATAATTCTTTTTTTCTTCTTCGAAATTCCAACCACGTAAAGGTTGTGCATAACATGAAATTAATTAATCCGACAGGATTGCGTTTACTAATTAATAATATGTCAGCAGCACACGTCCAAAACTCATCTATCCAATGTCAAAGTCATTGAACCTCTCAATTTAACTTGAAATATGACCTTTGAGGAGTGAATGCATCACTCCCATTAGTGCACACACACACACTCATACACATGACTACCTCACTATGGCACCACCGTCACCATAGCTCCAGCACTTACCTACTCCTCGTGATATATGACAGATGTCAGGTTATAAAATGTTCGGAGGCTTTAAGCGCATTTGCACTAGCATTCTGCCTGCTATTAGCGTCATAGATAATGAAGAAAACATGACGGGGAAGAAATTTGTTCCATAACTTGCGTCAGAGGAGCTCAAGCAATTCCAGCTTTAGATGGACGGCGACGGCAACATATATTCTTTGAGTGATTATGACTATGAGATGGCGAAAGCTGTAACTATGTATAAGGATGCCCAGATCTGATTTATTGATGATCATTACTTCAGAGGTTAAGGCGATGCTGTAATACTGAACAAAAACGGAAAGTCAGCCAACAAAACTTGGATTCCATCCTTTTCTTCAGTGAGCTTCCTATTCCCATAAACATTACCAGAGGAAAGCTCCTTGTCTGACTAATGGTGTGATAGAAATTTTCCTTGCAGGACTTATGAAATTTATTTCCTTCTTCGGTTAAAATGGTCGAGTCTATGTAAATTTTGGGTATACTTTCCTTAATTTTATGGAGCTCATAATAAATTCCTGCAAATTACTCAAAAAAAAAAATGCTTTACAATGGGCCACGTTACATTAACGTCGCCTTCGGGTAGACTATCGCTTTCGTCATAGCCATGACCTTTGGTTTTCCGTTGAAATATTAGCAAGGAATATATTCTGACATTGTTTTTGAAATGTTATGTACATGTACATACATACTTACAAATATATTTATTATTTATATTTAGCTATGTATGTACGTATATGAGACGAAAGGAATTGCGACTCAACGATGGATATACAAATCCTGATCCTCTTGAGGAGAACTAGAATGTGAAATTAAGGTCGTAGGTCGGATTGCAGATTGTAGCGATTTAAATTGACAGTGAGTTCAGGTTCTCTGGAGTATTCTTTTATATAATTTATTCCCGAAGAAACAAATTCACGATCTCCAGAGTGATGCTTTCGCGAGAATTGTGCGGAAGCTGTAGTGCTCTTTAGGACTCTATTAGCCACAATCCTAAGTTGATTAGATCATTTAAATTGACCACTATAGAATTTCTAAATGTGGCTATCCATTTAGGTAAATCAATGGCCGCTACAGTAATTCAACCTGGTTATTTGGTTTGTTTGAAGAGCGAGATGAAAAGTAATAAACAGGTTCCTACATAGCTGTTGTATCCGATAAAATATTTAACGCTCAACATTAAAAACGAAAGAAAACGGGTGGGTGGCAAGGGAATGGAAGTTGGCAGTTGTAATGGGAGTCCGATGGGTGAAGTGTAAATGGAATGGTATGTTGGAATTTGGTGGAAAATTGGGAGCTCGGGCTGATGTTAGTGTCTGAGCAGAAAGATGAAGCTACAAATGTCAGGTGGTAAAAGAAGAAGAGATGAGGACTGTATAGCGACGTGATGAAGAAGGGAAGAAACGATTAAATAGAAGAGGAAAAGAACTTAAAGCTAAGAGTCTATCAATTGGGTATCGCTCATACTAGCTTCTTTTCCAAAAAATAAAATACCTTATTAATTAATGCTTTGCATGTGAGAAAATATCATCAACGCAAAGAAATGATGATGGTATGACAAAATAATGCAGGGATGAAATTAATATTCATTTCGATTTGTGCATGCCTGTCCGTCCATCGGTCTGTCCGTTCATACGTCTGTCCGTTCGTCCATCTGTTCGTTCGTCGGTCCGTCCATCCTTACGTTTATCAGTCAGTTCGTACGTCAGTATGTCAGTACAACAGATAGTCCAGAGTAGCTTTACCTGAACACCTGACTAATAACTCTTAATCCCACGGCATCTTAAAAATGCAACTAATTAGTTAGTTATGCCAGCGCATACTTGACAACAACTTACTGGTCGAAACGAGACCTATCTAAAATCTCTGCCGATCTGTGGATCACGGAAGACCATGGTCCAGAGAATACCAGGTATTTTCATGAAATTTTGACACATGTTCTGTGACGTAATTGCGTCCACTAATGTATATAGGTACATTTCTATTGAAAAGACGGAGAGAGGAGAGAGAGTATTGTGTTCTCTGTACCGTACTTTCCTATACATCACACGACATTATGTCCACTAATGGTAGAACATGGTTCGTAATGGGAATACCTTGTACCGTGACGGAACCCGGCTATTTTAGCGCAGCTCCATGCCGAGAGTCAAATATCTGAACATGCAATGCGTAAGCGACCATATTTCAAAATCTAAGCTGCAGTACGCATTTTATGCAAGCGGCATACTTCTCTCATTATCTTAGAGTATGTCGACCTACGCAAGCTACACTCTGACACTCTGTCTTGCCTTGCGAAATAGGTCACCACAAGACATCACGATGCTCCTACTCCCATTATGGAGCTTTCCCCATGTTGATGTGTAAAGCAAACTTTACAGGGCTTCTCAACTCCGTGGTACCAAGTTAGCAATATTAGCTACCCAGTCGGTGTTGCTCCATAATCCATGACCTTATTAAGGGCATATACCTACTCCCAGTGGATTCTTTATGCAGAATCTTTTATGAAACGGGACTGGCAACTCCATTCGGGGTTAAGATCTTATTGGCAGTCGGGGTGTCAGCGAGGACCACATGAAGGTTAAGATACGCCTATTCAAGTCTGGAAAGGCTAGAGATTAAAACCAGCAATCTTATGGCCGCCATGAGTACTAAATACATAAGGTCTACTATCATACATGCTCAACTTCTTAAATCCATGACATGAACTCTTCGAATGTCTCTGCCCTTTGCCTAGGGTTTTTGTTTGAGATTTTATTTGTATTCGATTCTTGTGAGCAGATTAATTCCTTCTACTTGACCTATCATCAGGTCATCACCGTACCCTACTATAATGCCCACAGTGGGAGATCCAAAGTGATCTTCAGTACAAAAATTTGATTTCCTCTTATACTCGTATATGTATATTTTTCTGCATAGCAACCGTGCGTATTTACAAGATAAGTCCAATATACTAAACTAAAGGTCTGAAATTCAGCAGGTTAGCAGCAAAACAGAACGATGCGTGCGCATTTAAAAGTGTACCCAAATGAGATAATTAATTAGGAATGGGCAAGAAAAAATATAGTTATAGTTGGACTACAGAGGCATCAAATAGGAATAGAATATTCATCAATATCATACTAAAAACCGGGTTAAACATGAACGCGAAGGGCAAGGCAATAGTTGAAAAAGAAATAAACCAAACTTTATTTTCCGATCTCAAGCAGGATCAACCTTTTAAATGTCAGAGGACCAGTGTTGAAAATGTCTATATTATTAAATCTGAAGTTGTATGACATTTGTATTCTGGCGTTGGGCGATTTATCTTTTATGTTGGTTCTACTAGTAGGCAATCTAAAAAGAGTGTTATGTCCGGAGCTCCGGGGCGGAATATGGAAATGTACACGGGAAAGCAAAGATGGGTATGATATCTGATCATTAAGGATTTTATATAAAAACCTTGAATCCAGGAAGGCTCTTTGGTTCTCAAGTGTAGACAAGTTGAACTTGGTTAGTCTTTCGCGGTATTCCATGGATATGTTTTCAACCTTGAATAATGTAATTCTGGTGGCTGTACGCTGGACGGCCTAAATATATTTTTATATGAGGAGTATAATGGATTCCATACTTGGCACCACGCATACTCGAGAATGCGTTTTACTAGGGAGTTAAAAAGAGAAGTATATGAAGCCGCACACTTAAACGATTGACAGGTACGGAAAATCCTATTAGACGGAAAGCTTTGGATGTAATGAAATTTATGTGTGATGCAAAGAGAAGCCTACGATTAAATATAACTCCCAAGTCATTTAATTCATCAACACGATACTTAGATATATTATGGATTCTAAAAGATATAAATTTGTACATGGCTGACATTAATTTCAATGCAGTTCTCTAGACACCACTTTTCTAATTGAAGAATATCGTTCTGAAGGAGGATGCTGTCAGTAACCTTGTTAAGAACTCTATATAGTTGCACATCGTCTGCATATAATAAGCAGTTAGATAAAAGGAGACAAGGCAAGTCATTAATGTAGGTAAGAAATATCAATGGTCAAAGTATTGTGCCCTAAGGTACACCGGAGATTTGTTGGAAAAATGGAGATTCCTGGCCATTAAAGACTACAACATTTTCTCTTTTGGTCACATAGGAAGAGAACCAGGATATGGTGTCCTGATGAAGCCCTAAGCTAGCCATTTTGGAAAGACATACTTTATTGTTTAACTTATTAAAAGCTTTACTATAGTCCGTATGTACAGAGTCCAGCTGCTTGCTTTCGTCAAGGGCAATCGAGTCCGTAAATAGAGCTAGGTTTGAGACTGTGGATCGACCAGGCAGATGGTAGGGGTATGGTTTTGTTAGTGGTAGCAGCTGGTTGTATATAGCTTTTTCGAATATAAATGCGAGTATATGGCAAATCGAGATGGGACAATAATTAGAAATTAGTTTTGGGTCACCTGATTTGAAGATTGTTCATCAAAATTAGTCTTAGACAAATTAAAGCTCCTTCCCTGGTTTTTATGTCTGGTTTCTTAAAAAGGAGGATTTTATTTGTTTATTATTTTTTTTTCGTCAAAAACTTAATAATATATTTTTTGGCTCTATACAGTTTTTGAAGCTTGCGCTAGTAGTAGTATATGTATATATATATACGTTGTTACTTCTTTCAGTTTTTTTGCCCATTTTTGATGTGTAAGAGCCACAAAGAGTGAGATTTCCACTATTCAGAAGTAGTAGTATTTGCAAGTTTCATTCTGGGATTAAAATACCCATGGCACACATACATATAAAAGTTTTTCAGAGGGAGGTACCAAAATGTAATACTTTTTTGTATTAATTCTATAAATTACTATAAAGGCAGAATAGTTTAAAATACGTTTCTAATTCTTTTCGCAAAAAAAAAAAAAATAATATTAAACGCAAGGATTATACCTAATATTTTATTTACATTTGAGTAAAATAAAGAAAGGACTATTATAATTAAAGACGTCAAATTTCCCACTCAATTACGAAAAAGGCAAAATAATAAGAGCTTCCAGGCGACTTCATTTACATTACAGAAACGAGCGCGTCTCGTCACATTGACAAGTTATAGTCGACTTTAAAGAATGAATATTCCACTTTAATCTCTCCCGACTGCAAAGTTTAAAGCATTAGAAACGACGTAAGCCATAACTACCCCCCACCTCCCCGCACCACCCCGACACAACCAAGTAAAATTTATTTGAGCCTGAGGCCTATTGAAGGTGTACTTTTCTTTGAAATTAGGTTATTATGGCGCAGCTTTTCCGTATAATATTTCAGAATGAAAGATATACCGTCCCTGAAAAGGTAAGTTTAGCAATGAATTAGTAAAATTATGCCTTTGGTAGAAAGCAAAATGCTTAAAACAAATGCAAAGTAGTAAAGGGTGTCAAGATATTTTTAAGGACAATCTGCTTTTGGACCTTCTTGTCATATTGTTTCTTTGTTTTCTTTTTTAATTTTCCCCTTTGGATTAGAAAAATTAAGTCTAGAAAAGGATATTTCGCTCTTCTAAGCTTGTATACTAAATCCTTTGAATTCATTATGAAAAAAGAGTTTTCGATGGAATGAGAATACGCCTAGGCTAAAAAAAGATGTAAACATGTTTTTTGAAACAATTTAAAGGTCATAAAAAAAAACAAAAGATTTAAAATTAAATTTGAAAAGGACGCTTCAAGAAAAATATACCTATGTATTTATAGGTATACATGAAAAGGACATTAATGAATATTAACTGGAGAAAATTATAAATAAAATCACTTAGGAAATGTATATTTCATGGGTGATTTAATAATTAAACAGGAAATGAAATTCTTCGTCCTTTCAAATTCTTCTTTAATTTTTTATGATGCCCGTCCATCTGGTGTACAAGGAATTAAGGAAGGAAGGAAAATAAAAGTTTTACTTTACACATCCTTGGATTTCTTCTTAAGTTTTATTTTTCTTTTGTATAAAAAGCTTCATACCAACTATTTTCAATTGTGAAGTGCAGTAAAATTAATATTTCTAAGCATTTTTATAGGAGAAGATTTGATCAAAAAATTTACTTATCAATTTTCGTATATGTAGGTAAAAAATTTAAAAATATATGTAAATTTTCGTTTACGTCTTTACATAAATGACCACCCATAGGTAATTCAAGATGTACAAATGACATATCATCTTGTTTCAAACAATATCTATTTCGTATAAATAGAATATTTTAAAACTTTACTAATAAATCAGAAATCTGATAAGATCTGGATACAAATTAACTGATTGATAACGGGTATCAAAATAAACCATTTTTGATGGGTTCATCTTTTCTTTGGCTATCGAAATAGAAGTGTTTTTCGCAGTAATCTCTATTGAATCTAATGCCGTTGGTCCGAAAAATAATTAAAGAGCTACTGCCGATATTACTTCCTTTTTTGTCTTACACATGTCCTTAATACTACTATTATTAGATCAGCTTTTCCTGCATTCTGGAAGTTTTTTAAGGTTTTACCCATTCATAAAAAAAAAATTCTAGGTGTGTCAGGAAGGATATCGGCCAATATCTACTCTCCCATTTTGTTTCAAAGCTTTGAACATTTTTTGCATAAACAAATTATTATTTACTTAGAGAACAATAATCTGTTATCAAATTTACAGTCAGGTTATAGGTCTAAGCATAGCTGCATGACTACATTAGAGCAAATAACAGACAAAAAATTAAAATCTACCTAGATAAAGATAGTCTCAAGCCGTTAACTCTTTTGGTCTTTTCAAAGGTTTTCGATCGAATCAATTATATCATATTAATCCAAAAATTTCGTTCATTTTTTTTTTTCATTTTTCAGCTCTGCATGTAGGTTGATCCCAAGGTATATAGAATACAAGGTATTCCCATTACGAACCACGTTCCGCCATTAGTGGAGAAATATTGTGAAAATGTATGGGAAAGTACAGTACAGAGTCCTCTCTCTGTCCTTCCAATAAAAATGTATATATATTAGTCCCAGAATTACGTCATAGAATATGTGCCAAAATTTTAATGGGAATACTTTGTCTTCTATATACCTTGGGTTGATCCGGTCGTAACTGAGTGGTTGCTTTAAGAAGGTTGTTTGTAATCAAACTGTATTCGATTTCCTTCCTCTGTACATTGGAGTTCTACAAGGATCTCTCATTAGTTCTGTAAAATTGTAATTGTCATCTATACGCAGACGACGTCCAACTTTATATCTCTTGACTAGAGTTGAAAATTGTATCCAGATTTTTTAATATCCGGATATCTGGATAGCCGAATCTGCAAATTATACGATTCCTGAAATTCGCATCTGGATCCGAACCATCCGGATCTGGATCCAAACTATCCGGATCTGTATCCAAACTATCCGGATCTAGATCCAAACTATCCGATTCTGGATCCAAACTATCCAGATCTGGATCCAAACTATCCGCAGCTGGATCCAAACTATCCGGTTCTGGATCGGAACTATCCGGATTCAGAATAAGCAAAAAAGTTCAATATTTCATTCAAATTGCCTTACTTCATTGGAAATATATAAATTTCCACATTTTCCCAATGAAACAATGGAATCTGGAGGCAATTTTGAACCTTTTCTGCTTAGTCTGGATCCGAATAGTGCAGATTCGGATCCGTATAGTTTGGATTCGGATCCGTATGTTCGGATACGGATCTGTATAGTTCGGATCCGGGTTCTAGGATCCGGATTATCTGGATACTTGGATTTGAGGAATCGAATGCAAATTATTCCGGATAATCTGGAAAGCAAATTATCCGGATACTTTCAGCTCTACTCTAGACCCCCTCTGACTTATTAAAGATGCTGTTTTCTGAAGGAATGAAGATTTTGGTTTTGTATCTAAATGGGTTCAAGATAATGCCTCCTCTTAGACTAATGCTATTATTATCTATAGAGCCAAATTAGTACGTCTTATTTTCCAAACGTGATGCTCGATCATGTCAAAGATGTTATGAAAAACCTGGGCTTGTTGGTATAATCATGTTAGTAATCTTGTGGATAAAGGGTATTCTACTTTACGTATAGACTGTAATTATCTGCACCTTATACATATCTCGAAACTCATGCTTTGTTATTATACGGGTGTGAAGTATTTTGTAAATTAAACTCGGTTTCTTCACGTAAGCTTAATGTTGATTTCAATTCTGCAGTTCGTTTGCGAAGATATGATCATATTTCTGCGTATTCTAAAACGATTATGAGATATGATTTTGATAGTTATATTAAATTTCGTACAATAGTTTTTTTGAGGAATCTAATCAACCATACTACATATTTGTACTGTAATATATTATGCCACGATTTATTTCTTTCCCGAGCGAACGCGAATTTTTCGTCCAGAAATGGGGGGGGGGGGGGATATCATGGTGGAGCAGTTGTTGGAAAGGCCAATAAGCTCTGCATACAATGAGCTATTAAATGTGACCGTACGCCATATACTTTTTAAGATACAGGGAATTTTGTGTAACTCCAACAATAAAATTTTTTGTTAGCCCAGGTGAGTACTATCACCTTCTGCTCTATTGACCTCCTAAGGGGAACACCATGTATAATTTATTTATGTGAAGTGAAACTTGCCGGTTTAAACTTAAGACAATTAACAGTTTTAGTTTCAGACTATGTGGAAATATCATAAAACTGATTCGTCTTAATAATTTTAAGACATTGCGTAAGTTTTTTAATGTCAAACTTTTTCGGAATGGAATTATAACAACCCCAGCTTTCTCTAAATTTCTCATTTTTAGTAGAGTGCTTAGACGCATGTTGTTTCTCGATGCCATTGTTTACTGTGTGTTTCTCTATTTCTAAAGATAAGCAGTCACCATAGCTTTCTGGACAATTTGTTGATTCTGATAAATCTGGAAAATTTTTCATTATTTGGTCATAAGACCTATAACATTACCTGTCCATTAAAATGTGAAGTAAAATAAATGATAATCGCACAATAAACATATCACGACACAATTTCACAATAGCCAAAGACAGCATCAGCTTGAAATTATAAATCTTTTTTTTTGTCTTATTAGACTTGCGTCAGTCTGAAAAAATTTCTACATCATGCATTGGTGCGAAATTCATTACTGAATTATAATTAAAACTTTATTATTAATAAATCACTTTTATTACGTTACAAAAATAAAAGGTTCACTCCATACTGAGCTTCACATTCAAAAGGAGATATGCGTTTCTTCACACAATAATAGAAAAATCCACAGTCTAAATTCGTGTAAAATTAGATGAAATCACCCCTTGTTGCTGGAGCTCATCAAATAATCTTCCATAGAGCTTCCAAGCGATGGCTCTAGAATCACTTGAGTAACTTACTTGCGCCTTGGCTTTTTTTCTGGATAGATTAGTGAATAGGCTTCTAGAGATCTGCCAAATGATGACTAGAAAAGCTCTTAAAATGTGTTCCTTTCAGAAGACTGGGCAAGTAGCTTAAAAATCTGTAGCGCCTTGCTCGAATATAAAATCGACGATGCTTTGACCTGATGTAGGAAAGGCGTCAATTTTTTCATACAAATTTACTGGAAATTTGTTCCTTAGAAAATATTATTTATAATTGAAGGCCGACAATGGGACACGTGAAAGTATTGTATCTGAAAATAACTTCAGTCGGCCACCAGACTTAAAAAAAATTCTGCCGAAACATTTTTTGTAAATTTCTATGAAGAAATGAATGTTTATTTGTCATCTATGCGTCTACGCTCATAAAAATTGTTAGTGGACCAAGTACCCGCTATCGGCCTCCTGCATAACAAAATTTCCAGTAAATTTGTTAGAAAAAATTGCGGTCTTCCGAACATCAGGTCGAGACATCGTTGATTTTATATTGGAGAGAACATCAAGTAACGGCATTGTCGATCTTATATTCTAGTAAGGAGTTACTGGTTTGGTTGTTCTACTTACCAGCCTCTGCATGTTCTTAGTTTGTCTATGATCTTACGCAGTGGTGGCCAACCTTTTACATATTATGCGCCAATTTGTTTACAGACGATTTCAAATACGCCATATAATTCGAGCACTTTTTATACCGTCTTACGTTCATGGTTAGAGGTTGGTAATTAGCGATAAAAATAGAATTTGCTTCGCAGGAATAACTTAATCATGCAGTTAAATTGATTTATTTACGCCAGGTTAATGAAGCACCAATCTAAAATAGTCAGGAATGATCCGTTGCGTTGTACGAGAGGGTGATCGCTTCATGATAGTGCTATAGCTGCCAGAGTCTCTAAACATTACTTAATGAAACTTTTGAACCTGCTTGAATTTCGTTAGTCTTTTAATATTTGGTGTTAAGTTTGTAACTGAGAGCAACAGAGAATTCTTCAAATTTGAATCAGTTATTCGCGACTATATTTTACTTTTAATCAATTTCATTGATGAAAATGCTTGTTCGCATCTGTATGTCGTTCCAAAGCGAGATATATAATTTTTTGCAAATTTTCTTAGTTCTGGGAAATGCTCACATAACAATGAGCGCCAGAAATTAATTATGTCCGTAGCTTTTTGATCTGGAAAAAGCTCATAAAATTTTATTTTTAAGAATGAATTTGTATTTAGGTAAATCAATCAGTTCCATTTGTATGTTACTAGGCATCTTCATTATGTCTTTTTCACTAAGCGAAAATTGGTTTATAAAGGCGAGAATGAAGTTTTCTTCTTTAGCAAAGTTATGAAAACGACTTTCAAATATCCTTTGCAATATCTTGATTTTTCCAATATATTTGATGAAATTGCTATAATTCTCACCACATTCACTCTGCTCTTTCAAGCATGGAAATTGACTCAAATCCTCATTTTCTAACTGAGAGATGAACAATTTTAATTTCATTTCAAATGAACTGATGCTATTTACTAAACTAGGAAATAATTTATTCTTGCCTTGTAGTTTTAAGTTTAGATCATTGAGATGGTTAATAATATCAACTAAAAATGCCAAAATAAATAGGCACTTGTTGTCACATAATAGGGGTCTTTCATCAGGTAATTCATTTACCTGTACCAAAAAATTAGAAATAGCATTTTTCAATTTCCAAAATCTTGTAAGAACCTGTCCTCTAGAAAGCCAGCGCAGTCCACAATATTCCAAATCTAACAATTCACAATATTCTGTGGTATTCTCGTCTGTTTAATGCTCTTGCTCTAATTTTATTCATAAATTTCACAGCCGGTAACATAACATGTTGCATATTTAAAGTTTTGACATGGCACTGCCTCTTGGTGGATAATGCAATGGTATTTTAGTATAGGACGATTTAAACATTTTCAATCAAAGTTACAGTACCATTGACTTTACCTATCATTGATGGCGCTCCGTCAGTACACACACTGTTGAGTTTACTACACTCTAATTTTAGATTTTCTATCCATGATTTTACTTTTTCAAATAAGTCTGATCCTCTTGTTTTACCATGCAGTGACTCCATACTGGCAAGTTCTTCAAAGACATTAAATTTTAAAAAAAATGTTTAACTGGGCGACATCGCATATGTCCGTAGAAAGTACAAGCATGGACAAGGTCCACCAATTGCTGGGCTACATCCTGAGAGAGTTCAACGATACGTCTCAAAACTGTCTGCCTTGATAGAGCGATTTCGCCTGCTTTCTTTTCAATATACTTTTATTATCAAGATGGCTTGCAAATGTTTGGAGGCACGGCTTAATAATTTCTTCTCCGTCAGAAAAAGGTTTCTTTTTTTTCTTCGCCAATGCTAAAGCAATTTCATATGACGCTTCTGTCATTGCTAAGAGAGTCCTCACAACTTTCTTTAGCAAACATATTTTGTTTTTTTCTGATCTCTTCCTTTTCTTAGTCACATATCTTTTCGCAACTCAGACCCAAGAACAAACTTCATTTTTTCTTCAATGTATAAGTCTGATACTGTGTTTTATAGTGTCTATTAAGATCATATCTTCTATTATGTGAAAAGATACTTTCACAAACAATGCAAAACGGTTTTCCTGATAAATTTGCTATAAATAATCATTCATTTTCCCACTGTTCATTAAATTTACGCCTGCTGTAACTTTCTGCGCTCCATTTGTTCATTTTATTTTGCACTGTAATGACGATTTTTTTTTTAAAAAAACTTAGAAAACTACAAAACTCTAAAAAGTTGAAAAAAAAACAAATATGTAGATCATAGTTACGTACATCGTATCACAGAAAATAAAAAATAAAAAACACACGAAACTCTGCTTCAAAACTGGACTACTCGACACCCAGCATAGACAAACTAATAACATCCAAAGACCGGACAAGTAGTTTATAAATCTGTAGCGCCTCGCTCGAATATAAAATCGACGATGCTTTGACCTGATGTAAGAAAGGCCTCAATTTATTCTTAGAAATTTACTGGAAATTTGTTCCTTACAATTTACATGCATTATTGGAGGCCGACGATGGCACACATGAAAGTATGGTATCTGAAAATAACTCCAGTCTGCCACCAAAGTGAATAAAAATTCTTTCGAAATATTTTCTGTGAATTTCTAAAAAAAATTAATGCGCGCATACGCTTGGGCCGCCTTTGTCGGCCTCCAACAATGTTTAAAGATCCTCAAGAAAAATTTCAGGTAAATTTTCAAGAAAAAATTGAGGCCTTTCCTACATCAGTCCGAGGCATCGTTGATTTTACGTTGGAAAGAGGCATTCTGGCTTACTCTTTAGTTACGTCAGCAAGTCAGGGCATCGTCGATTTTATATGCCAGTCAGGCGCTACAGATTTTTAAGCTACTTACAGGTTTTCATTCTACTTGCCCAGTCTTTTTGTTCACATGCCGCGGAGTAAACTGAATTAGAATAGTTCTAATTCGCATAATATCAAGTGTTCACAGTATTCCATTCTCATTCTGGAGCTTGATAATCCAGTCTACACCGTTTCATGTGAACAAGGTATTTATTTGTCTCACAATGGCCCACTCAGAACTAACTGAAGCGCCAATTGTAATCATCCAATGCGCCACGTTGTGGCCACGCCTGATCTTACGGCTTATCCCTTGAATTGAACCCCTTGGCCTACGTCAGTTGCAGGGCCTTCAGTGACTTAGCGTGAGCAAAACTGTTCAAAATGGTACAAGTGGAGCCATCTGATATTATAACAAGAAACAATTTCCGCAATCAGTAGATAGTTAGTATATAAGGATAATACGTAAAATGGATGCTGGGTTACAAAGAACAATGTAAAATTATCTACATTTTCATTAGTTTTTGTCATTTGTCTACATTTGAATGCTCGCTTAGACAGATCTAGACAAATTAAACATAAGCCAAGGAAATTTTATTGGATTTATTGACTAAAGACAATTATCGCACTAGACGCCATAATAGTCCTTTTCATGGGATACTACAAATCGGCCTTATTTCCAAAGTATTAATTATCATTTTCATAGGAAAATTCCTGTAGTATAAAATTTTCTCCTAAAAGACAATTCTACTATAACAAAATTTTATAACCCAGTGAACATAAGCCGTAAGTGCATATTTAAGATTAAATTTTATTACCCTCCGCCCCACCAGTTTCCTACCCTCCTGGCAAGTTCAGGAATTAAGATATTTTGCAAAACGTTATGCCTGGGGTGTGAACGATTGGTACGCTCTTGCAAGCTTAATTGAAATATTGAAATCATGAAGTCATTTCCTCTCAAGTATAGCTTGCTTTATATTATGCTATGCAGGATGTGCACCAGAAAAGGAGTATACTAAGGGCATAGAATGTGGGTGGTATATGTATATGTGTATGTATGTGTATGTATGCCTGTATGCCGTATAGCAGGCCAAAGCTCACCCAAAAAGTAAAATTAACTCGAAATTTAAGCTATTCTCATGCCAACTGCATACCAGCCGTAAATTTCTAGAATACAGAACGAACGCAAAGCACGCTTTGTCTAAAGTGTTGAATCCAGTTTGTGTGGTTTTAATAGAATATCTCCTCCGTTTAGACAAGAGTTTCGTTCGAAAAGTCATGATCCACAGTACTCTGGTCTGGTGGTCCTATATTTCTTTGGTGGTTGCAAAAATTTAATTATTTTTCCACCACCCCCCGCCCCCCTCACAACCCTCGGCAACCTATTTTTCACTTGGGTTTTGCTAAATTAGGACATACAATTGTCAAATTTTAGGTTGTCTTTCGTAATATGGTAATTCGTGGAAATCTTTCGCTGAAAACCTTAACGAAACCCGCCGTGACCTAAAATGCATACAACTTTAAGAGCCACAGAAATATCCCGCCGAAACCACAGGAACGATAGACGACAGTAATTGCGGTTACATATTGCTGCATTGTGTACACACTTTTCTGTGCGGTAACTGTGTGCAGTTTTCCTGTTGTTTACCGGCTTTTATATAAAGGAAATAATTAAAAAGTCCTGAAACAGTCCCGGTTGTATCATCAAAGGACTTCATCACAGGTACTCGCAACACATTCTACTACCTATTTTGTTTTTCTTTTTTTTTAGAGGAATGTTTTAGAGGAAAGTTGGGGTGAGGATCATAATAGTATGTCAATGGACGTATTCTAGAGCTTAACGTTCTATAAAGTTTTCAAACAAAACGAAAAGAGAGAAAAATAGAAATCGGGAAGGAGAAAGAGAGAAAGAGAGAGAGAAAAACAAGCTTATTCTACTCAAGTTTCAAGTTTTCTGTAAAGTATGCCAGCTCTGGGTGACTAAACAGCCATAAACAAACTGTGGTTGTGCGTTTTATGCCTGCAGCATTGAAGCAGTTGAAAAGCATCATACACCATCTCTATTAACTAAACAATTCTCATTTAATTATGGAGAATCTCGAGCAGGGAGTTTTTGTTACAGAGTGCTATGACGAGCAACTTTCCATCGTCATGGCTTTTGTAAACATCTGGTTTAGCTGTCCTTGTGGGAAGAGTTCGCGAGTTTAACTTAAATAGAAGTCGTTTCATTCCAACAACTTTATTAATAATTCGTCAAAATATATGTATGTAAGTAACATGAGAAATTTAATCTGGCTAGAAGATTTTCACTCTATTGTTCTTGAAGTTTCAGAGAGTTTTATGGTAACCCTTTGCGGTAAGTATATATTATTATGCTGCGATTAATATCGAAATTTAATATCATCCCTGTAAACCACAAGTACTGAAATTAAGATAGAAGTTTTTTTTTTTATGTAAATGTAAATACCACAATTCATGTGAAGTAAATGTAATTGTAATTGTTTTTAGAAGTTTTCATTGAAATTTAACATTTGGTGAATACAAATTTGCACAAGTTTTCACAAATTTGTACCGTTGCTACTTTATAATTATAATAATAGTAATTTTTATTTTACACTTCATTGTTCTACATGTCTAAGTGTTCAAATTAGTTCTAAACAAATAAGAAAAATTAATGATAATATGTAACATAAATTATTAAATTACTCAATTGCAAGTAAAAAATTGATTTAAAAACTACAACAATGGCTCCAAGTTTGTCTGTCGAGGCTGGTAAGCAAATCGGATATCATCATAATGTAAATCCTGTTTTAAGGGGGGGCGGGGGGTATTTTCAGTGAAAAAAAGGCACATATTTGAGAATTTTTTGAGGCGAAATAAATAACGATAATTTATCAAATCTGTTTCTACATAATAGTGGTATATTTCAAGAATATTATGTAAAAATTTTATGGAAAAAAATTAATAAACAAGTGATTGGCAGGGAATCTCCGGAGACGTCTCGAAAAAAAGTTGATTTGCCGTGCACACTACTTCTCGAAGTAGGATTATCTGAAAGCAAAAATTCAAACGGCATTCGTTAAAGGAGATGTTTGTCGAGTTAACGCTGGGGGTATTTTTTTTGATTTTTAAATTTTTGGCGTCACTTTAAAGTCAAAAATGCGATTTTCGCTGAAAAAATCAGCCTATTTGTTATTGTAAAATTGATAATTTTCAAAAAAACGAAAAAAGCTCCCAGCGTTACCTAATGAACTATATGAAGAAGCACTGCGTAAAATTTCAGAACGATCGGTCAATTAGTTTTTGAGTAATCGTGTGCACCGACTTTGAAAATGATGTTTTTTCAGGAGAACGCTTTAAAGTTTTGCGCAGTAGATAATGCAAAATAAAATACTATAATTCTTTTATGCTCACACTGAATCATCTATCCCAGGTCCATAGAGCAAATCTCTTTCATCTAGATGCACCGAATATGCAGGACGCTACCTGAATGTATACTTTTATAGCGGGAAAAATTTGGGACTATAAATACAATACAGGAGACCGGCAAGAGGGAATGCGGGCAGCTGTGCTTCAGCTGCGCGGCAGGTACAAAGTCGGCCGGTGCAACGGATACGCTAACGCTCATAACTTCGTCAATTTTACTCCGATTTACTTGAATATTGGACACGATATTCTTGAAATGTTATATATTCATTTAAAAAAATAAAAAAAAAATGAAAAAAAAGTGAAAATACCCTAACCCCGCCTTAAGGGGGAATACCAGTGAACAGAAAAATCAAATTTTTATCCTATCCACGACTATAATGGTTTGAACATGAGAAAACAAATTATTTGTGCTTTATGCTTTTAAGCTCTATATCCTTTGCTAAGGTAACATAGATTCTACTAGCGCAGACTACATAAAGATGGAGAATTGGAAGAATTTCTTTTCTGCTCACCACTCCCACAATGTATTTCAATAAATATTCAATTATACTGAAGTTGTGATAACGTCTGCAATTTTATCATGTGTCTATTTATTTACGGATACCCTTCGTCATCATCATCACATTCAGGTTAATTTGCCTGTTCACACTACTTTACAATTTCATAAGATAATCTGCAATCGCACTAATATCAGTAAATTTCTTATGCTGATATTTGTACTTTGGGTATTGCGAAATCCTCGAGAGTACTTCAAAAGCCATGAAACAGACTCCCTCCCTACCACATGCAAGGCCCAACGTAGTCCTTACATTCTAAAATATTTGCAGTGTTCTTATGTAAAAGTGACAAAAGTTTGATTTGAATAGCTCCTTCGCTGTAAACTACTATTCATACAAAAAAATGGCGTTGTGTTAATCTTAAGCTTGCTTTCTTATCTTCCGAACTGTAATAAAATTTTCATATCTTTCCTAACAAAATTATTTAAAAAAAATTATCTTAACCAAATGACTACGATTCCTCAAACAAAAATTCTCAGCTGAGTAATCATTGTAATGTCACTGTGCCGTCATGGCATGCCGTGGGTTGATGATATCGAATGTAGCTGCCTACAGATTCGGACCACTGCTGTACATACGCACATGCAATTATCACTCAGCTAGGAGGTATTGAGTGTAAAATGGTAAGGTTACTTTGGAATCAAAACTATCTTATTATTTGTTAAGTAAGGTATATAGGAAGTGTAGCCTTTGGGAAGTTTAGGAACCAAGCTGTAAATTACTAGAAGACTATTTTTCTGTATTGATAGTAGTTTAGGCTCTATGGTATATATAAAGCCAATGTTTAGCTCTTTTCCATAAGTATCATTATAGAACATTTTAGAAAACGGACTAAGCACGCACACATATAGTATTCTCGAGGGTTTTGCCGTAACACAAAACGCCCTGGCAGCCCAATCATCATGAGCGCACTGATGAGCTCATGATGATTGATTTGATGAATGTAATGCTGATTTTTGTTCTAGCACCGGGACTAAACTCATTTATATACTTCGCATTCATATGATGAGCAATTCAATGATTACCTTTGTGAATAAATCAAATTTTTCATCGTTGATTGTAATCATGATTCTCATTGGTGAGTAAATCAAATACCTCATCGCTGAGCATCATCATGATTATCAGCGGTGAGTTAATCAAAAACCTCATCGTTGAGCATCATAATGATTATCAGCGGTGAGTTAATCAAAAACCTCATCGTTGAGCATCATCATGATTATCAGCGGTGATTAAGTTTTTTAATTTAGAATATAAACAAAGTCAAGAAAAATAAGCACATATAATATATGTATGATTTATTGTATAGAAAAAATAAATAAAAACTCTAATTCATATTAATAAAAAAAAAAACAAACAAAAATTTAAAATCATATCAATAGAAAAAACAAAAAACAAAATTCAAATTCATATTAATAGAAAAACAAATAAAACAAAAATTCAACTCCATATAAAAACTTTGTCGTTTTTCTTATTGGAGCTCGCCGAAACTATCTGCAGTCTCAGAAGTATGTATGTTGAACTGGACAGATAAAATAGTAATACCTTGCTGTACATGTGGCCCGATTATAGCGATTGTGTGCCAATAAAATGTCTTTCCGTAGTTCAGCCTCATATTCTTTTCTGGATAAGTTTCCGCGGTAAGATTCTAAAAAGGGAATGTGAAAATGAACGTTAGTTAATTAAAATAATATTTGTTTATGTAGTTCAAACGATTTTATTATACTTTTATTATACACTTTTTGTTAGAAGAAATTATGACTTCATGATTATCAAATAATTTGTTTTAACATATGTATGTAGGTATATCTATTTGAGGCACGAAAGATAAAGAATTCGTTTAAAGATTTAATATTCAGAAAAGAACTTACGGTACAAAATATGATCAAATAATTGTATCTGTAACATTTTCCTTTTGCCACATTTCCCATCCAAGTTAAAGTGTATATATATTTCATCACTCGCAATTGTTCGAAATACATCACTAATTTTTTTTCCGCAGACATAGTTTTAAAGTGAGTGACCTAAAGCAAGAGCTCTCGTTTAATAAAATTAGTAATTTGTAAATATTTTTTTTAAACATACCATATTTGAAGCAAACGTAGGTTCTCTTAGTTTACTTTCTATGTCACTAAGGTCTGGTATGGATTTAGCTGCAAGGACTAAAGTTAATTCTTCTGGAAATGTATTTTATTCTCATACACTTTGAGCTATCTAAATTTGCATGATAGATTAATAATTCAAAATAATATCTCATCTATCTATTATAGTATATCCCATCAGTCCATGTTTATATATTATATTAGTGAATCCCCCCATTATTGTTTTAAAAAATAATATGAGTTTTAGTAAGGAAAAATTTCAAAACTAAAATAACATGGTATTACGAACAAACGAAGTAACAATTTGTCGATTCCACTGAAAATCCTATTGGCGACACAAGTAATAAAATAAGGGAATGCAGACATTTCCTTGCTTACTACTGCGCTAAAATAAATACTGAAATACGTAGTGCAAGGTAATAAAAGGTAATAAACTCATAAAACTCGAAAGTAAATTAGTAAGATCAAAGTAGTCCTCCGCCTGTACCCTAGTTATATAGAAATGCATGTAATCACCTTTTTTCCTAGAAAATATACTGTTGTACTTTCGTGCAGGAATACGACACGCGTGATAATTGTAAACGTAAAGAAATATTTTTATTGGAATGCGGCTAATATATATATGCCCATTACACATATCATAAACAAATTTGTTTATAATAGGAACATACTATATATAAAAATATGAAAAATTACTTACCAATGATTAAAAAATCACTTAAACTTAAAAGCACTTCACTTTAAATTGCACTTGACCCTTTGTCGTTTCGCTTTTGACAAAGGAATGAAGAATGATAAAATTCAGTCCCACTTCGCAGGCGCATAGCAAAAGCCAAAGGAAATAAATATCTAGCGCAACGCCATATTCATCTCCCTTTCACTCGTACATTAGATACACTAGACCTACATATCAGTATGCATTCCAATTTATTGATGAGCTGATAGATGAGTTAGCGAAGAAACTCATCGAGGCGCTCAGTAAGAAAGTTAGTTGTTGTTACGACCATATAATTTACACTCACACTGTCGTACTTGACATAAAAGTTGTGTTAGTTAACAAGACCCCCGACCCGCACCATCACTAAAATTTTATAAACTGATGAGCGTTGGCTACCAGGGCGATTTTGCTACTTGCAAAAGTATTAGAGTGATACGATTTCGCACTTCTCTCAGCATTTGTTCTTATGGAAAAATGCATTACTTTCAAATTCAACCTTCTGCACAATGTAAATAAGCCCCGTACTAAAAGTTTTATTCAGGAATTTTGTTATTTGATTCGTTGTGCATTTACCAGCATAAAAATCTAAGTACTTTCTTTAAGAAAATTGTTTATATTTTATTACTCAAACATAAAACTACACATAAAAATGAGAAAATGTGTTGAATTCTGTTGCCTTCATACCAGCTTTCATTTCTCTGTGTATTTTCTCACAGAGAAATGAAAGCTAACTTCAAACTGGGACCAAATAGTTTTTAAATCAGATCTATTTTTGTTTGAAACTGATTTTCTTTTGAAAATGTATAAAAACCTGAAGTATAAATTATACTACCATAAACACAACAAATTTGCCTATAAAATAGGCTAATATTTGAATTACCTTTGAATTATAATTTAAAAGTTATGAAGAGTTAAACACAGAGAACCGTTGCCGTCCGTTCGATTCACAGCGCAATGAACAAGCGCAGCTTGTGAAAATATGAGGCGAATGTGTATCTCTGCCGATTTATTGATTAAAAAAATGTTCAGTCATGTTTGAAATGAGAAAACAGAATTATTTGATATGGTATGTGGGAAATATTTTTAAATTGATAGAAGCATACGGGAGAATATAAAAAAAAATGGTTAACATTGTATTTTTGTCTTTATTATACTTAAGAAGTTACAGTGTGTTAAACGTTGAAAGACTCATTTTTTTCATATAGATCAATATGCAAGCACAAAGCTCTGATTGCTTTCTAGTGTGTTTTGTGGTATGAAGGCAACAGAATTCAACACATTTTTAATTTTTATTTGTAGAGCTATGTTTGGGTGTTCTTAAAGAAAGTATACTTAGATTTTTATGCTGGTAAATGCACAAGGAATTAAATAGCAAAATTCCTGAATAAAACTTTTAGTACGGAGGCTTATTTACATTGTGCAGAAGGTTGAAGTTGAAAGTAATGTATTTTTCCATAAGAACAAATGCTAAGAGAAGTGCGAAATCGTACCACTCTAATACATTCAAAGAATTTGATGTCGCGACCTGGAACATAAAGACGGCAATGGCCCACGGCACAGCGACATTACAATGATTACTCAGCTGAGAGTTTTTGTTTGAGAAATCGTAGTAATTTGGTTAAGATAAATTTTTTTAAATAAATTTGTTAGGAAACGTATGAAAATTTTATTACGGTTCGGAAGATAAGAAAGCAAGCTTAAGATTATCAGAACACAATTTTTCTGTATGAATAGCAGTTTAGAGAGGGGAGCTATTCAAATCAAACTTTTGTCAGTTTTACATAAGAACACGGCAAATATTTTTGAATGTAAGGACTATGTTGGGCCTCGCATGTGGTAGGGAGGGAGTGTGTTTCATGGCTTATGAAGTATTCTCAAGGGTTTTGGTATTGCTCGCAAGGCACACGTTCGCACGCCATAATTTTCTTCCAATGTATCAGTCACAAACTCATGTACATTATATAAACTTTCTGCGCCACGCGCCACCTAGCAGAACTTTTGCATACAAAAAAATATGTGTGTCTGTAATAATACCCACAATACAACAAGTGTGTCCATGATAATATCATTTATTGACAATTGAATTATTTTATTATTACGCTGTAAGCATAAGTCTTCTTGCAATTTTTATGCAAAATGGAGTAAATAACATTACGATAACACAAAAGAGTTGCAAAACGCCTTTTTAAATCCACACGTTTGTTTTTTATTTCATCGAATCAACTTTAACATCAATTAATTATGAAATATAAATATTTTAAACGACTGCGGTTTAGGACAGTGCGTCCATCTTCAGGTTTTATTAACAACTAAACTAAAATTCTTAAGTCTGGAGGTAAATGTTACACATTAAAAAATATACATAATGCTTCACATACAGATATAATATGGACATCTATGAGTAATACAAGGTAAGTGAGAAACATTACATTATACATTCAACTGCAAATTTAGTGAGGGTCTAACAAAGAGCGACTAAATAAATTTGATTTTATTACGGCTTCCTCTGTATTTATTAGTGGTTTGTCAGTAGTCGCTATAAACAAAGATTCATAAGCGTCCAGTTTGAATTTTTGATGTACTATTTTAACGATCTCGGGATCTGGCGAGAGTTTGTGACCGGTGATATCCATATGCAGAGCTACACTTGAATCACTGGTACTATTGTTTATGATCGCTTTCCTGTGTTCTGTTGCTCTTTTGTGAAAAGTACGTGAAGTTTGACCGATATATATGTAATCACAGTCTCGACATTGTTCGCGATAAATGCCTGATTCCGAAAATTTGCTTTTAGTATCCTTAAACTCGCAAATTACCTAACTTATGTGTACTCCTCGTAATGAGATAAATATTACGTTTTTTAAAGATATTTTCTAGTTTATTTTTAATTGTGTGGTAAAAGGGAACACAGATTGAAACTTTGCGCTCTTGTCTATTACTGGTAATAGTGTCGTTACCTGCTTAAAGTCTTGTTTCTCCCGGTGTTTTCGAATAATATCTGTTGTAAATTTCGTGCTATACCCATTTATTTTAGCTGTCTCGATGATGAAGGTGGGCTAATCTATGAGCCATTGAATGGAAGGCAGTTTTTTTGTGTTGACCGCAGTGGTAGGAGTCAGAGGTTATAAACCTATTGGTGTTGGTTGGCTTTCTATAAATTGAGAAATTCACTCCTCTCTCTTCATTACGTTGTACTAGTACATCTAGTTCTACTGTAAACTTTATCGTGTTATACATTGAGTTTATAAATGTGAGAAAGTTTTTAATTTTTCTTTCATTGATGATAGCAAAAATGTCATCGACGTACCTCCACCAAACACGGGGCAATCTGCCAGCTATTTTTAATCCAATCTCGAGATGGCACATAAAAGAATTAGCCAAATAAGGTCCAAGTATTGATCCCATGCTTACGCCGAAAGTTTGCTGGTATTGTTGATCTCTAAACTGAACAAAGTTTTGGTCCATGCTATTCTCCGCGATTTTTCGGAGTGCTGCTTGTTTTTTTTTGTGGAACATTGTGTTTCTGAAGATGTAACATCATGGCTTCTATAGCTAAGTCCACTGGTACGTTCGGGTATAACGCAGTCACATCAAATGACACCATGACCTCACCTCTTCTGAATTCAATATTTTGGGTACGGTTGACAAACTCTAGTGAATTCTTCAAGCTGTAGCCTTCTGGTGCTGGTAGATTACGATTTTTAATTTTAGATACTTTTTATCATTTTATTTACATTGGAACGCTGTTAAAATTTTGATCGAAAAGCGTTCATTTTGTCATATTTTGTTTAGCTAAAATATTAGCCCCAAAGATCCAAAAAAGAAAAAGTAAAAAACTTATCTCATCTTTTATGACACATCTTAGGATTTATATCAAAATCGGGTCATAAATGACTTTCACTTAGCTGGAAAGTGGTGCAAGAGATGACAGTTTTTAACAATTTTACAAATTATATAATAATTTCTGGATTAATTTTGAGAAAAATTAATACACTTATCTCACGGATTGGACTTTTATCTAAACATTAAAATTTATTTGGAATAATAAGACACACCTGTAGGGTGATTCTGTGTGTTTTGTCGATCTTGAATGTCAAAATAATCGACTAAATGAAATGAACATTTCTACTGATTTTTTCGTGTTTTTATTGAGTTCAGCCAGCCTTGCATGACGTAGAATGAACTGAAAATGACACTTCACATTACAAATTCAAAATATTATTTCGAATTTAAGCACTTGAATTGCTCTAATTAGGTGTAGAGTTTCCATTTACCAGCGTAAAATTTTTGTCACAACCTCTGGGAGCAGTTGACTAATTTGTCGATTATTTAGTCGTGTTTTTTGACGTTTGTTCATCGAAAATTCATTATAGTTCATTTGTGGTATATAATAGTGAAGACACAAAATGAACTGTGTTAAAGGAAAAAAATCGACAAAATATGTCAAAATTCACGACTAAATAGAACGACAAAGAGATCAGAATCACCCCACTGTTCTCCTAATATCGGGTGCAAGCCCAAGGTGAATTTTCAATTTTCACTGGTATTCCCAGATACAAATATTTTTATAATATTATAGGTATGTAGGAAAATATAGAGTTTTTGAAATCGTAATAAGCTCAAAGTTTGAATTATTCATTATATTTTGAAATTAATAGTTTTCAGTACTTCCAGGCTTTTGTAGCAAATTAAAAAAATTTACTCCGCTAAAAACATCTATTACTACAGATTCAGTTAAAGTTTTCCTTCTGAGAAGTCGGATACGAAATTCGGATAGTATAGGACAGATTCCAACTAAATGCAACAAGTCCTCAGTTTCACCCAAATTGCAGAGAGAGCAAATGCTACAGCCATCTTTTCTCCACCAGCTCCCATTCAGACTTATGAGACCACATCTATAGTACTTAAAAATTACACTAATATTTTCATTTTTGAAATAATTTTGGTCAGGTGATACACTTAACTTTGCATATAGCTCATGTCTCACGTATGTCCTCGCATTATCTAAAACTGTATTCTTTAGCCACACATCCTCCGGTTCTACCAATTCAAACAGTGCTATTTTGATCTTGACATACTAAGTATATTTAGAATGCAGAATATCTAAAGAATAATTGTGTTTTTCAGGTAACTCATCCCATGATCTATGCCAATATACATATATCTTTTTCGATAACTTTTCGAGTGAGTGTATGAGATAATCTGTTACAATTATATATGAAAAATGTTCTGAAGATATATTGCAAGTGACATCTTAAAGTGTACATGTAACTACAAATCTGACAAATCTGTGTCAAGAAGGAATCCATAATTTGGGGCTTGTTGTGCCAAATCCCAACATTTTCGATAATTTGCGCTGAGTAATAAAGAATAGATCGAATACTACCTTTTATACTTTAGAATATTTCGAAAAATAATTCATTATTTATATTTATTTTGAAAGCATGTCCTGTTTTGGTGACGCCGATTTTTTTTTAAATGATTGAACTCCAAGGAAAATTAATATAGCAAATGTTAAACATTCATCATAGAATGTGTCGTTGAGGTGTTATAGATTGATTTATATAATTTCAAGGAATTCTTATTTAACCCCTTTATCTCAAAATCGATGCATTTAGAGGGGTCTTCCTCTCCCATAAATTTGTTATATTATTATTTTCTATAATATTGGAGAACTGATCCAGACCACCCTGAATACACAGCGTCAATGAAATGGGCGTGATGCACAAAAATATTAATATCCTTATTGGTTTCTTACATATATTTTGGAAATTAAAAGTAATCTTTCTTCCTTACCTGAGTATCCGGAAAATCCTGCATTATTATACCCAATCTATAGGGTGTACTCAGTTCATTTCGTTCATTCCGTTTGTATCGCATAGGAATAATAATGGTAGAGAAAAATGGATAGGGCACCCATGCATAATATTAAAAGTTATTTTGATTCTTGGAGCTTAAATTTACACGGGTTTGTTGTTTTTTTTTCTAAAAAAAGAAAGTGAATTTAAATTCGAAAATAAGACAAATCGGGTTACTCCTTCAAGGGGTTGCCATAAAAAAATTTCGTTTTTCACTATATATATTTAAACACTGCCTGAGAATACGTCAACGTAGAGGGATGATATTTTGTACACGGTATTTTCATAAAAATAGTAAATATAATTGCAAAAATGGACTAAATCGGACAACCACTTTTTGGTGATGCCATATAAAAATTTAGGTTTTTTACGTATACTGCAAAAACGATCAGTCCTAGACGTTTTTATTTTACTGAAAATTTCTTCGGAATATGAAAACCTATGAAATTGGTTGTAAACGTTTTTATTGTCCGGCGAACCGTTTTCTAAACATATGCGAAAAACCACTTCTAAAATCAAATTTTTACAGACGGGTGATCGCATATACGAATTTACATACTAGCATTCATCTAGTAGGGTATCATATAAATATTGGTTTTAGACAATTTCTAGCGTTTTTACTTGTTTTTCAGAAGTAGGTATTTCAATTCTCTGGTGCATTGATTCCATAAAATTTTGATATGATTTGAAACGTTTTAAATACCATTCGTTTTGGTCGTCTTCCAATAATCGATCCTTACTTGTGAATTATTGATCTACTGGTTTTTGTTTCAGTGTATCCCACAAGTTCTCAATAGGCATACTGGCATACAAAAACAGTTTTGATCATGAAGCCAAGTTTTTACCAGAGTGGATGTGTACTTCAGATCGATATCTTGTTAAAAAATTCATGTTAAGAGCATATTTTCCACAGCATAGGGAAATATGATATTCTCCAAGATTGGTTTGTATTGAAATCTAGTTAGTCATGGTATCGTTTATGCGGCTCTGCCATGCACAGATCATCGTTGTGGTGACACATATCGATCTAATTTTGCATATAATAATAATATGCGGCAGACACTCATTGAGGTTTTTTGGATTTTTTTTCTATCATTTATAAAGCTTTTAAGTTGTTATCTTTAAAGTTTTCACACTAGTCCAATGTATTTACTTCCTTAATCGTTAAACCAAACTTTTCTCCTTCAAGGCGGTTCTGTGAGCTTTTCGCCTCATCTTAGAAGAACTAATTCAACAACAAGTAAAATACTTAGCTAGAATTGTTCTAAGACCGATTCTTATGATATCCTTGATGAATGCCCATATAAAATTTCACAGATTTTGAATTATGAAGTCGTTTTTAGCACATATTTCTAGAACAGTTCGTCGGACAGATTAGGATAGGATTTCATATTCTGAAGAAGTTTTTAGTACAATAAAAATGTCAAGGACTGATCGTTTTCACAGTATACGTAAAAAAGCTAAATTTTTATATGGCAACACCTGGAAGGGGTTGCCCGATTTAGTCTATTTTTGAAAATATATGCATTATGTTTATAAGAAGACTGTGTAGAAAATTTCAACTCCCTACGTTGATACGTTGCTAGGCAGTCTCCAAATATGTCGTGAAAAACGAAATTTTTGTATGGCAACCCAACGAATGAGTTACCAGATTTGTACCATTTTCGAACTTAATTTTACTTTTTATTTTTTTAAAGCACATGTGCAAAATTTCAGCTCTCGAGTTATTGTGCGGACGGACAGACGGACACGCGAAAATCAAAATAACTTTTAATATTATGCGTCGTTATCCAATCCATTTTGCTACCATAATTATTTCTATGCGTTACAAACGGAAGTACAATCTTAATATAGGTACCCTATAGATTGCATCTAGGGTATAAATATATATAAAATTATTTTCTGTTGAACCGTTAATATACCTGTAAATTTTCATTTTATTACGCACACACACCTATTTTTCTGAGCTGCTAGGAAACCACTGGCTACAAAATATAAATATGTGCAAAAAAGTACTAGAGGTCCTCAATTGAAAAAAAAAATATTATTATTAACAAACAAAGTTTTCGTTCGGTGTTGGTGTATGTATTTTTTTATGAAAAATATTAAGTACGAGCCATAATATTATTCGTATCATCGGAGAAAGTATAGAATTGTATGTAGACTTGGATCAGAACAACGAACCGATCTTCGTTACCGGCCTAACTAAGTCAATAGATCATTGACTAAATACATGCATCCTGTGATCTCTTTCACTGGCTGTAGAATATCCAGATGGAAGTCTTTCTTAGAAATTGATACCTACATAATAAATGCTTTGTACACTAGCTTAACTTGCCCGTTCCTGGAACGAGATTCTCTCTTAAATTTGTAAATGTGTTTTTTATTATTTTTCTATTTTATTTTTAAGTTTTTATTTTTTTTTAATATTTTTAATTTTCTTCTAATATATTTTTTTTAATTGTTTTAATTTATTTTTGTTATTTTTTCTAATATTCTTTGATTTTTTAATACTTTTTTTATTAAAAATCAAAGCATGCAAGGATTTGTACGCGTTGCAAATAAAGTCTACACTTTTCTTAAGTTTAATAATAAATATTGCACTGCAGTTGGCATTTGAATCAGAAAAATCGGATGTTCTGTTCTCCTCGAGATATGACTTTTTGAAAATTACGTTTCATTGTAAAATCACGAAATTTCGTGGTAGGGGGAAACAAAAAAATACATATAAGCTATTTTCGTATTCTCTACATACCCTGAAAGTTTTGGAAAGGCCATTAACCCATTGCACCACTAATAAAGATGACATAATTTGTTCATACAACACACTATTTAATTTTGACACATTTTTATTATACTAAATTACACACAAAATAAAAACGGTAAAACATAAAAGCATAATTTCGTTTTTGTTCATAAGCTAGATCATTATGGTTCATCCCCAGGTAGTTTTGGAAGAGTCTGGTAAGCTTTAAAGCATTCTGGGATGTGGAGAGCCACCAAAAATTTCTCATATTCCCATCGAGATTCGTTCTTCTTTTTCTTCAAGGAACACATTTTCCATAATCTCGAAGGGTTTTGTTTGACTGGATTTGATGGAATTTGCCTAAGAAAGTGTGCCTATTGCAATGCTTGTAGTCGCAAAAGACATACTCCTCCTGAAACTCTTCCACGGTGCTTGTATGATGGCAGGGTAATGTGGTCAAAAATTCTCTCAGCTACATCAATCCTATAGTCACTGTATGAAAGTCTATTTAGATTGGAGATATTTTTATGCAACGCATACATACATACATTGTATTGAATACTGCCATGTTTGCCAAGTAAAAAATATCTTCTTCTAACCCTTGGAGTATCTTCGCATAATGGGAAAGGAAGCTAAGCATTAGTCATTTCTATCAACTCCACCCATGCCACGATTATAGTCAATGACAACTTGGGGTTTTTGCAAAGCATTGCCAGTCTGTCGGCCAGTCTTTCTAGTGTCTGTCACTTCTTCACTTGGGTGAATTGTTGATAGCAGATGAATAGGCTTTTTGTCTATCCATCGTATTGCATCTATATCATGGCTGAAGAAGATATTTACATCACCACGTTTCAACGATTTTTGCTTCATTTTGTTGATTCTATATGTTGGTGGCATATTCTTCCTCATGCATCGAACAGTTCCATTGGCATTTATTCTTCTCTTCCTCAAATTGAAAAAATAATTTTGGAGAACTGTACCAGTTGCCCAAAAACAATGTATATCCATCAAAAGTCAACACTTCTATCAGCTTATGTACAATCCCTTCACTAGCTGGTAATGAAGGGTCTGATTTTTTGCCGGTATAAATTTCAAAATCAAGACAATACCTTGAACTTGATTCAGAAATTTCATATATTTTTATACCGAACCTAGCCCTTTTGGATTTGTTGAACTGTACGTAACTTACACGGCTACGAAATTTCATCAAACACTCGTCAATTGACAATTCTTCAGTTGGCTGATAATTCATAAATATCTTTTTGAAGTGTTCTATTATTGGACGGATTTTGTAAAGTTTATCTGATTTGTCTAAAGATTCATTGTTTGAAAAATGTAAATTTGACAATATCTTTTCAAACCTTTTGAATGGCATGATGCCTCTGAAGAATGGAGTATCACAGACTTTTCTTTCACTCCAATATGATCTCAAGGTATTATTTTTTACTTGACTTTGCAGTATGCAAATACTAAAAAATGCTTGTACTTCATCCGCAGTTACATCAAATCACGTATCATCACGTATTATAGCATGCTTTTGCTTCGCAAACCTATATAGTCTCTTCTGCAATTCCTTAAAAAAATTCGTCACTAAAAATCATTTTGAATAGGTCATATGGTGATGGATTCTAACCTAAACTCATTTCCACTGAACGACACAAACCTGGTACTCCCGTAAATGTTATTTTGGATATTTGTGATGAATCAGCATTCCAAACCCACACTTCATTTTTAGTTAGTTTTTGGGAGGTATCTCTCGATCGATGTGATGTTCTATGGAACTGTCACTTGACACATCACTTTCACTATTTAAGCGCTCCAAAACATTGATAAATTATTACACGCGCGACGAATTTCTTTGACAGATGTTAAAATGTCGTAATATTTTGTATTAAATAATGTGAAATAAATTGTGATTATTACATTTTATTATGAAATCAGTAACCGAAATATACTTATTTATGTCATTTTATGAATAAAGTTATTGTCATTCAGTTTTAATGTAAAAAAAATCAGTTAATCACATCAAAGACAAACCGACGATTCGCCGGCTTTGTGGGTCAGTGACAAATTTACCTTGGCCGGTGATTCGCCGGCTTTGTGTTGAAATGGGCTAATATAAGCATGTTTTCTAGGAAAAGTGCGCTCCGTATTTTCCTACACCCATTTGGCAAAAACATTCATTAAAAATGTTATTTATGTTCTAGTCAAAGTTGACGTCACAATCTTTGAAATGAGATGTTAATCAGTCGTTAATACTTTTAGAGCTACGGCAAACAAAAAAAATGAATATTCTAAAAAATATAAATCTCAGAAATCAAGCCAAAATTGATATTTTACCATATGATTTTTTTCTATTGTAGCTCTGGAAATGGTCATTAAGAAAGGAATTGCATAATGAAAAAGAATAGAAGGAATTTTCCCAATAATTCAAACCTAAGATACAACAACAAATTACATTTTTGATGAGCCTCCAGCTAAAAGTGCCAAGAATAATGTTTGCTTTCCTCTTAATCATTCACAATTGATGTAGTTAGTAGTACCCAATCCATTTAGCTGCTCCTTGGTAGTAATTTTAACTATTCCGTTACGATTAGCTGCTCCTCGGTAGTAGTTTTAATTATTCCGTTACCATTCTTGCCTTTCAATTGTCTGACATTCATACATATAAACAGAGATTACCTGAATTTATGTACATATCCATAGAAATGTCCATATCTGTTAATTTCTGCATTTTCTTTGAAATCGCGCTGAAAAAACCAAATTTTTTTTATAATCAGTTGTTCTTATTTTTCCACCTACCCAAGTCACAACCATAAGAAATAGCAGAGATTAGTAAGTTTGGTATAAACGTGGCTGTGTGCAACCCCAATTCAGAGTTCTAGTAATAACAAGAGAAATAGCTAGAATTGCTCTCAGACCAATTCTTATGATACCCTAGATGAATGCCCGTATGAAATTTCGTGTGGTCACCCATTTGAGATTTTTTGCATTGGTTTCTCGCATATATTTCTAGAACGGTTCGGCGGACAGTAAAAATAATTACAACCATTTTCATGGGATTTTATATTCTGAAGAACTTTTCATTACAATAAAAATGTCTAGGAGTGATCGTTTTCAGAGTATATGTAAAAAATCCAAAATTTTATATGGCAACACCAAGAATGGGTTGCCCGATTTAGTCCATTTTTGAAAGTTTCTTTGCTATTACTATGAAAGCACAATGTACCAAATTTCAGCTGTCTATATTGATGCGTTCTCAGCCAGTGTCCAAATATAAGGTGAAAAACGAAAGTTTTGCATGGCAACCCCACGAAGGAGTTGCCCGATTTAACTCATTTTCAAACTTAATTTTACTTATTTTTTTAAAGTCCGTGTACAAAATTTCAGCTCTCTAAGTATACGCGTTCTCGAGTTATCGTGCGCACAGACAGACGGACGGACGGACGGACGGACATGCCAAAATCAAAATAAATTTTTAATATTATGCGTGGGTGTCCAATTCATTTTGCTCTACCATCATTATTTCGAGGTGTTACAAACGGAATGACAAACTTAGTATACCTACCCCTATAGATTTCATCTAGGGTATAAACAGTAAGTAGGGGAAAAATAGTTATGTCAATTATATCTTTTCTCGAGAGTCTTTAATTAAACATTCCTTCCTGAAACTACATTCACGCAAAAGCTAAAACTAGTAAAAAAAAATTATTTTAATATATCCTTACCAAATATTTTATTTATTAATCTTACTAATCGAAAAAATCTAGTACAAGTTTTTTAGGAAAGTGCATAGTACTACAGTGGAGGAAATTCACATAAAACCACCAGATTTTTAGGACTTTTCTGAATTCTAATAAAAGAATTTAATAATACAATTTGAATTTGTATTGATTACATAGAAAGGAGGATTGAGTTTTTACCCTTTCAAGACCCATATAGAGACTGCAGGCCATTTTTCAACCTACTGAATTAAGTATAGAATTAACCGAGATGTCCAAGATCAGATTAATTGTTTAAAACCCAATCTTCCTTGAAATGATTCATAGTTAGATTTTGCAAAAAATCTTTATATGATCTACTTACCATCAATATTTAGGCATCCCAGTTCACTGTAGTTTAGACAACAGACAGTTCAGGGTTTCAATGTTGTCCTGATGAAATCGGCCTGTTCTGCTGATCGAAACATATACATTGTATTAATTACATTTATTAAATAATAATTTTTCAAAGAAAATATGATAAACTAATGAAAAAAAAATTTTAATTTTAATAAAATTTATAAAAAATGAGAGGAAATTCACATAAAGTCATCCAAAATACTTTCCAATTTGTTTTAAGGAAAATAAAAAAAAAAATGCGTTTTATAGTTTTAATACTTAGTTGCAATGTGTGTGAAAAATTCAGTTAGGCATTGATGCAACTAAAGTTTTTAAGGTATTTTTGCTAAGCACAGCGAATTGCATCTTTCAAGTTGTATTGAATTTTGTGACCCATAAGGTTTATATTGGGTTTACGAGTCGAATGAATGTTCGCATTATCCTGTTAAAACACAAAATCAGGTCCACATAATTCTTCTACTCCTTTCCATCATGGTGTCCTCTGACATTTCAATATAATTTTTCAAATTATTTTTTTTTAGAAAGTCAAGAAATTTCTGTCGTTCCTTTTGCACAAAATCCCGCCCATATCATGACACTTTCCGGCTGATACGCACTTGACTTTTTTTTTCTTAAGTCATGCCAGTATCCATCTGGATCTGGACCATCTAAATTAAATTTCTTTTCACCACTTTGATCCATTCACTAGTCCAACTCATGTACTTTTTCGAAAATTTTATTATAGCTTCTCTATGAGCGGCCATAAGTGGCAGGCAGTTTTTTCTGTATTTTAGCGAACGACATATTTTCATCACTATGCAGGATTTGTCTAACACGTCTTGCACTTTACAACTTACAAGTAGCTCAAGTTTTTTTTCCAAAATTTGTGAAGCAAATAGTTGAGTTTTCTTTGCCTCTTTAAATTTATGGATTTTTGGCGTTGAGACAATTTTTTATTCCTTTCGTAGTTGCCATAGCATAATTTTCACCTAAATTGATAAAATTGTTGATAAGCGATTTAGATTTTGAAATTCTTTTCGAAATTTCCCAATTTAATAGCGCAGAATTTAATTTCAGTCTTTTCCTCTTCTGAAATCAGCTTTCCACGTCGCAGTGTGATTCTATTAAAAAATAATTATTAAAATGTTCTACAATAATGTAACATACATTCTGTATAAATAATATAAAAGAAAATCTAAGATTTTAAATGTTGTACGCATTTAAACGCTAGCGACCTTATAAAAACTTCCGTTGCAAATATGTTTTCTCTCCGAGTTAGTTCAAAACAATAAAAATAGCTGCAACTGTAAGCATACTTACTTAACACACAAAGTGATTTCACAGAATTATTCTTTAGAGTTACCGTACTGTATTTAAAAAGTACTTTGATGGGGATTGGCAATCTCCGTGGATTTATTCGCCATTATAGATATTTGAAAATTGCACGATTTTATCTCAATTTTTTATACCCTAGATGAAATCTATCGGGGTATACTAAGTTTGTCATTCCGTTTGTAACACCTCGAAATAATGATGGTAGAGCAAAATGAATTGGACACTCACGCATAATATTAAAAGTTATTTTCATTTTTGCATGTCCGTCCGTCCGTGCGCACGATAACTCGAGAACGCATTCACCCAGAAAGCTGAAATTTTGTACACGGACATTAAAAAAAAAAGTAAAATTAAGTTCGATAATGAGACAAATCGGGCAATTCCTTCGTGGGGTTGCCATACAAAAATTTTGTTTTCCACGATATATTTGGACACTACCTGAAAACACGTCGACATAGAAAGCTTAAATTTGGAACACTGTGTTTTCATACTAATAGCAAATAAAATTTCAAAAATGGGCTAAATAGGGCAACGCCTTCTTGGTGTTGCCATATACTAATTTTGGTTTTTTACATATACTTTGAAAACGATCAGTCCTAGACATTTTTATTGTACTAAAAACTTCTTCAGAATAAGAAATCCTATAAAATTGGTTATAATCATATTTTCTGTCCGACAAGCCGTTCTAGAAATATATGCGAGAAACCAATGCAAAAAATCAAAATTGCTCAAATGGGTGACCATACGAAATTTCATACGTGCATTCATCTAGGGTATCATAAGAATTGGTCTTAGACCAATTCTAGCTTTTTCACTTGTTTTTATATAAAACTAAAAAATGCAAATTGATAAAGCACAGTTATTTGGAAAAAAATTATAAATTATCACGAATTACTGATTAGAAATTTTGAAATTTGTATAATTTTCGGACTTGAGGTTAATTTTTATCAACTTACTTGCAAGTATTTGGATTTTTTTTATTAAAACCTTCGTGACAACACCAATTGCTGGTTGCATAATTTTCGAACTCTTCTGGTATAGATATTATACGTTCTTTTCTCCTAACCCTAAGGTACACAGCTATGTATGTACAATTGGTAGATAATCAAGAGACGGAGGAAGTCGCAGTGAAATGAAAAATTTTCCCTTATTGATATTTCTATCAATTCTCGATCAATGATAAAAGATTCCCTTATGACAGGTTCACATTGATTTACATCACAGTCATCCGTTTTTTTGTTGATAAAATAGACATAACAAACTTTTTGCATACTTGAACCGTGTATAAAACAAGCAAAAATCTTTCCAGAACATTCGAAGAGCTCTGCGAAAATGTTTAAGCCTAATCTACAAATATTGATATTGTAGCACGCCATTGTTTATTTTCCAGCACCATTTTATACGGGACACTTTTGTCTTTCCATAAATCCCCCAACAGTACGATTAATCATGTCCTTCCAGGTACGCTCTATATAAAGAGCTGCACTCCTGCAATTGGATGATTGTTTTTCTGTTCTTGAGACTAAAAACGTTCACTGTAAAATTTATAATGAATTATTTCTCAGAAGGACTATTGTGTGCTGTTCAGGCCAGTTTATCAGCACAACAATGTAAATATTTTTGATAATTTGATTGATATGAATGCCCAAACAATTATAAAACCAAAAAGAGGATAACTAAATTATTAAAAAAATAATTTAGCTTTCAGAAGATTTGTATGGGGTAAATCAATTTATTTTTATAAACAATGCGGATATGACCTAATGATAATGGAAAATATTTCAAACAAACAAATACAAATAGTTAAAACCTTTCAGTCTATTAACTCGCCGAATACCTTCTCTACCCTAACAACCTAACTAACTTTTCTACACCTATACTTGAGAAGTTCTTGTTTCGTTTCACTTAAATTAACTTCAATGTGAGAAAGCTAAGCAAACGAAAGTGCATCCATCAGCTTTTAAGAAATTTCTACGTTAAACTTTCTTTTACAACACCAAGCCCAGCCTAAACAAAGTTTGAAATCTTTTCAGGAGATTTGAAGAGAAAAAAAGTTTTTCACTTTTCTTAGAATTACGTGAAGGGCGCAAACTTAATCTTGGATGAAATTCAGTATTTATAGAAAGTGCAATATTGTATTATGTATCTTGGTATTATATATATATATATATATATATATATATACATGTATATGTGGTATTAGGAAATGCTCTATGAAAAGTGCCGATCTGTGGCATCGTGGCCATTTTATAGTATGAAGGCAACAAAGGACGAATACTGCTAGTTTTCTTTAGAAATTGAAAATTTTAATTATATACCTACTACATTTGCAGGCAATTTTAATGTTTATCGATAATATTAAGGATAATGGAAATAAGTGATATTAGTATATCTTGCAGAAACAAAATAGTTTTCCCAAATTTTACTTAATTTGTTAATTAATTTGAGTTGGGAAATCTAATACAGAGACACATTTGCAGTTTACGATCCTGAGAAATTAATTAGAGAAATGTCAGTTAATTTTTCATTTGACTTAGATAGTTTGGCGTACGTAAACGAAAATTAAAACAAAATAAAAGAAAAACAAAAAATAAAATAGAAATATAACTGAAAAATAAACCAATTAAAAATGCAAACAAATATTTTAAGATTACTTATCTATTTGGAAAATAAAAACGAAATAGATGAAAATTAAGTGGATATGGAGAAAAAGATTGCTGCCAAGCTGAAGAAGAAGGAGATATTGGTCGTTTGTAAGTAATTTTTAAAAGATACTACCTAATATAAAACTAAATAGTTTATCTACATTTATATAACAGGTTAAATTATCTGATTATTGGGAAACGTCTTGTTTAAATTTTAGCGAACAAAAATTTATTTTCAAAGTGTACACGTAAAAAACCTAAATTTTTATATGGAAACACCAAGAGAGGGTTGCCCGATTTAGTCCAGTTTTTGCTTTTTTTTTAAAAAACACCAAATTTCAGATCTCTATGTTGTCGCGTTCTCAGGCAATGTCCAAATATATAGTGGAAAACGAAATTTTTGTATGGTAATCCTACGAAGTAGCTGCCCGATTTTTTTCGAACTTAAATTTACTTTTTTTTTTAAAGTCCGAGTGCAAAATTTCAGCTTTCTAAGTGAACGCGTTCCCGAGTTATCAAAATAACTTTTAATATTATACGTGGGTCTCCAATTCATTTTGGTCTACCATAATTATTTCGAGGTGTTACAAACTGAACGACAAACTTAGTATACCCTATAGATTTCATCTAGCGTATAAAAACAGGTAGAAAGGATTCGTTGAGTATAATTATAACATGTTTAAGTTATTATATGATAGCTAGAACTTTCAAAGATTGTTTTAATATAAAAACGTTTAGTAAACAATGAGTTCTTTAGTTGTGGTTTCTGATATACCTATATTTATATGTATATATATGACATCAATCTGAAAGTCGGAGAATATACATATAATTTTTCATATTTTCCTGTATCAGTGTCATTTCTTCAGTTTCCTCAAAACCCATCAAGGATTAAGTTAAAAAAAATATATATATATATAAAAAGAGTCGAGAGTTCGCATTTTGAAATATTCAAGAATGACGAACATGTCCATTATCCTTAAAAACAAATTTTCAGAAAAAGGACCTCAAGAGCTTCAAAGCTTTCTAAAATAAATAGCCTTTGTTTCATGGGCTTGCGATGCATACATCCTAAGATATTGTTGAAATTACACCTGCCAAACAAAATATGCCACTTTTTTCAAATTTCAAAATACCGTATCACCGTCAAAAACGGACAAAAATAAAAAATATTTCAGTAAAGTCTATCAACAATAAGACCAACCTACTTGTAAAAGTTCATCAAAATCAGTGATTGTCCATTCACATCATTTATCGATTTTCTGTGGAATGACCTTGTAGCGAAAAGCTTACTCGGCGCTTTGTGTGCATTGACCGGGAATCTGAACTGGCTATTCGATAGTGTACTTTTCGATTTCGAATTTCGAAAATGGAGGGGGTAATTTCGAAAAAAACACTTTTTTACCATACTTGATATTTACGTAGATTACGTTATTCCGCATCTTCATTTTTGCGGGAGGGGCAAGCTCTCGGAGGGGCGGGAGTTCAAAGTTTCAACTTTAAGCGATTATATTTTCTCAACCAAGCAATGTTCTAGCAAGTAAGTCCTGAATTCATAAATGGAAAAGACATTTTTGGTGGTTTTTATTCAACTATAGCCACTTAAAGTTGAAACTTTGAACTTCCGCCCCTCCTGCAAAAATGAAGATGCGGAATAACGAAATTTACGTAAATATCAAGTTTGGTAAAAAATGTTTTTTTCGAAATTACCCCCTTAATTTTCCACATTCGAAATCGAAAAGTACCCTATCTAATAGCCAGGTCAGATTCCCGTACAATGACATATAAATGGTTGTCGTAGGTTAAAAACTGTGAGAGGAGATAGAATCCTACGAAAAAACTGAAGATTACCTCGATGGGCACATCCTCCAAATGTTTGCTTATAACTTTTGATTGTTATTGTTGATAGCACTTAAGGAGGTCTTTTTGGAAAGGCGACATAATGCGCAAATTTTTTCATAGTTTTGCCAAGTTCGTGCAATGGTGATATTTCGAATAAATGTACACTGAAGCGCGACAAAAATTTTGGTGAAAAAAAAATTCTAGAGAAAACTGTTTTTTTTTTAATAATTGAAGGGACAATTATAACTAATTATCCCTTCTTAGAAAGGCCAATATGTGTTCTTTTAAATAAAGGTTTGAACGTCACAATCCATTAATTACAATAGAACTTATAAAGAAAAGATATGCAAAATCTCGAAAATCGATATTATCGATTTACTCGAAAACCAAGCGGAGTTCGATATAAAAGTATCTAGACTTTTTGGACCCAAATGACCTCTACTTTCATCCCCTTAAAGAATTAATGACATTTACGGAACACCCTATTTATTGATAAATTCGTTTCTTTCTTCCCGGTTTCTTCCATCAATGAAGAATCAAATCAATTCGCTACCATACTGAAGGAATCGACAGGAGGAATAAAAGAAGCTTTAAAAAAAATACTATTAAAGAAGGTTAGTTTTTTAAAATGTATATTTCAAATTAATTGTTTTGTGTTCCAAACAGAAAACATAGCTGTCAAATTTTTGAACACATTACAACATATATAACATAATTTACTCGAAAGTGTATAGTAACTATTCTTGAGCTATCCTCTCATCTGCATAACATTTTTTAATTGATTTTTACGCAAAGAATTTTACTCTGAAGTTATCAGACAGGTCTAATTACAATCCCCAATCGAACTATGAACTATATTTGCTGTCGAAGCCTTAAAAACTTCAGCTAGCATTTATGGTTAGGAGGGAAGATAGCAATTTCTTTCGTAGTCAAGACCCGATAGAGCAAAAGATGAATATTCAACTTTGGGATTGATATGCCAATTATTGATAATCCAAATATTGATAACTGATGCGCCATATTAGCTGCATTTTTTATCTATGTGATCTGATCCGATCCAATTTTACAAACGTAAAACAACAACAAAGCGTGATCCACATCAAGAGCTAGTTCAATTTTCCGTTTTTGAAATTTCTTTGCTTTTCCGCTAGCACATACCTAATTACATTTCCGGAAGTAATTTAAACAAAGAAACTAATATTTTGTTAAATATTTTAATATACATATTCAAAACGTATTTCAGTCAATAAAATAAGAAAAACTCAAAAGAAATTCGCTGGAAATGACATTGTCTCCTAATGACGTAGCAACCACTGACATGTATATATATGGACTGCTCGTTGAACCAAAAATGCATGAAAGCAAATGGCACCACTTTCATATTCCTGTCTCTTTCCGTGAGAGCATACTTTTCCACTGAACTGTAACGATTACGAACGAGAAACTGCTTGTAAAAATCCTTGTAAAAAACACTTTCTTCGAGTCATAATTAAAATTTAACGATACAAATAGTCCCAAATACTTTTGGTAAATCCCGCGGACATGCATATAAGCAAATTCGCAAATAATTTAAATATAGCGCCAATTTACGACAGTTGGTAGCATTGACAGTGAGAGCATACTTTCTGAAATCAAAATTGGTGCCACATGAAACAGGAGATCAAGCAGTCCATTTATATATATGTCAGTGGTTCAGAGCAACACGCTATAGTGACTTCGAAAGCGTTTTGAAGTGACTCTGTGAATTTGACAATAGCGTAAAAAGCAACTTGGTTGCTCTGAACGAGAAATAGCGAAAAAATCGTCTTGAAAGAAAATATTCATATGTATGTGTACATATATGTATATACGGTCAGAAAACAAACTCAGTTTTTTTTCTCCCTTAAATTCGTAAATTGGGACTTCAATAAATTAATACTATAAACAGTAATAATTATAATTTTCTTCTTTACATCCATTTTAGTTTTATTAACTTATTTCTAATTTCTATGTGTTTGACATTTTAGTGAAAATACATAACCAAAAACGGAGAAAGAAAGTAGTTTAGCTGTCGGAAATGATGGGCAAATATATTTGTTTAGTGGAATGTCATCAGGTAATTATTATATATAATAAATAAATTCTTTTCAGTGTTTTTATGTAAAATATTTTATAGGAAGAGTCCAAATTGTTGGAGAAGTAATAGAGGAAATAAAGGAAGCTGTCGAACATGGAAACGACATCCACAAAGAGATGATGGAGAAGTTGTTGGAAAGGCGGTAAAAAAGCAATTATAAGCTGGCCAATTAATCTGTAATTTAAAAATAAAATACTGAAATCATTGTGTTTGATAATAAAGTTTTACTTTGAATTTAAAGAGTTATTAACAATTAAATTTATTAATAAAATTCTACTCAATTCCTCGACGCGTCATATCCCAAAGTTCATTTCATCGCAAACTCTATGTATGACCTTCTGCAGTTCCCTCGTAGTTCTGATTATTATTTATTTATTTTATCGAAATGCTTATTGTTTCGCTCTAAAGTCCATATAACAGACAAAAACTACTTGTCGATAGATAATCTACTACAAGATTTGAGTACATTTCAAGCCGTGGTGATTAATTTCAGCAAAACTTCATACGCAATATAGAGATATTCATTCTAAAATTCTTTCTATGTAGTATCTACTTATGTAGATCTGTTCATCGGAATATCCTTAATTCTACTCTTTAAGCATAATATTTTTTCTTCCATTTCTTCATCTCCATCGGAATCCTCATAAAAGCGATGTCATATTATTAAATATTAATATGTCTTCATAAAAAGAAAATAAATTAGAGTTTATTTACGGTATTTAAAACAGTAGCTCCGGCAATATTTAAAGGATTTTTAAATTCCTCATTTTTGCTAAACAACAATGAAATAATATTCTTCTTTTCGTCCATTTTAGTTTTGTTTACTTTCAATTTTACATGCTCTTTGACAATTCACACATTCAAACACGAAAGTGACTATTTTGATAGCAGTCCTGAGTGCTATCAAGAAAAGTGACTTCAATAGTGAGACTATAGCGTCCGCTGTTACTTTTTGACTGCTCTGAATGCAAAAAGTGACTATAGTCACTATAGCGTGTTGCTCTGAACAGACTCCCAGTCTCTTTCCGTGAGAGCATATTTTCCCACTGAACTCTAACGATTGAGAACGAGAAATTGCTTGACGTTCAGCGGTATTTCCAACCAAAACAAGTGGGGGAAAAATTAAAATTAGTATAAATAGCGAAAATGGCCGCGTTGAAAATTTATGCTCTGGAGCTTATTTGTTTGCAAGAAATAATCTTGAACGACCAAATTAGCTTCTGCAATACTTAAGGCTGGGTCGTTGTCCTAAATTGGACAGGTCGGTGCACAATTCGTAAGATGGTAAATTTTTAACATAAGCTTTTTGAAGTTAATAAGCAGAAAATAACGTTTTCCGATTTTTAAAATTCCACTTATTTTTATGAAAATTTGATGCAATAGATTGCTTTCTTAATTTACTCATTATTTTGTTGCCTTAGGTGTTTAAATAAATATTTCATTAATCAATTTGCAACTTATTCAAAAGTCTTAACGCCCCGCCCCATCTTGCGAATTGTGCACCGAGCTGTCCTATTTATGACAGCAATCTAGCCTTAAATAAAATACGTAAACAATAAATTTAATTGTGAAGAAAATATACAGCGGGAACTTATTTAAAGTAATAAATTCCAATGCAAAGCAATATCTGCTTTCCAAATTTGCATCTTTTACAGAAATTTTTCTATAGCTTCTTTTTCGCTCCAGTGCCCGACCATAGCTTAAATTAGCTAAATTATGCTCTTGAATACTGTCAAAATATATCTCTAACTTTGCAGAAAATAGCTTATTTGAGAAATCTTGAAAGTCAGGGAGCTTAAAAAAGCTCAGAGAATATTTAACATGACTCATAATATAAGCAAATTATTTCGTCTTTATTTTCAATTGTAATTTGAAATTTTTTACTTTCCATAGTTTCTGCGAAATACTCACATTTACTTTTACTTTCCTAAAAGTAAACATTTTTACCTATCAAAAATTGTTAGGATTACTGTCACCAGACGCTCGGTTTATTGAGAATAAATTTTTGAACATGAAACGTGCTTGATTCCCCAAAGGTGGAATGCTGAAACGCTTTCAAACGACCCGTTTCCCATACATATGAAAGTAAAGAAGGCGGTGGTCCGATGCATTTAAAAGTCTTAATTAAGCGTTTTTGAAGGGATTGAAAACCAATCGAATCTCAGGTATTCACCCTGTATTTGGATGTTTTTTTTTATAAAACTAATCCACCAACTAATGCTTCGAGGTATTCCTTATAATTTGGTAGTATAACCTTCACATATGTTACACCTTTCAGTTTTCTTATTAAATAGGTCCATGTGCCTCTGATGGTAGAACACTTCTGACAATAGTCGATTTTATGCTTTTTTCTCTTCTCTCCTCTTCCTGTATAATCTTCAATATGAGGAAAATTCGAATTGCGTACCTTCTATTCTTGTTGTTGTTTTTTCACAACGAAATTGTAACTTTGAGTGCCTGCAATCTTGTGAGATGAAGCTGACTTCGAGAATTTGTTGATGTAGTAAATTTTTTTTTCTAAGTTTACTTTATTCTTTTTGTTGAGACTATTTTCTATCTGATGGAACGAACACATTTCAAGGTTCCCAGTCTAATAATACAAATTTTTTCATTTATATCCTGTTGTGTATATCGCAGCTCAGAGCTACATGTGTATGCTCGTAAAACTCTATATCGATTCGAAAATTTAAGAAAAACCAGACGCAAGTTCTTTGTGGTTCTTTGATCAAATCCTACATAGTTTAGCTAGCTTAAGTGGAAGAATTAAATCCTTCGAACGGGAGTGAAAGGACTATTTACTAAATTGCTGCTATATATTTTCTTTGAAAATAGTTTGCTTTTAACGAGTTTCTAGTACTGGAGTTCTTGTAGTTGAAATTGCACGCTCCATTTTAACACTGATGGCATATATTTCAAGGACTATCGTTTATGTTCTTACTTCAAGTCTAAAAGTAGTTTATAAATTTGCATACATACATATACGTTTAAGTATATAATTTTAAAATAGAAATGAGTGTAAGGCGATGAGTTAATGGCGATGGTTACATTTAGAGGGATATTATGTGAGAAAGAAAAGTGCTCTCTTAATACACTTTTCTGTAGGAAAGTTGTTTTTTTCAGTTCTTACTTATCATCTTAAGTTGCATTTATATTTATATGATGGTACAGAGGAGGATTTAAAAGGAATGTTTGCATCCTTACCACCACGAAAGGTTCAGGAGTTGTTACCGCGGGACTACAGCCAGCGAATGGAGTTTTGTGGTTGGATGCTTCGTGAAAGTCGGAAATGCATCGGCATTATCAAAAAGATACTGTGGACAGACAAAGCGACACAAGAGTCGATCCTATTTAATCAGCATAACCGTCACATTTTCAGTGCCGAAAATCTTAGAGCAGTACTAGAGACTGCGTTCCAATACGACTTCAGGATAAATTCTGGGCAGGAATCGTGGAAAACCATTTTATTGGACCTTATATTATATCAGACCTGTAAAATTCCAAGTACAAGTACCAGTACAGTACCAGTACCTGGACTTGAAATATTTTAAGTACAAGTACAAGTCCCGGTACTGGTACTTAAAAAAAATTCAAGTACAAGTCCCGGTACTGGTACTTTAAAATTTTTCAAGTACAAGTCCCGGTACTGGTACTTAAAAAAAATTTCAAGTACAAGTCCCTGTACTGGTACTTTTAAATTTTTCAAGTACAAGTCCAGGTACTGGTACTGTTACTAGTACTTAAGTACCAATGTATTTAAGTACTTTACAGGTCTGTACCTGTAAAATTCCAAGTACAAGTACCAGTACAGTACCAGTACCTGGACTTGAAATATTTTAAGTACAAGTCCCGGTACTGATACTTAAAAAAATTTCAAGTACAAGTCCCGGTACTGGTACTTTAAAATTTTTCAAGTCCCGGTACTGGTACTTAAAAAAAATTTCAAGTACAATTCCAGGTACTGGTACTGGTTACTGTTAAGTACCAATGTACTTAAGTACTTTACAGGTCTGTATTATATCTATCACAATTAATTCAGATATTTATCTTGATTTTCTCCAAAATAAACTGCCGATTCTTCTGGCAAAAGTTCCTTTAAGTTCTTGGGTTAACATGTGGCTTCAACATGATGGTGCTCCTGCCCATTCAGGACAAAAAAAGTACGCAAATTGGCACACTCACGGATGGATTGGACGCTTTGGATCAGTTTCGTGGAAAAACAGATATTTAGATCCACGGATTTAAATCCTCTGGATTTCTATTTCTGGGTTTGTTGCCATTGTCAACGTTGACAGAACTTCAGTAAAAAATATTAGAAATTTCTAACGACATAAAAATGACACTTTTATATTAAATTTAGTTCGCCGATCATTTTTACGTAAGTGTAGGATGTGTCTTCGAGCGAATGGAGAACATTTCGAACAATTATTGTAGAAGGTAAGTAAGCTAAGCTAGATTTAATTAAATTCCATTAAATTTATGTATTTGGATAAGAATAATGTTAATAAATTAAAATGAATTGTTTATTTCTAATAATTTTACTTAAAATAATAGTTTAATCAGATTTTACATGATTCTATAGTGAAAAAAAAATATACTACAGAGTAGTGATTACAAAAAGTATTGTAAAAGTAAAAACCGATTTTTTCGGTTTTAAATAGAAATTGTTTTGTGGAATTATTTCTTGTCAAAATATTTAAATTTTTTTCATGTTTATAATTCTAGAAAATAAAATATTTATTTAATAAATAAGAAAAAATTATATAATTCATTAACAATACAAAAATAAAAAGTTATTTGTAAAAATCCTGAAAACATGTTTCTAAATGTTATTGAAATTAGCACGTAGAAAGCATAATGCCCTAGATCAGGGGTCGGCAACCTTTTGAGTCGGAAGAGTCAAAAATTACAATTTACAAAATTTCAAAGTTTTTAAAGAGCCACACAATTTTTTCTTGCCAACAATAAATAATACCAACTCGCATAAATTAAGTTTTTTGATAAAAAAAAAACTAATCTATTTATTCATAAGCAAAAATATCTATTTATTCATATATAAGTAGTGCTTTCACAACAAATTAGTAAATATAAATGGCATTTTAGATAATTACTTATTATTTAAGTAAAAATTAAAACAATTAAACATTTGCTTACAACCCTAACTTGTATTTCAATAACAAACAATTGAGCAAACAAATTCAATGGAAGTGTTGGCTTTGCATGGTTTTGGAAAGTTTGGATATATTTCGCTCATAACTTGTTGTTTTAAGTTTCAAACAAGACTCTAAATTGTCATTTGTTAGTTGACTTCTTACTTTACTTTTAATTATATTCATGCAAGAAAACGATTGCTCGCACGAATATGTCGATCCGAAGATAGTCAGCACTCCTAATGTCAACTTCTCTCTGGAAGACTATATTCCATGCGTCGAACTCGCCTCACTTTTGTTGCGTTACGTACATACATTTTTGGACCTCCAACTCTTCCAACTTGCTTTTCACCTCTGTAAATTTTCCACTCCACAAAGCTTTACTTTTTAAATGGATCAATTGCATTTCTACAGATCCGGTATCAATTCCAAATGGCTCAATGTGGATTTCGTTACTATTTGTGTTGAGAGGATTTACTATGAATGCTAGAGCGGTTTTGTTGGTTTTGAATTGCTCACATCTGTCAGCAAATTCATCTTTAATTTTTTTTATAACTGTACTGAAGTAATTCGTGTCAACAGTTGCACTGGTTTTATAGCGATATTTCTTTAGAAATTAAAAATTAAGTAATTTACCGCTCTGAATATCTTCTGCAAAAACAATTAATTTTTCTTTAAGATAAACCAATTCTTCTACCAAAACATAGACTTTCCTTGCAGTTTTAGATGCAGCTCATTTTAGATTCAGCTATTCGAGTTACGGTATCGAATTTTACAATCATTATAAGTTTTTAAAATACAAAATAAATAAAGATAACCTTTTTCTGGGTACTAACAGATAACTAATAAAAAACCAAAAACCTCTTTTCCAGTTGAGCAAAATATTCTGATTCAAGTTCTTTCGCTAAGATTTTCGAATCAATGGTTGTCAACGTAAGTTATTAGAAATTTTTTATTTTTTATTAGGTTGATCTGAGCTGGACTATGCGGCAAACTTAAAATACACAGAACAAAATTACCTAAATCTTCGAGCATCGATTGTTCGTTTAAATTTGGCAAAAAAAATTCAATATCGTAGTTAAAATTTAAAATTTTTTGAAAAGAAAGCATACGCCATTCATTAAAAATTGCTTTCTGATTTGTAGTAATGTTTGGAAAAGTATCAATTAAAGGAAGAATGGTTTTTTTGCTGTACGCAAAGAGTTTCAGGATCAAAATTCAAGTTAAATGAACATTTAATAAATATTGAATTGAGAATATAATAATATGCTTAAAAATTATTTTAAAATAAAAAAATGTATCCATCTCTAAAAAAAGGTATCAAAGTATCCATTTCAAGAATTTCAAGTAAAATGTATCCAAAATGATACAATTGTATCCACGTGGCATCACTGAGTACAAGTTGCTGAGAGATAGAATCGGTCCGTAATCCTCGTTAATCGATTCAGAACAACTTTTAAATGTTTTTTTCTTTTTGATAAAATAAATAATATTTGCGTATGGAACTAAAGAGCCGCAGCTTCACATCCAAAGAGCCGCATGTGGCTCGCGAGCCGCAGGTTGCCGACTCCTGCCCTAGACATACAGCGCTTTTAATGAAGAAATAACTAACGACTTATTAGTCTATAATGATTCATTATAAACTGTAGACACACAGCCATTTCTTTAATTAAGTTGTACTGTCAAACTGGTCTTGATAAACTTATCACATTAAAGAAGCAATATGGATCGAATTAGCGCGATAAACTTTGTTTTTATTTATTTAATTTTTCAATTTAACAATTTAAAAATGAGAAAAACATTATATTAAAAAGAATATTGATAATATAACTGGTTATTTGCATTTCTTCTTCTTATTTTTCAAATCAGCAGATGCACAGCTGGGCTCCATATTTAAATTATATGCCAAATCTAGCACATTTTTCCTCATTATAGCTATAATGAAGGAGGAAAACGCTTCATTAGTGTACTTCATTATCACCTAATTTTCGAGCCATAATGGCGTATACTATGTGACACACGGCATTTTAATGAATAGTTTCTACTAATGATTCATTAGATCGTGCTGTGTGTCTAGGGTATTATTAGTTATCAATGGTTTTATCACTTAATCGTGATCTCAGTTTGGTGCAAAAGTTTCCAGATACTGAAAACGCCCTCTTTGATTCCACACTTGTAGGAGGAATTGTTTTCAAGGTATTATAACAGAGATCCAGCCATTTACTGCAATTTCCATCATCTTCAAATTGAGCAAGTTCATGTTTCAAAGTTTTTTCGACTATTGAAGAAGTGGAAGAAAAAGTGTTACGTTTTTCAGGCACAGTCAAATGCTTGTTGCATTTGTTGTTTGATTGTGTCGGCTTCAACTTCCATACTAACATCTTCGTCGCTGTGCTGCTGTTGCAGTTCATAATTTTCATTATCTGACTTAAATAATCGGTACACCATATCAAATAAGAGTTTCTTGACCGTGATTTTCTTCAAAGCAGGAAATAGATCAGTGGTGGAAGACCAAGTATTAGCATAACCACTGTTCAATTACTGCAACAATCCTGATAAATCGGTCAGTCTTTTTTTTTATTCGGAATTCTAATGTCGTTTGTAAGAGTGCAGTTTATTTTTTCCAGCGTGTAAACCAGAAATTTCAACGTTGCATCTGCAGTTAATAGATTAGTGTCTTGACGGCAGAGACCTTCGAGGGCATATTTAATTAGAGTGAGTGTAGCAACAGTTCCGGAGAGCAGGCTCAATTCATCTACGGAAAGCTGATAGCTTGATTTACTATCGATCAAAGCTTTTTGAATAGGTGTTTTTAATTTAAGGAAACGCTCCAATATAGTCAGTGAGCTGCTCCACCGAGTTTTTGAGTCTAAAATCAACATGAGCTCTTTTCCAAATTCGGCTTTCACGTACTTGTGCAAAATTTAATCGTTTCTAGTTGGGGAAAGCCGAAATAATCTGATAACTTTGCGCACTTTTGCTATCAGCGGCGTTATGGTTAATCTCAATACCTGCATCAAAATTGTAGTTCAGATTGTCATTATTTGTATCAGCTAAATCTTCATCAGCTGAATGTTCATCACTTGAATCTTGTTCTTTTTCGGGCACATCCGCAAGCACCTCCATTTCAGCAACTTCAGACGTGTCATTATGGTACAAAACACTTATCACTGCTAAAGCCCGGTACGCTAGAGCCAAGAAATTTTTGTTCCTATACAAAAACTATATAAAAAAAGTGTCATGGAATGCTCAAGGAATTTTTTTCTTGGCCGATTCCTTGAGGTAGTACGCTAGAGAAAAGTAATTCGAACAGAAAAACTCTACTTCCCGATTGACAAAAAGATGTCGCTGTTTTACGAAAAATCCATTAATGTCAATATTTCTTGAAGAAATAAGTACCGATGCACTTATTTCTGTAAGGAATTTTGACGGTGGTGGAATAATTGAAAAATTGAATAAAGGAACGGCGATTTTGCAAGAGGTGTATCTATTTTAAAATGACAAATGGACGAATAAAAATTGTTTTACGTGTATCTTCATTTTTCATTGGAAATTATCCATTTCTTCACTTTCTTTATTATTTCTTTATTGTCAGAAATATCACACAATTGACAAATCCAAATTGTCAAAAATTCCTTGACCTAATGTCATATTTTCTTTAAGAAATAAGTGGAAAAATTCCTTGACCTAATTCCTTGGCTCTAGCGTACCGCACTTAACTGTATCGCATACGCGAAACAAATTTGCTCGGAGACAGCAACTAGTCTTCCAACCTTTTTCATGATGGCGGCTCCATCTGTGGCAGCGTTGCCAGATTGAGAGAATTCTCCCATTTTATGGGAATTCCGCAACCAAATGAAAGTTTTATATTTGACTCATTACATCTGTGGGAAAATTGCTAAGAATATATGTTTTGCTGGTTGAATAAGCGCTGACAGATTGTTCGTCTCAATTTCAATCGACCTTACCAAAGTGAAAAAAATTTTCCGACTAGCACATAATTACTATTCCCGAAGAAGAATATTTTAATATATTCAAAACGTATTTCAGTCAATAAAATCCAAAAAACTCAAAACAAATTCGCTCTAAATGACATTCCCACCGCATGACGTAGTAAACTAAAAAAATCCTCTCGAATCGGTCGTACCTTGTTATCTTTATATCATGAATAGAATGCGGATTTAGATGGGAATTTAGCTTTAAAATTGTGGGAAAATTGACCAAGTTTTCCCATATTCGTGTGAATTTCAGGTTCGACAATTTTGCAATGCTGATCTGTGGTTATGCAAACAACATCTTTTTCCATCGAAATGTTGAAAACACTTACCTTTTGCAAAAGAAGATCCACACAATTTTCAGCAGGCAAGCTTCATACAATACGGGTGAGATCTAAATTCCAGAATCGTCCTCCAGAATTTGAGTGAGCATTTATATTTAAGTATCTGCGATTTCGAGTTGATGTCCACTCATCGAATGAGAGGCTCAATCGTCCACCATTATGTTTATAGCACGATATTTCATTTACAACTTCATCTCGGATCTTTTTTGGAGTAACCAACAATCATTTGTCTTATTGTTTGGGAGATTTTGGAATTTGCTGAAACCCTTTCGCAATTAAAAGTTTTCTCAAGTACAAAACATCGATAGTGCAATCCCCCCGTCCTTAGTAGTCATTCTTGACACAATTGCTACTAAAGAATCATCGGTTTCGCTTTCGCGTTATGATGAGTTTTTGAGAGCAGAAAGAAGCTTCAACTTCCAAGCATTTTTTATCCGTTGCCGGTCTTTTTAATGCGTTGGTATTATGTGCAGGTTTTTAATGTGAGTGCAAAGAACTTTTTGATCTACGATAGCACTTTAAAACCTTCATGCATTTGTTACAATTTGCCGACTGATTGATTTTGTTATGCTGGAAGAAATGCCATATATTCTGTAACTCAGAGCTCGTTATGTTCTTATCGGTTGGCTGAATGTTTGATGAATAACATTATTAAGCAGGCCAAAGGTTTTTGTATCTAGTCAAAACAACAGTTTAAATTTATACCTTAAAAAATATTTCGATTTCGATACAAATATAATGATTGCATTTTATGCATAGAACTTACATATGCAGCCAATAACAAACAGTTGAATACTTTTTTTAAATTACGTAAATTATGACGATTGAATAATAACTAGAGCTGTGTCGTTCAGGAATGAACTGTTCGTTCAGAACGAATCATTTAAAAGATCCTTGTACAGTCCTAAGAAAAAGATCCGTTCTCCAGTTCTGATTTTAACTCTAACTAACAGAAATTGAGCTCGACCAAAACCCTCGAGAATACTGAGAGAAATATTGATCCAGATGAGCTTCATTAACCGCAGCTTCTTCATCTAAGGCACCTAGCGTCAGTCCCGTGATGATGGTTTTGACTTTTGCTGTGTTGATGAAGCATTACATGAAATTAAGTCAAATGCTGTATGATCGGACGAGTTACCATCTAGATTCCTTAAATTAATTGCTCTGGAAATATTACGAGTTCTTACGCATACATTTAATTACTATCTTACAACTACACAGTTTCCTGCGCGCTGGAAGCAGGCTCTTGTTGTTCCTATTCAAAAGAAGTCTTCTGCCTTACATATGGGAGAATTTCGTCCAATCAGTCTGCTTTGCTTTCTAAGTAAAGTCTTTGAAAAGCTGATGTATTTGCAAATTATGAATTATATAAATAGATATTCTATGTTATCAACTTTTCAATCAGGATTCCGTCCTTCTCATAGTTGTGAGATTGCATTATTGAAGGTAAATTCTGACATACATGAGTCCCTAGATGAGGGCACTGTCTTACACTACTTGCTTTGCTCGAATTTAGTAAAGCTTTTGACTACATAGATCACTCACATTTAATAACATACTTATCAAGTCAGTTCTTATTCTCTTCGTCTGCTGTTAAACTGATAAATGACTCTTTGCAAGGACGTAGTCAAATTTTGTGAATCAAAAATAACAATTCCAAGCCTGAGTTCCTTAGCTGCGGCGTACCCCAGGGATCCATACTTGGGCCTCTACTGTTCTGTTTACATATTAATGATCTTCCTGACGTATTGCTGGATGCCTCTGTATATCTCTATGCAGATGACGTGCAAATCAAATTTATCTCAGCAGACCAAGACCAGGATTAATGGAAGACTGTGTATGCCGACCTAATGACGATCTCCAACGCATTCATGAGTGGTCATTAGTCAAATAGTTTAGCACTTAATTCAAGTAAATCAAACTGCTTAGCAATTTACAGAAATAGTATTGACTCAAGTATGCTTCCTCTTCATCCCATTGTATTAAACAGGGTAACACTTCCTTATAGGGACTCTGTCATGAATTTGGGCGTTGAACTTAATTCGAAGTTCTCGTGTTGCAATCACATTAAAAGGACATTAGAGAAGATATATGGCTATTTGAGACAACTCTGTCTCAACTCCATTCGCCAGCATAATCTTTCCAGTTCTTGACTCAGTCTGCCGGAGAAAAATACTCGTAGCATTCAATGATGTGATTAGATATATTTACAAATTGCCTAGAAGTAGCCACATCTCATTGAATGCAAGATCTCTTTTGCGTTGCAATTTAGGCACTCATTTCACTTTTCGTAGCGTGAAATTTCTGCACCTATCTTAAGCATCCAGTGTATTTATTTGAGAAGCTACAGTTCCTTCAATCGACCAGACATGAAAACCTTTTGATTCCTCGATACAGGAGTCAATATATGGTGAGCGTTCTTTCTTCGTTCAGTATGCTCGGAGGTCGAATCAGCTGCCAAATAACATTCAGTGCACGGCTTCAAACAGTAAAGGCTAAAACACAATGTGAGCGACACGACAAAAACGCCATAAAAAACGCCGTACAAACGTGCGTGAAAATACAGATGGGAGCTACAATAGCTGTTAATCCCCAATTAAATTTATTCTGTTGTTTGTGTTGTAAATTAAAAATAGAAAAAAATTCAACGAATAAATTAAAAAAAGATTATTAAAAATGCATGTGTGGCCGTTTTGCTAATGAAGATAAAAAACAGAACCTACATAGAAGAAGAGGTGTGTCCAAGAGTTATCTAAAACTCAGCCGGAATTGGGTTTTTATGCGGATGCGTTTTTTGTTTTTTTTTGTCTTGTATAATACGGTGACATTCTACCACCTCAATAAACTTTTCTTCCATTTTTTATTCAACCTACTTTGATATTTACCACGGCGTTGTTATTTACTGGTATTTTTAATTTATCAAGTCATAAATATGATTGCAATGAACGTGTATAACAATAAATATGAACGCAACCCAAAATCATAATTTTGCTAAACGCACCCTAAACGTGCGACAAATTTCAATTTTCATTTAAGTTCACCGACTACGTCGAACGATGTCGTCAGCATTGTATTTTATTCCATACACTGCCATTCTTTTTTTTTTATATTATTAAGCAAAAGCTCAGGGGATACCCTATGATGCAAAGGACAGCATTGCAGGAAGGAGATAGGGAAAGTATTAGGGAATATGAGGAGAGTGGCGGAGGTGCCGATGTATGGCGCCCTTAAACTTCCGCAGATTGTATGCCGGGGGAAAAACAGAAGATGGTAAGCTGTTCCACATTCGCACTGTTCGGAATAAAAACGCATCACGGAATTTTACTGTACGGCCGAAAGTAATTTGAAGGGTTAAAGGTTGTGCGCGGTTTGCAGCGCGAGTATTGCGTGCAGGAATCGTTCTACAAGGGATTAGACTAGATATTACATCAGAACATTGACCATGCATATAGCGATAAAGGAGCGAAAGGCATTCAACATTGCGGCGGTGCTCGAGCGAGTCGATATGACAAGTTATTGCCAAATCGCCAATGAGCTTGAAGGCTCTCTTTTGGACAATATCCAATGAAGCTAAGGCTGTGCGACCAGCCCCGGCCCATATATATGGAGTGGTATTCCATTCTAGGTCTAATGTAGGACTTGTAGAGGAGCGCTAGATTTGACGGGCTGAATGTTATTAGAATCCAAATGACAGCGTTTTTTACGGCGTTTTTGTCGTGTCGCTCATATTGTGTTTTAGCCTTAACTTTTGTAGGCTTATTAAACAAGCAAGCCTTTCTGTTTAGTAATGGGGACGCACATTTGGGGTCTTTGTTGTTATTTCTTTCTCTCTTTCTCTCTCTCGCTCTGTCTCTCTCTGTCTCTGTCTGTCTGTCTGTCTGTCTCTCTCTCTCTCTCTCTCTCTATCTCTCTCTCTCTCTCTCTATTGTACGCTATTTTTAGTTTTTTTTTAGTTTTTTTTTACTACTTAAATTACATGATCATATCTTTTGTTCTTTACTTTTTTTTTATATTTTGCAGTGCTTAGTACGTGGTTGTTTTCTAGTAACGATGAATTTTATTTAACCACTGCACTTTGTACAATCTAAGATGGCATATTCATCTTTGTACCTAGCCAAATAAAGAATTATTATCTATTATCATAGATGGCACAAGAACTAGATGTCGCATGCAGTACCAAAAAGTATACAAAATTTATATGGCTGGATGAACCATTCTGGAATGGACCACAACATTTGAAATTATGTATACGTCAAGTGATTCATATTATTTCGTATCTGAAGTGTTGAGGAAGTCAATCAAATGTATACAAAACTGCTATTAGAATAACATTTGCTTTCGGCATGCTCTAAAGCATGTTATGGTCCATTTCACTATCTGTATACTCTGCCCTGGTATGCAATGCGACATCTAGTTCTTTTGCCATCTATGCTATTTATCATCTATACTTATCTATACGAATCTCGTTCCTGGTAATCAGCGTATGGATTAAGTGCACTCAAGCATTTGATTTTGTTTTTTATTATGTTGGTTTGCTCTTCTTCTCAACAAATTATTAGTGTGTTTCTTAAGAAATTCGAAATGCCTTTATAAATGTTTAATGAAAAGATTTTACAGGAATTCTTAGCTAAATGTTTTAAGATTTTTCATTATATACTTGACGTTACTTCATTTAAATTCCTACAATTCTTTGTGAATTTAACGATTTGAAAGTTTTCAGCTCTTGAAGATTATTAGTGCACCATCACACTCCCGACGACCTCGCGAAAACATTTTGAATTGTCGTAATTAAAATTGATATCACAAATAAAAGTTAATCGATAAAAAGTTTTCATGGACTTTTCATTAAGAGAATTTTAAGGCTATCGTCACATTATAAAATGCCAAGGCACATGGCCGTTTTCATTAACTCAAGGAGGCGAACTTTTCTAATTACTTGCTTTCCAGCACTCGTGTGTTTTTTTTTTCTTCTTGTAAGTAACTCAAAAAAAGTTTTCTCATTTCTTTAGCTTTTAAAATGACGGGAGATATGAATGGGTATTTACGGCTTAAGGAAAGAGTTCCATTTAAACTGGTTGCCGAAGGGTTATTTATTATGGCAAGCAAAGTATCTTCCGTGGAGGTAACAGTGCAGTAAATTCAGTGAACAAACAATTGCTGCATTGGATGCTCTATGATGGTATCTTACGTCTTTTTGTAATTCTTTCATTGTAAGACTTTTAAGAAGATTTTAAACTTCTCCTTCATGGAGTTGTACTTATAAAGTACACAGTGGATGCTTTTATCGGTAGAAGTAGATTGCATCGGGAAGAAATGAAAGACATTTGGTAGATGTACAATTGATCTAATATTAGCGAGTAAAAATTGTGTGGTTTTCCATAATATAATTTATGGCTTTGTATTTGTGTTGTCATTCAGATTACGAGATTACTTAATTAAACGAAGATTCGAATAGAAAAATATTTGTATAGATATTTAACTCTAAAAGACTTATATATAGGGTGGAAGTTGATAAGGGTTTATGTGACTGGATCAACTCAAAGCTCGTCAGCAGCAAGGTTAGCTCTTGCTTAGGGGATGTGGTTTTAAAAAGAGTATCCTACAGAGGTACACCATGGTACAGATGGGATGCTCTATCACCACTGGTACTGGTAATATGAATGAAATCCTTATTAAGTTAAAGAGGGTTTTAAAGTGGTTGCCGATGCGGATGACATATATGTATCCTGGTAACCGGTCTATACGCTGCTTAAGCGAGATATTTGGACTAACAATAGTCGATTGACTCGAAACCTCTCGAAGACAGAGGTAATGCTTTTTACAAGAAAAAGGCAGGATCAAAGTTTCTGACTTTCAATATTGGATGAAGAGAATCTTACTCTCTCCAACGAAGCAAAGTATCTGCCAGACATACTTGATTCCAAACTGAGCTGGAAGGCTAAGATCAGTGTGGCCTTGAATTTTTGGTGGTTATACTGGGGATTAAAACCCAGGGTAGTACGATGTATATTCTGGCACTGACTTATGTTAGTTGGCCTTAATTTTAGTTTATTTTTGTTAAGTTTTAAATTTTTAATAAATTATTATTCTATATCTCTATTGAACTTAGAATATAGAGAGAACAGGAATTGTGATAAGCCAAATTTAGCGTAGTCAAATTCTGGTTGTGTTAGAATGTGTTGCCGGTGTAGTGAAAGCTCAGTACAGGCGTGTAGTATGTATGAATCAACTGGGGGGCAACAAGATATATGTATGTTTGATAATATTGCGTTTGCTCCCACCGAAAATGCTCTTAGTCACTGACACTATGCCAAGCACATCAGGAGTTTCTCAGCAGTTTCAAATGTAAAAAAATCAAGCAGCTGAACATAAATTTTTCATAAGGTATCTCTTTCTTCTTTCCTGTTCTCTCTATATTCTAAGGTATTGAATAAGAAATAATTTCTATTAATTCTACTATAGTTTAGTTATAAGGAAATTTAACCTGTAAGGGATGTCAAAAACCTGCTTGCCTGCAAATAATTGGGTGTTTGTTCACCACACCTACGGCGTTACTGGAGGTTATGATTGATTTATTGCCTGCCGCTAGATTTCCACTGTAGGAGTGTAGCGTAAATCAGCGCTGTTAGGCTTAGAACTGGGGGATGTTGGATTGTGAGAAGGGTTATGGGCGTTCCAATATACTCCAGAAAATAAACTGCAATAATTGCAGGGAGGAAACTGTCTATGAAATACTTTCCTTAATTTTTGGTGGGGGAGTGTCAATGCAATGATGCCCACCGAGATGGGAAGGAAATGGTGGTAATATACGACATTACTATTTTTACGGATGGTTGCAAGACGAGTGTGGACACAGGCGATGGAGTGTACCCTAGAGATTGCCGGACAAATGCAGTATCTTTCAGGGAGAGCAGGTGGCACTATTGGTATCAATGTGCAGAGAGTCCGTACAGCACATCTGCATATACACTGAGAGCCAGGCAGCCATTAGGGCGCTGGATGCTATGCTGGCAAAATAAAAACTGGTACAACTATGGCAAGACCAGCCTTAACGAATTAACTACACGGCACAAGGTGAACTTATGCTAAGTATCTGGTCATAGTGATATATATGGCAATTGGGTGGCTGATGAGTTAGCCGAAAAGAACTGTTAAATGGATAGCTTCGCAGCAGTAACTTATGTGAGAATTCCGATCGGAAATTAGCAGGGATGCCTACCTATCAAAAGGCATGCCTCCGCTGTGTCAACAGAAAAACTTGCCGTATTGCGGGGTGATTATGGCCTGCATATAACAAGAAGAAAACCAAAGAACTGATACTAGAAATTGCGTAGGGGTCATTACGGGTCATTGGACTTTAGGAGGTTATGCTAGTGGATTGGAAATAGCGGCGAACGATCTCTTGATCTCTGCAAGAATTGTAAGGAGTCGAAGGAAATCGAATCATCCATGCAACACGTACTTTGCGAGGGACCCGCTGTGATGAATTTATCCCGACATTCCTAAAGGAAGCTGGATGGATCTAGGGTGGTGAGAAAAAGTTATCCCCATGTGGGGCCGCTGTAAGTCCAAATAAAGCAAGCTAGTTATCTCTAACAGAATCCCTCTGAATTCATTATAAAAAAAAAAAAGTTTGTCAAAAAGCAAAATCCAGACGACAATTGATGAGTTGAATGTAAGTAATTATGAACGGAATGAGAACAAAGATATCCGGGATCTAAAAACTTAATATTTTACCAAAACAGCAAATTCTTATGTCTTCTCAATCAAGATACATATAGCTGCTTATACTGAAAATACGAGACTGCAGCAACAATAGCTCTCCAGGGAATCCTGTTTTCGAGCAATAACCACGATCTCTTCCGAAGATCTTCCATCATGTAATGAAGACGTATCTGTAAAAATAATTTATCTTCAAGTAATATCCCCGACGGAATCTTCGAACTATATAGTCGACAGACTACTCGTAATGTTGCTGTTGTCAAGTTCGGCTGGTAGAACTTTTCTACTACAGATCTTCGTTCGTTTGATACCTATGAAGTTAATGTAGACAATTATTTTACATGTCGTTTTCTACTCTTATTACCTTTCGAGAAAGACCTTCCACATCGAAATCGATAACAAAAACTTTATCCGATTTACGATATTTTTGTGCCGAATTTGCAGTAAATTTATATGTCATCGATTGGACTCGTGTTCTAACGAAAAAAAAAATTTAAAAATCGAATGAAACAAACAAAAGACACACACAAAAAACTCACATAAATCCCATTGAATTATATATTTATTAATAATTTTCATAACCTAAACATAAAGTTTTAATATATGTATGTACGTAAGTATTTGGTTGATAGTATAACATCCTTAGTTAAATATTTTGATTATGAACAGTTACAGTATTACATCAGTGGATATGTATTTATGTAACAACAATGTTTAACTGAAATTAAATTCTTCCTAATCTCTAAATTTGGTGAAAATTAAAATTTAAATTAACTGTAAAATATGAAATACATAGTTGCATTAATCTAGTTTGTATATATATGCAACATTATATATATATAGGTACTATATAATTAACAGAAAACAATGAATAATTTTTTATTTTTTTTTAATATAATATCTATTAAACAAAAATTAACAACAAACTGTCCGTCGATAGGGCTCTACCTACAAAATATAAATATTTTTGTTTTTTTAATAAATAAATTCTTTTTATATTTCTTGTTAAATATTGCAACATTTTTCTTTTGTTTTGCAAACATTCTATAGTTTATATTCATTTCTTAAAGATAACATTAAAAATTAAATATGCTTTTTTATATTAAGTTAAGTTAATGTTTTTATAAAAAAAAAATTATAACATTTTAGTGAAGTTTTTGGAAAATATCAATAATATAATAAAAATCGCAATTAAATAACGAAATTTTACTTTAGTTTAATATAAAAGATCTTACAAACGAAATATACAAGTTTAGTTTCCCTACACAACGTGTTTCTGGAAACATATATGTATATTAGTTAATATTAATATCACTGATTTATTAAATATTTTTTGGTCTATAGTGTTTTATTAATAATAGAAACATTTCTGTATGGTTTGATTAGCCTTAAGTATACATCATATGTATAGTACATAATATAATTAGGTTTTAGTTTATATTTGAAACATTTTAGATAAAAATTGTTGTTGGTTTATTCTCTTTCCTTTTTTCATTTTTGTTTTTTTTTATACTGATTCTTTTACACTGAAAAATTGTGGAAAATTGGAGGAGATATTTTGTTGTAGGGCATTTTTCAATAAATCTATTTTTTTGTTATTATTTTATTAAAAAAAATATATTTGTATATATATTTAAATTAATAAATTGTTCTATAAAAATTTCCATTAAATAATTTATAAGGGTAAGAATATCTATTTAGGGAAACATAGTACGTGCAGAACTAATAATATCATTATCGAAAATTCGTTGGTTTGAGCTTTTATATAAAGAGCATCTACAGTTGAGGTAAATGAAAAGATTAGGCCCATATCTACCTATGTATATATAACCCTCGTATGGTGGATCAAAAAGAGAAATTAAAGTTACAAAAACTACAAAGACTTGCATACCTTAGAATGACAGGTGCTATGAGAATTTGTCTCACATCATTCTAAGAGAACTCATTTTAGATTTATATCGTTTAAATTTTTTTATTACAAAAAAACGCTGATCTTAGTGCTAAGTTGCTAAGCTCGAAGAAACCTATAGGATTAGTCGGTCATCAAAAAATTCTTGTATTTAGAATTTCAATATTACTCAATAGCCTTAAGTTCACAGACATAATACCCAAAGACTCTTAGATTTGAGCGATGATTTGAAGTGGTCATAGAAGACCGCCAAAAGCTAAAAGAACAATGTACGGAAATTTTCACAAGGATCTCACTTTTCTGTTATACAGACGGATCTAAGTGAGAAGGCATGGTCTATGAACCAAGATATAAATTATATAGGGCCCTGGGATCTTACACGACGTGTTTTTCAAGCAGAAATCTATGCCATAAAAACGTGCATTTGAATCAATGTATGTATTTACTTCAAAGCTAGTTTGGGACTGTAGGCATGTCCTATATTTACTATCAAATGATAATAAAGTGACACCTTTAGAAGAATATCAGGACACAAGAGGTATATAGGTAATGAGACCGTTGACTACTGAATTTCCATTTACTGAGCTCGAGTCCTTCTATGGCGTTACAAAATGGCACCTAGCATACGAAATAATGTTCAAAACAGAAAAAGCTCATCAGCTATAATTGGAAAACTTTACTGGACTAAGGCATAGGAAGAAGTTTATTAATTTTCTATACAAATACTTCACAAAAAAAAAAAAACAAAAAAAAGTCATCAACTGCTGTAAGTACTACATAGATCAGGCTAGCTATTCACTGGTTATTGCCCACTTGGGTGCATACATAAGAAAATGAGCACGACCCACAAACGATAAAGCAATGAAGAGGTAGAAACTGCAGCTAACGTACCTACATTAACCCATCTTTTTCTTTTCGCGGTGTAGATCGAAGTGAATTGATTACTTCCATTTAACTATGCTATTAAATCTCATGCTGTTGGACCTGATTGTCTGTCTCCGCGTTTTATTAAGATTCTGCTTCCAATGATCGACACATACATTCTTCATATCCTGAACTCTTGTTTTCCTAAGTCTTGGAAAGCGGCTTTGGTATTGCCAATTGCCAAAAAACCTTCTCCGGAATCTCCTGGTAGTTTTAGGCCAATCAGTATATTAAGTTTCATGTCTAAAGTTTTGGAAAAACTAATTAGCTTCCAGATTATTGGTCACTTGGAAAGTAACAAGCTCTTGTCATGTTGGTAGTCCGGTTTCCGGTTTCTCACAGCTGCGAGACTGCTATACTTAAAGTGACTAGTGTGATATAAGACCAGCCTTAGACCAGGATAACGCTACCATTTTAGTTCTGCTTGATTTCTCAAAGGCTTTCGATAGTGTAAATCACAGCTTGTTACAGCATAAGCTATCTAATTTTCTTGGATTTACTGCTTCCGCTTCTGCTCTGATCGGGAGTTTCTTGTCAGAACGACATCAACGGGTGAAGGTGGATGATAGGTTGTCGGATTCACTTCCTCTCCCGACTGGTGTACCTCAGGGTTCAATCTTGGGGCCGTTGCTATTTAGTTTATTTATTAACGACCTTCCTCTAGTTGGACGTGATGTCAGAATGCACTTATACGCAGATGTTGTGCGGCTTTATCTAAACAGACCTATTGGCCTGTTTGAAGATGGCATCGCGCGTATTAATGACGATTTGAGCAGAATCGATGCATGGTCCAAGATTAATGCATTGAAATTGAATCCCTCTAAGTCTCAATATATATTATTTTTCACAACAGTCCACTCCTTTCGTCTGATATCCCACCCGTAATTCTGGACGGTAAAACATTATCTCGTGCTAGTAAAGTGACAAATTTGGGTATTGTGTTGAACCAAATTATGAGCTGCTGTGACAACACAAAATCAAAAATTAGTAAAATTTACTTCGGACTTTGAAGGCTCTGGCTCTCAGCCAGTATTTTGCCACAAGCAACTCGTTTAAATCTGGTTAAGACACTAATTCTGCCGTACTTCACATGCGGAAGTTTAATTTTCCCTCGACTTGATACATAGTGTTTGTACCCGTCATGTTCAACGATTGCTTACGTTTCATCTTCGGACTTCGCAGATATGACTATATGGTGGGGTGCCCGCTTACTACATATCTCAAGAAAAGAGCGTTAGTGTTCTTTTTTAACCTGCAAAAAAAAATAATGAACCATACTACCTTAGAGAAATGATTAATTTCACTAATTCACATAGATACAGGAACATTATTTTTCCTCGTTTTACTAGGCTTGTCATAGAGGGCTCTTATCTTGTCCAGACTGCGCACTCTTGGAATGCTCTCCCATTTAGTATCCAGCACGCACGTACTGTCAATTCCTTTAAGAGCCTCGTTGATGCACATTTTTTAATTAGACGCCCGTAATTTTACTTGATTGTCTTGTCAGGATCACTTCTCACAGCAGAATACTATCGTGAATTATTGTAACTCTCTTTTTGTTTTTTGTTTTTGTTTTTCTATGGCATTTGTTAGAATCTAATTCTAGTATCAGATCTGTTTTTGTAGTTCATTATAACTTGTTTTTGTTACTCAGTTTTTAATTTGTCATTTTAAGCGCAATATTTATTTATTATTATTATCATAAGTTACTTCTGAATTGTTTATAGCTTTTGATATTCTTTTAAATACTTCCTCCACGTTTTAGTCCAATTATTTTTAGGTATAATAAAAGATTGTAATCTTGTATACTATCGCCTCTAATAAATGTTATGTTACTCTGCGGAAGCGCAGGACTTATTCGCCAAAGCCTCCAATGTTTGGCCAAGAGTTATTTAATCCAATCAAACACTGACTCTATTGTGATGATATCTTTTCTAAAAGGGGGAGCATGGACTGGACCTAATACCACCATAAATGAATATGTCCTTTCGTCCTAGCAAACATTGAGATGAATAATTATTAGCGCGATATTTTGAGGATATCTTTAAGTTATCTCCCAACAAACAGTGAGATGAAAAATCATCAGCGCGATGATGGAGAATATCTTTCATATTATCATCTTCGGAATATTTGAGCAATACAAAAACATGTGAGATTTGCTTTGAAGTTGCGGAGGTGATGCAAGTAAAATTAATTATGTGTTTTTTTTTCAGACGAAAAGGGGACCGTATTACTTAAAAATTTCAGTTTTACCTCGATTTTATTGCCAAGCGTCCTTCTTAGTTTTTCCTGGAGACTGCCTTAATGGAAAACCGGTTTATGTTTATTTTTAATGAACAAGATAAAGGAATTATGCGTGACCTGAAAATTTGGATTTGTTCAGAGTTTGGTTTGCTTAATAAACGTTCGGTTCGGAGTAAGTACAAGTGAAAATTATTTTGAAATATTTAAAAAGGAAAAACTTGCAAGAAAACTTGCAAGAAGTAATCGTGAACAATAATGAGGAGTATAAGAAAGCGGAATGAAGTGCGGCAGTTAAAAGCTTCCAAAGTAACTTGGATACTTAGAGATGAGGAAAAAAATGTACTACCAGTATTTCTGATTAATTCCACAGAAGAAGTGGTAAAGCTTAAAGAAAATCTTCAATCCGAATGGTTAAGTAAAATTGGTAAGTATTCAATTACTTCTTAAGTTCACCCTACCGAAAATACATTAAATTAATTTTTACTTCTACCTTTGTAGAAACGATTAATTTTTAGAATTGGTGGAGATGACGTTTCCACATTTATAAGGACGACAATTAGGAAATTGATAAAGGACGAATTAGCAACAAAGTATTCATGGAGTGGAACAAAAGTGAAGCTGTCATGGTCCAATATAAGGAAGATTCTTCCAGCAGCCAAGAGTACATTTTAGTGAAATAATTAGCAATTGCTAAACAGTAATTTCGCATGGTACTGTTCTGCAACTGTCGGTTATTTCGCTGATTAGTTCAACAAATGGCTGCGAAGAGCGCTTAGTGGGACAATCGATGATTTCAATAACAATTAACCTCGCATGGTAATTGTTATGTAAAGCGATTGCTAACTACTAAGCGACTCTCAGGTGCTGCAACCGGTTGAACGATCGACAAGGTTGTTGTCGTTTGCTTACGTCCGGTTTGTGAGCAAAGAAATCTTACTTTCGACTATGGGGGCATAAAAGACCAGTGACTGGTCTGTCGAGTGTATATAGTCAGGACCAGATATAGGGGGGGGGGGGCATAAGGTCCATATAGCACGGGCCCCAAGGGGCCAGATATAGGAGGGACCATGAGGGCCATATGGCACGGGACCCTAGGGGCCAGATATAGGAGGGGCCATGAGGGCCAGATGGCACGGGACCCAAGGGACCAGCTATAGAAGGGGCCACATGGCACGGGCCCCAAGCGCACGGAGGGCCCCCTAAATCCATGGTAAATGCAACTGAAATAAAAATATTTGTATATGCATATGGGGTAGCATTTGATACATTTTTCGTTCGATTTCTTTCATTCCTATAGTTCATATTTTTCTGTCCTTCATTTTACAGTGAAGTTATATAGTGAAGCTTCTCCAATGTTTGTGTTAAGCTCAAGTTTTATAGTGTAAGAGCATAGTGCAGGAATAAACAGCTAGTAGAATTCATGAAGGAGCAGTCAAGTTATTCTAATAAGAGTGGAAATTGATCGAGATTTCTACACGCTACCTTTGCCTTACTGTCAAGTTAATGGTCTCACTTGTTAGTTGTTTATGTTTGTGTTTGCATCTCATTTGCTCTGCATTTTCCGTCTTTCGTTAATTTTTACCCCTTCAAGATTTGGTTAATATATTTTTATGATTTTCAGACGGAGGGGGCCCAATTTTTCTGGTTGGCCGGGTCCCCCAATATCCTCCCTTAGGCCCTGTAGTTATTCATTCATCGTCGCTTTCACGATCATTTGTATCTAGTTTCGGCTCAATTGAGTTTGCAAGAATATTACGTTATAGTCAGTTCGATATGAGAAATATTTGTTTGGAAGTTATTTGAGTTCGTATTAAGATAGGTTAGTTTCGATCAATAAAGCTTTATAACGTGTAGCCAAGCATCCAGGGCTTCTTTTTAATTACGTTAATTAGAGGGGTATAGTTATTAATAAAATTAGGGTTAAAAATTTTAAAAAAATTCTCGTTAATAATGCTGAGGATATATTAGATTTTTTAAAGTAAAAAAAATCATTTGACATTACATTGTCTTTAATTTTTAATAAGTAGAATATTACAGATGTAATCACGTCGAAAGGAAAATGTTTAACTTATAAATTGTGTATAACATGGAGTTCAATAAATCTGAGACGTTTTAATTAATTATTAATTAATTTAATTATTTCTCAGACATCGCTTTTTCAAATTACCATTTATTATGATCGATGCATTACGACTTTGCCTTTCGCAAAATTATGAAGTTTTAAAAAAACAAAACTGGTTCGATGACTGTTCTTCCTTTGACAATGCTATCTTTACGCATAGGATAGCTGTGCCCAAGCTCAAGGCCCCACGATTAGTGGGGGCCCCCAGTCTCTGCGATAGTTTATTCCAACTACTACACATGGCAACAAAATAACGTTTAGTTACTGTGTTTACATCCTGAGTATTTTTTAAAATAAATGTATTTGGTAATCAGCGAAAATTTGTATACTGTTGGTTCATGTTAGGCTTCACGCCAACTGAAAACTTTTTGTCACCTGTGATATGTACATTTGTCACCTATATATGGAAATAGAGAATATCAACGAAAGAAACGCTATTGGGTCCTTCCAATTTGAACCGAAAGGCTGCATAAAGGAAAATTTCACTGAATATTTCATGAACTATGATCCTTCCAGAGTATTCCTTCAAATTTTTGTTTTATCGGCGTTGTCTGATTTGTACCTTGTATGTTGTATTAATGCTTCATTATTTATATCTTCCTGTCACACTATCGTTGCAACAGCTATTTAAAAAAAAAAAAAAACAGATGCGTAAGTTTCTTCCTTGAATCTCTCAAAACAATAGCAGCCAAGCGACGACGAAAATATTACCAGTGCGTGAACATTTTTACATATGTGAAGGCACGGTGATAATTTTGTCACCTAAAGGTTGCTAACCGGAGGAATCAAGGTCACCTTGTTCTCATATGCGCGCATTTTCATTTCCATAGTCTCTGGAAATGACGGTGGTGACAAAACAGTTACGTGACAAAAAGTCTCCAGTGCCCAATAGGGCTTAACATACTTTAAGTTATTATTCCAGCATTTCCGAAAATAATTTCTGTCAGGGTGCCCCCATATCCTTAAGTGCCTAGGGCCCCCACTTAGTTAAAGACGGCCATGTCCTTTGAAGCATAATTTAATCGATTTGGTGTGAGAAATATGGGAAAAGTTATAGTTAACGATGAATAATATTTTGATAAAAATATAATATGCCGTTACTTTTCAATTAACTTCTTTTTTGTACTATTATTAGAAATTACCTTCTAGAGCTCTTGCCATTCTTACGACTACCTTCAATAATTGCATTAATAACTGATATTTTCTAGAAAAGCCGAAGATCTTGCGTAACAGGACTATGATAGATGAAGATGAATAATTCAGGAGAATAATCCTTGCGTGAGGTCGATTTGAAATTTTAAAATTCTCAGTAAAAACTTGAAAATCAATGAGCGTGTTCGCTGCCACTTTGGTAGCGTAGTCATTGTCGTAGTGTAGTTGTGTCAAATGGACTACTATCAAAGAGGATATAACCTAGATGTTCTTTGCTACTATCCATTATCCTCCTGACCGTAGTCGAATGTAGTAGACTATTTGGTATGGGAGTGAACGATAGTCGTAGTCAAGTGTAGTCATTAACTGTCAAAATTTGGCAGAGTGAACGCAAAGTAGTTTTTGGTAGTGACTCGTTGTCGACAAAAAGTCACTATTTCGATGGCAGTGAACATGCTCTCTTCACTTACTCTAAAAGATTTTCAACTCTTCCAACAATCAAACTTACACACAAATGAAGTTCTGTTGAATATAAAGCAGCAGGAAATATCACAGTACTAAATCTGAACACAATTGTTGTCTCCGAATTCACTTCATTTTCACATTGAATTACCAAACTGCATGAGTCTTCATAAGCTTGGGTGAATAAAAAAAAAACTGAAGTTAATTTTATCAGGAAAAGAAGAAATGAATGCGCATCTTTCCTGCCAGAAAAAAAATTTAATTAAAAATGTTAATTGCTTGTTAGATGTTATCTCATTGTGTGCTTGTTGTAAGATAGAGCCAACCTCTTAGGGCCCATCCTTTACTTTGTGTGATATGTAAATGCAAGAGGACTCTTAAATTACATGGAGCCTCATCAGCGCCGTTCAGAGATGCAAGGGGACTTTAGATCTTATATTAAAGAACCCCGCAGCCCAGCAGCACCTCTCTGCCAAACTGCTGATAATAATGGTTGTTCGTTGGTGTTGGCACAACGAACAGAGAGGTACATCATGTCAAGACACTTCTTAAGTACTTCTTGTTTTCTAATTTTATTTTAATTATGAGATAGAACCAGCCTACATATATATGTATATACAATATATATATATATATATATCTATGAGACAACACACGTACCAACAATTTAGGGCTCATAACCTTGGTAGCAGATGTTATTAACTTTGGCAGAAAGAGGAGGAAGGCGCTTCTAACCTAATTCGCAGCATACTGAAGGGAAATTCTATTCTTTAGCGACGAATTTATAATTGTGAAGTCATTTCTTCGCACATCACTCTTGAGGGTCTTAAGCCTCCGCGCTACTGGTTGCTGGTTACAGATGGAAATGACTGCCTTTTCATTAGACTTATTGTTTTTAAATTAGCAAAGCTCTGCTGTGGTAAACCAAGAGATTTCGCTGAAAATTAATCTTAATGCTGAACTAATTTTCGTATCGCTTAAAGGGGATTTAAATTTTGTGTGTGGAACGAATGGAAAGAATTATTTGGATTTTAAATATTCACAATAAAAGCGTACTACGCCTACTACGTTCAAGTAGCTCGAGCTGATGTTTATCTAGAGGAAAAAACAAAATGGTTTTGTTTTTTTTTTATTTTCCTTCAAAGGAGAGAAGTATATTTTGTGTGGAAAGTTCAAGAATCAGCGAATATTAGGATTATAATGGACGATTTTAATCCTCAGCTAATGAGGACTTTTAAAAAGGTTCAATTGAAATAAATAAGGAATTCTATGATTAGAATTTTGGAGTATTATTTCTATTTCTTTTCATAATTTATTACTAATAGAATTGTTATTGGAGGGTTATATATAAGGATTCCACACTCTCTAAGCTTGGTTTCAAAAGTCTCCAAAAACTTGATCTTTACCGGATATTGGGAGATTCTCTATATTTTTCAATTTCACTATAAACAAAATATATCGAGACGAAAGTACGTAGTGCGTTTGAAGAGTCCGCGAAATGACATCTATGATCTGGTAGTAGAAATACTCACGCTATCGTAATTTGAAATTTCGTCTGTCAAATGTGAAGTGTCAAGTGTCTGTGTGAACGCAGTCTTGATAAAATACTGCACATGATTTTGCATATACATAATAGAAAAAACTGAAAATCGTTTTTGATTTTGAAAATTCAGGAAAGACGTAAAACAAAAATATTAAAGGACAGTATTTTTCGAGACCATGTCAAAGCAGACGATGGAAATTAAATGTGTTATTACAAGCGTCGAAAAGGACCCAAGTATTGGTCATCCGAAAAATATTTTTAACACCACAAATCATCCAAGAAATCTATGACAGATTATGGCAGATTGACGACTCAAAATATCTGAATTAATTTGGCGCATGGGCGCATTTGGAAATTCACGAATTGTATATGAAAAAATTGCGTGCAAGATTGGCACGCCGCTAAATATTCACTCATCAGTTGTTATAAATTAAAAAAATAAATCAGATATTCTTTGATCGGCAGTCGAATTAGAAAATATTTATGCCTCCAGGGGCCGGATTATGTAATACGGAGACTTAGGGAGTTTGGGCGGTGAGAATTCTCCCTTTCCTCAATTAAAACCCCCTAACTAACTCCCCATTCGCAATTCTCTAACATACTTGGGGAGTTAGGGAAAACGTGAGTAAGAAGTGTAAAAAACTGCGAATCGTCCATAAAGGGTATTAGTTTTTGTCCTAGACGGTTGGACTCATTTTTATTTTCGGAGGTAAATGCGCCTATTACCTCTCAATGTCGAAATAAATGGATTTTTTTTTTATAACGGTAGTTTTTGAGGGATGTAGGACGGTAGGTTTTTACGAACTATTCCGATTTAACGGGATAATGGAGAGGGGACGATTATATGTGGTATCAAAAAAAAAATTAGAGCTCGGGGCGAATAAGATAGGGGGTGGGGGGAATATGGCGGTGAGGATACGGGGTAATAATGGGAGGGATTAAAAATACGAAAAAAAATGTAGGAGCTGCAATAAAGTCGCATAGGTAAGCTCAAGATTTGTAAGACCAATAAAAAAAACTAAGAAATTGCTTTAGCAATTTTTAATATTTTATTTCGATTAACGGTAATTTTCAATTTTGAGGAGCCTCGGCGGTAATTTTTTTTGTGTCGCAATATTAACGGGCGCCTAGCTCTCTGTTGGAGGGTCGTAAAGAGTATTTGGCTTTTTTCAGATCGATTTAGAGTCTAGAGTTCAAAAACATAGGTGAACAATTTTTGGGCAGGCAGTTATGGGGTTGGGAGGTCGTATGACATCCATAAGTGGTTGAAATCATGTCAGGGTCACTCCAGAGAAAATCGACAAATGTTCTGTATGAACTATATTCGATTTTAATGAAATTTTATAGATGTCATGATTCAAGCGATAAAAGATAAATACAAGGTAGAAAAGATGCGTTGAGCAAAGTTATAACAGGTTTGAGTTATTATAAGAAAGTAAGAAATTTCAAAGATTGTTTTATAATATAAAACATTCCAAATTATAAATAAACAGTAAGCTCTTTAGTAGTGGTTTCTGATATAATTATATTAAATGTTAATATTTATATTTGATATCAATCTAAAAGTCTTAGTTTGTGTATTTTTTTCTATTTTAACTTCCCTGTATAACTGTTATTTTAAAACGAGCTGCATATGCGAGTATTTGATAACTCACCACATCTCAACGATGTTCGTTAAAAAGTTCACTGAATTACATATGTTTTGACAAATAACTCCATCATCCAAACTGTAAGAAGTTCCATTTTCTTCCTTTCTACATTAAGGATTAAAATAAAAGAAATAAAAAACAATTGAGTGTGGATTTTTTGAGATATTCAAGGATAAAGGATATATCCATTACCCATTGAAAGCAAGATTAACAGAAAAAGGACTTCGACTAAAAGTTAGTCAGAATTTCTTTAAATAAATAACCTTTGTTTCATAGATTTACTATTTGTGCATTCTGACATATACATTTTTTAAGTTACCCCTGCCAAGCAATATTTTACAGTTTTTTCAAATTTCAAAATAACGTATCTCCGTCAAAAATGGGCAAAAACAGAGACTTATGGTGGTGCCATCTCTAATCAAATCCCAAAAGTTCTGCGATTTTTTTAGTATTAGTAGGAGAAAATATGTCGAGGTAAGCATTATGAATGTGTTGTGTGGTTTATATGCTGGAAAACAAATTAAGAGGAAAATGAACAGTAACAACTGGGAACTAGAAATTGCTTGAAGTTGAGCGGACTTCCCACAACTGACAACTTGGTAATCAAAACTCTTCTACCAAAACAGCCTTGTGAAAAACACTTCCTTCGGCTCATAATTTAAATTTAACAATACAAATAGTCCCAAATACTTTTGTGGTAAATTCGGTAAATCCCACTGACATGCATATAAGTAAATTTCCAAATAAATTAAATATGACGCCAGTTTACGACAGTTGGTAGCATTAATAGAAAGCTTTGGGGATTTCACGTGAGCACCTAGCTATTAAGCTTTAACCGCATGGCAGTCTTAATGCACGGATTAGTAGACAAGCGACAATCAGTGCCCTCGAGAAGCAGAATATATTATATTCTGTCTCAAGAGTACCAGTTTACTAGTCAAAGGGAGACCAATCTAAATTCTCTTCCGATCTTTGGGTCACAGAACCCGGTTGATTTAGCAAACGCCACGCGAAAAGCAACTCCTATAATAATTAATAAGCGACCATCCTTCAGAACCTCGGACGCAGTTATACAAAAGACATACTCTTCTATTCAAAGAAGAATGTCCGCCTAAGGCATTCAGACTCAGACAGTGTCTCTCTGCCCGCATATGGGCCACCACAACCACTACGATGCTCCCACAAGGGGGCCTTATCCACTTTGATGCGAATAGTACTACTAATTGCAGCACTATCCGGAGCTCCTTAACTCCGTAGTACCAAGTTAGTAATGTCGGCTAACCAACTGGTATGGCTACGTATAACATGACCATAAGGTCATGAGTACTCTCAGTCGTATCTTTACATCTTGATATCCTTATTGTAATGGGATTGGTTACTCCATTCGGGCCTAAGATGTTATCAGCAACGTCTAAAAATATTTGTACATATCCTATACAGGCAAACACAAACCTTAATAGGCGCTGTCAGCGGGGACTATTTCTGGGATTTGGTTATTCGGACTATAATGAGCATTTAACTTCTTTGTGTAATGAACTCTTTGCCATTTATACCCTACTGCAGTACCCACAGAGTTAAAAATCTCAATTTTTATGTCAATAAGATATAGTTATCTCGCTGTGAGAGGTACCAATTCATGCATATGATATCTTTCAGTCATACTACCTTACTTATGTATCTTCGTGCGAGATGTCAAAGTTACCCTCAGTACTTCAAAAACTCCAATACTCCGATTCAACAAATTTCTTTCATCAAGTATGCATGCTTTCCTCTTATATGCTTTCACTTTGCCAGCCCTGCGCGTCACAGTTTTCTTTTCCGCCGTAGCATTGACAGAAGGTCCTTGTGGTGCTCACGACCTGCCAAGTATGGCTTAATCTCACGGCATTCTTCATGCTCGGATTGTTATCGACAATCAACGGCCCCATGTCGTAACAATGAGTACCAGTGTGCCAATAGAGTCACGGCACCCTTCACCACTGACACCACGATGCTCCCATAAAGGGGTCATCCCAAGTTGAGGTGAATATACCAAAATTCAGCGCTCCTCAACCTCGTGGTACCAAGTTAGCCCATGTCGGGCTAACCATTTGGTATGGGTTTCATAAAGCATGATCAACGGACCATGAATACTCCCAATGGCTATCACCATGCAAGATATCCTTTTTGTAACGGGACTAGTTACTCCGTTCGGGCCTAGATTTTATTTGCAACGACTAAAAGAATTGTACTTGGCCTATACAGGTAATACAACCCTTATGGGTGCTTTCAGGGGGGACCACGTGAAGGTTAAGATATGCCCGTATTCAAGTCTGGATAGGCTTCGAGATTCACCATTTGGATCTTATAGCTGACCATGCATACTAACCACATAAGCGCTCAACATATACACTTGATATCCGTTATTCATCAGCTTATTCATCAACTAACACATCCTTTCGCCCCCTACCCAAGAGGCTATGTCTGAGATTTTATTATTCTGACTATCATGAACACTAAGTTCTCTGCATAATGAGCTCCTGTCATTAAAGCCCTACTACAGTACCCACAGAGTAAAAAATCTCAATTTTTATTTCGCTAAGGAATCGTTATCTCGCTTTGAGAAGTACCAATTCGTGCCTATGGTATCTTTCACCCATACTACCCTACTCTACGTACTCTCGTGGGAAATTCCAAAGCGATCTTCAGTACAACAAAAACAACAAACCAACAAATTTCTTCCATCAAGTATGAATGCTTTCCTCTTATACAGCTTTCACCTTGTTCAGCATTGGGCTTCACAGACTTGTTATTCAAACCTCAGTTCACGCTACAATAGAAAAATTTACGAAAAAAAGGATTATTTTGGCTCCATCGGAATGGTCTACATGTATTGCAAACTCTCGAATAAGTCCCTACCGATCTTCTGCCGATCTATGGTCACGGCACCCTTCACCACAGCCACCACGATGCTCCCATAAAGGGGCCATTGACAGCATTGACACTGAGAGCATATTTACTGAAAGCAAAACTGGTGCCACATAAAACAGGAGATCCGACAGTCCCTTTTATATACATGTCAATGGTTTCGACTTTTTTGGGCAACCTCATGAGTTACTCTGATTTTTTCCAAGGCAATTCTACCAAGTATTATCAATCAATTGTATGTAATGCTTAGCTTAAAGTGTATGCACAATGACAGCTCTTTCACAACATCACTTAAAATAGTCATTCCTAAGAATTGATTGGCAAGAAATCGTTTATGATGAAATATCTCTTGATAATGCTCACCTCGATGGATTATTAAGTGGTAGTATGATTCGAAGATACCGTAAAAATTTTACTGTGAGGTAGTTCCGAAACGGAGGAGGATCTCTTCGGACTAGTGAAAAACGTCTATGAGTTGCAAGCTTACTTTAGTGATATAGCTATGCATATTTATGTATTGGTCAAAGCTAGGTTCAAAGAAACATTCCCTCCTTTTCGTATCTATCAGTCTATCTCTCTATAGCATTTCTTTTTATTTCGCTATCTACATCTCTTCCTCTCGCTCTTTTTCTCACTATATCTGTGTCTCTCTATCCGCTAATATCCGAAATAGTATTTTAAATACTTTTTTACTTCTAAAGCTTTTATAATTGCCATGAGACCTGACCAAAATTAAAAAAAAAAAATGCAAGAATTAAACTGATACTTGTCAATGAATCTTTCTGTTTTCAAAATCAGAAAAAATCTATGAAGATATTTCTGGAATTCTCAACTCTTTTTATTTATTAGGCCAATTTAATTGTTACTAATTAGCTGTCATGGTAGTGGTGTTTGAGTCCTTTTCAAAATCACTTGTATATAGGTAGGTACTCGTACTAATATAGCTTCTCTAAATAAAAATCCAAATCATCCCAACAAAAAGGCTAAAATAAATGGAACAACGTGATAAATACCTGCTAAGCTATTCTGATCAATTTTCAGACCCTTCATTAAAACACAATCTCATATCAACGACATCCAAAATCCGTGTACTACACACAACCAAATCCAGTTAAAATTCTCAGCGCATCATCATTATTCCCTGCCCGAAAAACAGAAATTTGCTTAGCATTTTCCTGCCACATGGGAATTACAGAATCTTTCAAAGTTGAAACTTTTTCGATAACGCCATCGCCCATCATCGCCCAACGCCGGCCCAGGTATTCAGAATATTCAGGAAAACTTGCTTAGCATAGACACGAAAGTTATACTGTTTCCCATTAACCTGAGGTATCCAGATAGAAGGGCATCATTATCGGTCGTTACAAAGACGTATACATACACACATACCTACATAAATATACACACACAAAAAAAAAGGTTTCCATGTCTGATGTCATTGCTGAGCTTTATGCTGTGCCCTTTTGACCCCATAATCACTTCAGATAAATACTTGGGCCTGTGTCTTTCATACTGGGACTAAAGGACTAAAACCATATAGGGGGGTCATTACACATCTTCTATGGAGTGCTTAGTGTGATTAAACGCCGAATTTATAGCTTCCCATCCGCACATACCTTCAAGAAAAAAAAAAAAAGCAGGGTAAAGTTATGCAAAGCAAAATGTCGGTTGCTCTCGCATAAAACTGATTTTTTTCTCACTTTATTACGAATAACGTGCGAATTTATGTGTGGTTTGCATAATTCACATTCCATGCCGTTCGCATGCTTAACTTCAAGCTTTGATTGCAGTTTGGGGGCTGTGATTAATCGATACACTTTGCGCCTATAATAGAGAGCCGCTCTGATGATAAACGGTCAACAGGGTGAGAGGTATTGAGTAGTACAGTGGAGGGTGGGGGGGGGCTTAATTATTTTCTACCCTAAATTATTTGTTTACTTGCTGTTTGCCACTGACACATACACCGCGGGTGATATCATTACTTGCCTGATTTATTTCCCACGACCCACTATGGTGCAGCCTTTTTAAATCCATACAAAGTCGGATTTGTTGATTTTTATTTATTTTTTGTTAATCCAACTCGACCCAGGCGAGCCTTGCTAGAATGCTAGTCGGTCGTATTTTCGGTGGTTAATTGTTGCGCGCTTTTAATAAAAACGTCCTTAGCAGGGAACAACAGAGAAGATGATGTCTATATCTATATCCTTCGTTGAATTAGCATTTTTGTAGTCGTGTATAAAAGGACTCTGTATAGATCTTATACCAATCTCCTTGCAGGACAGCAGAGAAAGGGGCACTATAGGTACATATTGAGAATTTTCCAATTAATATTAAAGAAAGGTGGTGTGCGATGGATGTGTGTATGTGTGTGCAAATGACAACAACAACAATAATAATAATAATAACACAACATCAACAACAACAAAACGGATAGTCATAGTATAACTATATGCACCTAATTGGGAAGTTTTTAGGCATTCAATTCAAAGCTCACCATTTCCGGGCGTTTCACATTGCAATCAGTTTTAAAATAACTGGCAAGGCAGGCAGATGTTCGCAACACTGTTCGCACTCAATTTTTTTGCCTGAAAAATATGAAATAATTAACTAATTACGAAATTTCAGACAAACAATTTCAGTAAAGTTTCGATTTTGCAGCAATTCAAAATGAAATTGGTTTCGGCATTTTGCAAGGATGAGCTTTTTTTTGCTGCTGGATGGGGTTTTTATGTACATCGTCAAGTATCATGAAAAGGTTCAATTGAACTTGTAAACTTGACTGAAAATTTTCAAATTAATTAATTAAATAGTAAAACATTTTTGATATTTCACATAAGAAAATTTTTTTGCGAGTTGGGCGATAATAATGAAAATTAAGGAATTTATAAGGAGGCTATAAAATTTCATTAAACAAGTATTTGAGAGAGCGGTTGATATGGGAGTAGAGAGGGGGGGGGGGTTGTAAAATATATCCACAAATGATATTTATTGTTTGGGTTGCAGTTTACTTCTTCTTATTCTTTTTCCATTTCAGAGGGTTAGTAATAGGGACCCGTTGACACCCTTTGGGTACGGAACCCGAAAAATGAAAAACAAGCTAGTTATTGTTTATTTGGTCTTTACATGTGCAACCTTCGGAACGCCTCCAGCCTACCGTGCTTTTAATCCGGCATACCTTTAAATGGAGCTCATCGAGCTCCAAGAAGACATACATATGGAATCGTAAATTGAAGTTATCGAGATGAGCGACTTTTACAATTGTTGAATATGTTTATATAAGTACACAACTGAGACCATTTTCAAAAATGATAATTTGCGCATTTGGAAACACCAATAAATGTGGGAAATTTTTTCAATGATGAATAAATAATAAATCCAAGTCTCGACAAGCTTACCGGTGAAAATTTGCAAAATGCTTTGCGCCTGTGTATTAGTGGCATTGTAAATTTTGAATTTGAATACAAAAACTTGGGTACATATCGTTAAAAATAAACTTGTGTCGTTATTTTCGTATTCTATGCACATCTACATCATATAAATCGCGACTTCATGACCATAGAAAAACTACGCTCGCGACTTCCCAAAGGTTGCCCATACTTGATTTTAGTGCTACAGCTAGCGTAGAAAATACGAATGAAAATGTGCCTAGTGCATTAAAATATTTACCTATAAACATAAACAAGGATTGTGTATACTGTTTATAAGACCTCTCCTAATGTTCCATCTCTCTTTCTATGTGCTAGTCACGGTGGCAAGTTGGGATTGCTGCGAACCAAAAATTTTGCAGGCTCACAAAGGCTTATATAAGGAGTTCCAAGCACTCTACATCTATAGGCTCTTTGCCGTATTGACAATGGTGAAAGCTTATAGAGGCTGATTGGTACAAAATTTTAAGCTGCTGCACATCCCATATCAATGGTATACTTGAACCGCAATGTACCCGCTGATTCTCGTAAGCATCCTATGACAGAAACACATGAGAGATGAGGTGTATTTGTTTGGAGTGTTCATTCTTCCACCTGGGTCCTATTCAATGAAGTTTCAAGTACTTGAACTGCAAACGATTTTCTGTAAATGTTTAGAAAATTTGTGCTGAATAAAATTACAAGTTCGTTAGTCAATTTACAAATTCTAGAGACTGTGTTTGATTTACTTTAGGTCATTTTCACTATACCGGTCAATAAAAACCATACTTGGATTGCATTAACTCCATTAGGGTATCAACTATGACTTTTGTTTTTCACGTGAAAAGGTTTTATTAATAAAAAAATTAATAAAACTGGAATTTTGCCGAAAATAGTAATTAAAAAAAAAATAGTAAAATTTAAAAAAAATTGCTCATTCATCTCATGAAAATATGAATTAAACAAAACTAAAATTTTAGGCCGACTTCAATCTAGAAGAATTATGGTGAAAATACTCTTAAACTTCTCAAAAGCGTTGCTAAAACATTCGCCAAACATTCAGCTTGTAGCGCCAGTTGACCAGCACCCAAAGGTCCAATTTGTACTCCAGCTAACTCTCTAAAACTGGAAGTAACATCATGCACCTTCAGAACAATGTTCCTAGTTTGAAGTGGTGATGAAGTGTGTTTAGTCATGTTTTGAGTCAACTCGGTAATTTTTCGAATCGCTGTCAAACACGATGTCAAATGTTCAGGAAGAGATGACAATGTTGTATCCGACATGGCAACAACTAATAATTTCGAAGCTGTGACTAGAGTTAAAGTTTGATCAGTTAATTCCTCTCGAGCTTTTTCGAATTTTTCCTCATCAATATTAATACCACCGCCAGCCGCTTGAGCTGCTGAACATTGAGCAGCGACTTGATCTAATTTCACCAGTAAACCAGCCATTGCAATATCTGTTTTGGCTAGAAGAGCTTCTCCATTTATTACGTATCCATTTTTATTCACATTTATGTCAGTTTGTGGAGCTAATTGAAATGGAACTTGAACTCTTCGAGACATTTGTGGTGAACAGAGCAAAGATAATTGTGGTCGATTCTCTGAAGTGGGATTCTTTAAGCAAACCGGTGGGCAATCACTATTTGAACGATAATGGCCATTTGAGCGAGGATGAGGAATTGGAGATGATGTAAATGCATTGTCGATTTCTTTATAAATACTCAGATTTCTATGAAGATGGGGTGAACCAATTCCAGCTACCCTCATTTGTGAGCTACCATTTTCATGAATTTGTTTTGGTGGAGGGAATGGAGTACGAAGAATCGGTCTGGATGGTAAAGGAGGAAGTGGTGGTTTTTTAGGTGGAGTACATATAACCGGTGGAGGACTAAGACAAAAATCTTCACTACGTGGTGGTATAACTGGAGGATTTGAAATGTTTACTAGAAGAGATTCCATTCGTTTATCAGTACTCAATCGTTTTACCAATGAACTAGTTTTATTTAGAAGTTCTATACTTTTAGGTGGCCTTACTGGAGGATTGAGAGTATTTAAATGTAAACATTTTCTAGGTGGTAACTGAAGTATATTACTATCTACTTCTTGATCATCTTTTATGGAGCCATCACGCTTTGAGCTTCTGGAACAGCATGAAAAGGCACCTTTCCTATCGACAGTTGAATATTCTATAATATGTGATGATGATTTTTCTTCATTCTCCTTATTATGATTTTCTCTACCATTAGCTAACGGTGACATACTATTATGTGAATTACTGTATAAATTTTCTATAAAATATTCTTCTGATGTTGAAGAAGACCTAACTACAGATTGCATAGCACCTAAATCAGAATTATTTTGCTTTTCAATATCATCTAAATTTGGTGGAGGAGGAATTATATATGATAAAATCTCTTCGGGTGTAAGCTCTTTAGCTGGTGTTGCTTTTTGTGTTGGAGGTGCTACAATTACCTTTGCTAGAAATTTATCTAAATCTCCTTCATCTTCAGATTTACTAGAATCATCGAAACCGCGTGGTGCTGCATTCAAAAGTGATAAGGCATCTAACTCATCGGGTGTTTGAGGCGGTGGAATTGCTCTCAAATCAATTAAATCTGCATCAGTCTCAATTAATGTATCATCACCAATATCAAAGCCATAAAGTTCTGATAATTTTTTAGCTGCTAAATCTGTTTCTTCACATTCTTCAACTTTACTAATTTCCTTTAATTGTCGCAAATATTCACGTAAATTTGAATCTTTTGCATCAGGTCCTAAAACTGAACTATCCGGACTATGAAGTCCAAAACTAGTTCGAATACCATTATTCTTTGGTTTATTATGACCGTTTGTTTGCTGTGTTGATCGTCGATTTGTCGGTGACGTACTTGGAGTATGTACTGATTCTGAATCACTTTCACTTTGTGAAAAATCATTACCAAGAACCTGTAATTCATGTAAAAGTTGACTTAAACCGTTTATTTTTCTTTGCGATTGATTTAATTCCGGTTGAATCGCAAATATATCTAAGCTATTATCCTTAGTGCTAATTGCACCAATTGAATTAAGACCTTTAGTAATGCCAGTTAAATCTTGATTTATGGCCTCTGCAAGTAGTATTAATGAATCACTATGTTTTAGTGCACCCGGTGGAGGTGCATCCTCATTCGATGATACTTTACTGCTATTCAAACTTTCACAATCACTATCTAATTCTAATGAAGTACTATTCCATGGTTGACGTAATCCACTCTTACTTTCATATTCATGAATTAATTCACCATGCTCATTTAAATATTGTTCTGAACTTTCAACCATTTTCTGCATTTCAGCAACACGCCGTAACACTTCTTCATTTCTAGCCTCTATAATACCATTAACAGGGCTATCTTTAGCATTCTCTAATAATTCCATGGCCATAACGCTGTGAATATCCAAACCAAATTCATCATCATCACTTTTATGATTGTGATTTGTTAGCGATGTATTCATATTTCTGTCACAATGATTATTAATGATATCACCTTTTGTGGATAATTGCTGCAAGGAATGATATGGCGGTGACATTAAAAAGTTAATACTATGTGGTCGATTATGGAATGGAAGAAGATAACTCCAATGTGCAGGAATCACAGTGTGTTGTGCCAAATATGATGGTGGATTATCCTCAATATCATATTGTTCACGTTCACGTTCAACTGGAAGATCTTTACCTAGAATTTAAAGGATATATATATAGCCCGATAGCCCGATTACAGGAAGAATAATTCTATTAATTTTTTACCTGTTAAAAGTCTATAATATCCAGCTAGAACTAAAGAGAATTCACACGCATCACGATCTTCCATAGAGAATTTAATCATTCGATCAGTTTCCATGTGAACACTTACTGAATTAGTGACATCATCATCACGTTTGACTAAAACTCGAACCAATTCTGGGATATCCGAAATAGGTTGCGGCTGTAAGAATGAATTTTTTTTTTTTTGTTATTTTAATTATATAATTAAATAAGATAGTAATTTTGATTAGTGCATGCAAAATATTTATTAGATTGGTTCTTCTCTGGTATACCACCGAATGAATCATATCTAGCAAGCAAGCAAGCAAGTAAGCATTTATTTACCATAAGTACAATAAGACAAAAGCCTTTTATTAGTACTACTAAATTACACTAAGATTAAAGTAAATCAAAGAGATGATAGTTTCTACCGAAAAGAAAAAAAGAAAAATGCATTATTCTAAAACTACAACTAAAAAAAAAAAATAGAAATGAGAGAAAATAACAAACAAGAGTAGGAAAACAAAAGAGAAAGAAAAAAAATAATAGTAAAGTAAACCAAAATAAAAATAAAAATGAAAATAAAAAAAATAAGGGGTAACTAAAATACGTAAATTCGGTAGCGAACAAAAGAAAATAGCACAAAAAAGATGAAAGATCCTATTGCAGGTGCCGTCAATTGATTAGGAAATCATTATCCATATGACGTGTGCTGCCAGAGTAACCGTTTAAAGCTAGAGGCCGAACTCTCGCGCTGAATGGAAGCTAGAAGAGCGTTCCAAATGCGAATAGTTTGAACAAAGTAAGAAGCATTCAAAACAGAATATTTAAAGCGAGGCAATAGTAAATCGCAACGTCTGTCACTACGCAAGAAGTTTAAAAATTCATACAGATAGGCCGGTCTACATGTGTTCATTATGTTATGCAGGAAAAGTAATGCCTTCCGTTGCAAATGCGTTTCCAAAGAGCAATTCAAAATTATATGTCGAAAAGGAGAGATGTGATCATGCCTACGTAGCCCAAACGCGAACCTAATGGAATCGTTGTAGGCTACTTGAAGCTTACGCTTACAGCGTGAATCGAGTTTGGGGAAGATGAGTGAACCATACATTAGATGCGGCAATACCAGGGTCCTGATCAGCCTCATGCGAAGGTTGGTGGGAAGCAGATCAGCATACAGCCAGAGTCGACGAAGCACCCCATAAACCTTCCTCAAGATCATTTTAATATGGTCACAGCAACCAATTTGAGAATTGAGTATAATGCCCAAGTTTTTCACTTTCTGTACATATGGTATGGTTGAGAGATTGAGTTCTATCGGGGGAAAATAGGATAGGAAGGGTCACAACTTCCTCTACCTACCGCTAGTGCTTGAGACTTTTGGGGGTTAAGTGTCAGATTATTTGCTATTGACCAGTCTAAGAAGTTGTGAAGATCTTCGTTGATTCTACTAACACAGTCCTCTAAGAGACAATGGGACGATCAAGGTATATTTGCACATCATCAGCGTACAAATGGACGGAGCTATTTTTGATGACAGTAGGCAAATCATTAATAAACAAACTAAAAATAAGAGGTCCTAATATTCATCCTTGTGGTACACCGGTAGTCAAGCGAAGCCTAGTGGAAGTAACTTCATTGACTCTAACCCGCTGCGAGCGATTCTCCAAAAAGCTACTAATTAACTTCAGCGCAGGCGAGTCAAAAGCAAAGAAGCTCCTTAGTTTGCTAAGAAGCATCATATGATCAATACTATCGAAGGCTTTCGTGAAGTCGAGAAGGGCCAAGAGCACAATGCGATCATCGTCCAAAGCCTTTTTAATGTCCGTACTGATTTTTAGAAGAGCTGTCTCACAACTATGCCCAGAGCGAAAACCTGACTGCCAACGGGATAAGGAATTTATATGATCTAAGTGTTCAGATATTTGATTTGCCATTAGTTTTTCTAGAGTTTTCGCAAGAAAACATAGTAAGCTTATTGGGCTAAAATCCTTAACGTCCCTTGGAGAAGTGTTTTTAGCAATTGGAACTACTAACGCCTCCTTCCAAAGTGAGGGAAATTCACCGAACGTTAAGCAGCTATTGAAAATCTTGGTGATAGGGCCAATAATGAAGGGTAAGATAAGCTTCACAAAACACGGAGGGATACTATCAGGTCCAATAGCTTCGGATTGAATAGATACGATAGCAGAGGCGGCCTCAGTCTCATCAACGCAACGAAAACAGAATTCTAATCCAGAGTGAACAATAGGCATATCCGGGAAGGCCGATGAAGAGCCAGCACGGATTTCGTTTCCATTTCTAGATGTAAAAAACTTGTTGAGCTCATCAGCGTCTAGGTCACATGTAGAGGCATCACCACCACTGACACCCAAGCCACGCAAGACTCTCCAAAGCTTCCTAGGTGGGACATCACAACCTAACTTGGACGAATAATATAAGGACTTTGCATCTCTCACTTTTTTATTGACAAGATTTCGCAATTTTTTAAATACAGATAGACTATTAGGAGATTTAAGCCTTCTATTCTGACGGTATAGGAAGTCACGCTCAGAGATTAATTTCTTTATGTCCGGAGAGAACCAGGGGAAACCTTTTATTTTTATGATTTTAGACTGAAACGGGGGATATTTACTAAGCAATTATGAGAGCACTCCATTGAAAGCATGTACATTTAAATCAAGAGAGTGTGATAGGGAAGCAGCGTTTCGTCCCAATACTAAATTCCAGTCTATATTTCTGCACTCCTCGAATAAACAAGTAGTATTAATAGATTTGAAATTACGAAATTTTACTAGGCGAGAAGGAGTAGATTTATCTAGAATGGGTACATTATATTTAAGGAATAAGATGTCGTGGTCGAGGTTGGCAGGAGGGGAAAGTTGCGAATGGCGTATTATACGGGAGGCGTCAGTGGTGAGTAAGAGATCTCTAACTGAGAAGGGGATTCAGTATTAAAATATGTAAGGGAAGAATTAACTACTCTGAGATGTAAAGATTGCACGAAAGATAGAAATGCATCTGACAGATTATCATTACGAAGGATATTGACATTGAAGTCGCCAGCAACAATAATGTGAGAGTATCTATGCGATAAAGCAGACAGAGAATCATCGAAGATGCCTACACTGTCTACACTGAAATTTTAATGAAATACTTATTACGTGAGAGTTTCAATTATAAATTGTAAGAATTATATCTAATCAAGTTTCCTCTATTACTTATATTGCTAGGCTCCTTAATTGATTCATTCATTCTTTCCTCTATTCCTATCAAATATCAATCATTTGACTTTAATAAAAAATCAATAACAAAAAAGCTCTTCAACAAAAATCAATATTTACTTGATAACCTTGGAATTTTGTTTTATTTTACCCAATTAAATCATAAAAAAAAATATTATAAAACAGACATAGTCAAAAAATATCCGTAAATTCTGACGTACAAAAAAAAAACTTTAATGTTTTGCAGATTTACAATAAAAAAAAATAAAATAAAACCAAATAACCAATCTAATGCGAAGTCTCAAGACGAAATAGAACAAAAAATAACAACTCCACAATATTCAAATCCACTTAAGAACTTACCACTGAATTTCGTATTCCAGCGATTTGACTCAATCCAAACCTGGGGCTAATTAGAAGAACCCTCTCAACACCGTCTCTTTGGTTTGTACTAAAGCATTTCGCCCCATAGCTTGGTAGTCCTGATATAATGTCGAGATAATGGATTTTTGCCTGTAAAATTATTGATTGAAATTTATTTTTTGAATGAAATACGGGTTGAGCAATTTTCTATAAGTCTCCTTCTTTCCACTCAAGTTCTATATTGACTTGAGAAAACCAAGTGCCACGAGAAGTGCCTAGTTAAGTTGTGGGGTGGCCATGATTTCATAAAGATCGAAATACATTCAGGCGATAATAATATCAGGCTCATCCCGTGGACACTTTGCCTTCTGCTATAGAGAACAAGCCAAAGTGACAAGTAGAATATTTTTCTAAGTATTTAATCTGGCACGTACCTGTAACAATGTCAGCGTTTTATTCGAAGAGCCCGTCATCTGGGAGTTTAATTTAAGGAAGTGGGCAATTAGTCGTCTCAGCTCTTTCCGTTTCATTCCTTCGATTAACGATGATGGCACAAAACGTTCCAGTCCGAAATCCTTTCTGCAAATAGCACGACACAAAATTGAAAGGTTAATGTCACCGTCTTTAAACTGGTCTGAAGAGTTTCCGAAGGGTCCTCCTATACTTACTCGACTTGTTTTACCGTCAGTTTTGTTGGAGATACATTGTTAGCCAATGCATGTTGGTGCATATGAAGAGCAGCCAATCTCAATGCAACATCCGGCTGAAGTTCTGGAGCAAAACGCTCCTGGGTAACATCATTGCAACATTGCATATACAAATAATCCAAAGCGTTCAAGTCCTTTTGAGCTAAGTCAGCTGATGAAACCGGAACAAAGGTCACTCGAAAAAGGCAACGGAGTTTATGAGCTCCGGGGCGAGCTGCTATCTGTAAGAAGAAAGAAAAAAAAAGAATATGAAAAATTCATGACACATGGTGATTTAATCTGCTTGCAGACATTTTCATTGTTTAATGTCATGACAGGATGAAATTCTCTTTGCAACAATGTGTGTAAATGTAAAGGTGATTATACCATAGGAGAAAGATGTCAGAAATTTTGTTATGCTATAAAAGTTGCTTCATAATAATATCGACTTTTTGATGAATGAATTATTTCTGTCTGTCTGTCTGTCTTTCGTTTTTTTGTTTGTTTTGTATATACTTTTCAATACATGGCACCTAGCAACAGTTATATAACAATTATTTCATGTATGAAAATGAAATAAAATGGAGACAAAAGTTCGTTATGATTCTTTGAGGTTTGGGAGGAGAGATCAATTTTCTCAACAGAATTTCAATCAAGGTCATGATTTTTGTTAATAAAGAACGACAGAACTTAATTCAACGGAAAGTTATTATCAGCAGGTAGAAAGAAGAATTATTAAGATAGGGTTCAGGTCGCTGATTTTGCTGACCTTGATATTATAAAGGTCAATGCCTAAGAAATTATAATAAGTACTGGGGCTTGGGAGTCAGCATTTATCTGGGTCTAAACGTGCTGGATACCCTGTAAGTAAAATTAATTCGCTATTAGATTGAGAAAAAGGGTGGGGCTCCGAAGGGCCCCTGGATCGTAGGCCAGAATAAGGCCTATTCTTCACTCTCCAGACTTATGACCAATTGCTTATACCTCCAAGCGGGACGCTCTTACAAAACTGAGTATTGCCCCCCCCCCCCCCCCCCCACTATCCTTGCCGGCTTCATGCAGCTCGTCTAGGAAGTGTGAGCCAAGAAATCGGGTACGCTTTCCAGAGACAGCCGGAGAGTGAAAGAGAAAGTGAGTCACTTTTTCGGATTCCTCTCCGCAATGCATGTGGGATCATCAGCAAGTCTCATTCTGTAAAGGTGACCCCTGATGGGAAAACAGTGCCCGGTGAGAATTGACATTAGAGCTCTCAGGGTTTGGCTTGTTTAGTCCCAAGAATTTATTCGTTAGGTTTTACTTAGGTTTATCCCACAGTTCCTTTGCAGTTCTACCCGAAGGGTTATCTAGGCAATGGCGACTGTATTTGCGATTAAACCAAAATAAAAGACACAAGGTGCTTTGGTGCAATCCCGATTATGGATGAGGCTGCACCAAGATGAGCAAGATGTCGTCCGCACTTCCGTTCGCGCTAATATTGCTGTGCCCTGGCATATACAGGACAGAGTAGTCGTTATTTCGAGAGAGGGAATTCAGGGTTATTTTACACTCCAATACTAGTTTGGAGCCTGTAAAGGGTTTAGATAAAGCCCTAACAGCTGCTCGGCTATCTGAGCAGGTAGAAATCTCCATGTTTTCAGTTCCGTTTCAAGATAGGCCTTGACTTCCGCCTGGAAAACCGTGACATGGCTCTCAAGGTGTACGGCAATTTTTATGTGAGGCTCCTCGCAGAAAACGTCTGCTCCGGGGTTTTCTTCGGATTAATTAATAATTCGCTATTAGGGCAGTTCACAATAAAATAAAGAGTCCTATATCAGATAACATCCAACATCCATCCTAGAGCTGCGTGGCTAAGAGATTTCATAGTTACTAGAACAGAAGCTATTGATGTTACCGACAGTCAATGAAAATGGTGGACAAAAATTAGCCTGCTTTAAGACCCAATACAGACCTATAGAGATGAAGAAGAAATTGTAGTTAAGAAAGCAAGATACGGATGACTAATATGTCTCCGCGGAGCCCTTAGTGAATCTTCAATTAGTCAGGGAAAGAGGTCATAGTGCTCTGTCGCAGCATGATTGGAGAGTGCAGTGAAGATAAACAGTGGAGGCACAAGTCATTCAAAACTAAACAGATACCACCTTATAAGTCAGATCATAGCAGAGCAGAGGAATTTGCCAAAACCAAATGGATAGTTAAATAGCTTGACAATTTTGGAAGATAGCAGACATGAAAGATATCTGCGGATCGCTGGTTATCAATTAAGCAAAAGATCATCGAGAATAGATTGAAGCCCCAATCGGTAAGTAAAAAGTGGTCCCAATTGTCCAATACGATGCGTCGTGTGTACACACCAACAAATACTCGTTGGACTTGATGTGTCTCACTCCAATTGGTAGTGTTTCTGCGAGTTATTAGGGAAGTCTTTAGCTGAGGATAAAATTCGCTTTTGCTTGGGGATATAAGGCGTGGTACGATGGTACGATGAGAACCCAACAGCTTCGTTACTTCCGAGAAGAGTTTTAACTCAAATTGTATCTCTTGGTCAGTGGTTATTTCAGGAGGAAATCGAAAGATATATTGGTGAACAAAGGTTTTCGCTATTGTTGCAGCCGTAATGTCTGTAATTGGATATGCGCTTTTGGCCAAAGCGTGAATCAATTAACGTTTGTTAGGATGTCGCAGAAACCATTACACTGCGGAAGAGGTCTAATTATATCTAGCATATATGAATATGTTCAAATCATCCCAATGGAATTTGAAAACGACAAAACACGGATTATACGTGACGATGCACTGTCGAATGTTGGAATGAAGTGCAGAACTTTGACCATAATGTTGCAATCTTTCATGTGATTTTGATCTGAACTGTTGTTTTGTAGAGAGAGTGTCAGAGTCTAGCTTTCATAATGGCACATACTCTAGATAATAGGAGAAGTATGTCGGTAGCACAAAATGCGTACTGCAATTAGAGGTATGGTCGCTTACGCACTGCACGTGCTCAGATATATGGCCCTCGTCGTGGAGTTGCGCTAAAACAACCGGGTGCTGTGACCCATAGATCGGCAGAGATTGTAGATAGGTTCTACCATTAATTTCAGCCAAGCATGCACTGCCCAAACTGAGACTCATAGAAACAGGACATACTCTGCCCCATGAGGACGCTGATTGTCGCATTGTAACTAATCCGTGCATTAAGAGTGTCATGAGATTAAACCATACTTGACAGGTGCTCACGTTAAACCCCCAAGGAATCTCTGTTCCTTAACGTTTAACTCATAATCTTCGAATTTCCTTCCAAAATGTTCCTTGTTCTATTATGTGAAAAGAAAACAGCAAAATAATTACATGCTTTTTTATCGAGCTGTAATATCAAACCAACGTCAGACGGTTAATTAGAGAAGAAATTTTTCCAATCATCAAGAGTGGATGAGCAAGTGAAGTGGGTGGGTCTGGACAGCTCTCTTGTATTTTTAATATAAATTTAATATAGCACCACTAAGGTCAAGAGATGGAGTGCTTTAGAAGAAAGACAAAAGAAATGTATGTATGTAATGAAATTGCTGACCAGCTCTTTTATGCCTGATATAATTACAGTTTCTGGCGCACATCTAATAGCGATAATGTTTTCTACAAGGAAAGAATTTAGTAATGGCAGCTTTGAGAGTACAGAAAAACTGTGTGTCGGATAGGGTTATATGGCAAAGAACAAGGAACTACCAATTTACAGTTGCAATTGAAAAAAAGGAAGAATTGAAAGAATTGGACCATAGATTAGTATGGTTGAATAAAAATAGAAGGCGAAGCAATATATATGCAAACGAGGCTTTAATAAAATTATTGACTTCATCGCAGGTCGATATGTTTCCTTCTCGCTAGAAAATCGGGTGGGCTTAGTTTTATTTTTTGGTATTTAATCATGGTTGATCATGCTATTACCCTCAAGTTTCTGGTTAATTTATGGAGACCAATGTGTGTCATTAAGGCAATTAGCTCTCAAAACCTTCGAATATTCGAATATTTAATTAAAAATCAAGTACGTTGTATTTCACTAAAATATATCTATAATTTGAATTATTTATTTATCATTAAGACATTTTTTCCTCTAAAGACCGTTCCATACCTTGAATTTCATAACTTGAGCAAAGGGCGACAAACCAATCCTAATAAAGGCTAGTTCCATAAGATGAATTCAAGGAATCGAAAACGTTCATGTATTCAAGAAGTTTCCGCTGCATGAGCTACAGATGTTCCCCAGAATATTATTGCCAATTATTTAAAAAAAAATGTGATCTTGATTAGTGTTCTGAATGGAAGATGGAGCGATGATTTAATTCGTCTGTATAACTTGGATAATGTTTCTACCATATTGCCCCAAAATGAAATTTCATTTAAGTAACCCGTCAATTGTCAAACCAACTAAGGTAGCCAATTAATATTCTAATCGATTGAAAATTTAATCGATATAATTAATTGTGATTGTTAATCGATTGAAAAATGCCCAGGTATGGATTAATGCAAAATTATTTTTGTATCCATTCAAAATCGAGTATTTTCCTTTAGAATGAACTTTCTATTAGAGCTGAAAGTATCTGTATAATTTGCTATCCGGATTATCCGGAATAATTAGGATCCGCTTCCTCAAATTCGAGTATCCCGATAATCCGGATCCTAGTATCTGGATTCTAGTATTCGGATATATTATCCGGATTAGAACTATCCAGATCTGGATCCAAACTATCCGGATCCAAACTAAGCAAAAAGGTTTAAAATTTCCCCCAGGTTACATTGTTTCTTTGGGAAAATGGAAATTTATATTTTTCCAATGAAGCAATGCAATTGGGATGAAATTTTGAACCTCTTTTGTTTAATCTGGATCCGGATAGTTCGGATCCGGTTTCGGATAGTTCGGATCCGGTTTCGGATAGTTCGGATCCGGTTTCGGATATCAGATCCGGATTCGGATAGTTCGGATCCAGATCCGGATTCGGATAGTTCGGATCCAGATCCGGATTCGGATAGTTCGGATCCAGATCCGGATAGTTCGGATCCAGATCCGGATAGTTCGGATCCAGATACGGATAGTTCGGATCCAGATCCGGATAGTTCGGATCCAGATCCAGATAGTTCAGATCCGGATTCGGATAGTTCGGATTCAGATCCGGATTCGGATAGTTTCGATCCGAATTTCAGGAATCGGTTAGTTTGTAGATTCGGGTATCCCAATATCCGGATATTAGAAAATCCGGATCCAATTTTCAGCTCTACTTTCTATAACTTGAACAATTTGCTTAGGCTGAAGACCATTCAGTTTTTGGAAATTTGACGTACTATATTGGAAAGATATTCTATTTAAAATAAATAATAAAACAATACCGCCGATAAAGTTGTAATGAAGTTACATAAATTAAACCAACACAACCAAAGTTAAATTGCCTAGTGGCAACCAGGCCATACAATACAAATAGTTTGTACCACGGCAGAGAAGCCAGCCGCCGAGTGGAAGAACACGTTTAGTTGTTAGTAGCCCAGTAGTAACGTTTACTTATGACATGATACCAAAACATGTGTTTTCACGTGACACCACCAATTAGAATTGCTTTAAATAGACGACTGCTAATACAGAAGGAGTCGGTTATATCAACTTCACCGAAACATCAGCACTAGTCAGGAATCATCCCGATATAGAGAAATAGGCATACTGAGGAACCGTAAATCTGAAAATAGGGGCGGCGCAACAAGATATTTGTTTGAAAATATTGCGCTTGCCCCCACAGAAAATGCGATTAGTCGCTGTCACTACGCCAAGCATCTTAGGAGTGTCTCAACTGTTTCAAATGTAAACAAATCAAGCATGAACATACATTTTTCAAAGGGACCTCTTTTTCAATACATTCTGTCTTATTTCAAACACCTCTAAGAAAAGCCACGCTCATGTACACGAATTTTATAGGTAACAACCTATATTCTAAGGCCCAAACCACATTCAAGGCCACAGGCCACATGACACAACCCAATTGAGGCTTGTGGCGGACTACTGAATCCAAGTAAGTTACATTCACGGTCCCTGGATTGATTGATTTAGTTGCTTGTGAATTTTATAAAAATAGAAAAGTAGAGCGAACATAAAAAGGACTTGTGAATTATATTTAAAATATTGGGATTTATATAACGAACTAAGGCTATGCTCGTAACAATACTGTCATGAATGCGCCCGAGTTAGATAAGAAAGAAGTAAAAAATATAACACGCCAGCAAGTGCCAGTTCAGTTTAGCTAAACAAAGTGTAAAAAGTTAATGATTTTTTTAACAATTATCGCTCGATATTTGTGTAAAAGTGTAAAAAGTGTAAAATTTATATTAAGAAGTAATTACTGAACTGTTTTCTTCACTTCTAACATTTTATTTCTCTTAGTTAGAGGCCGCTTATTCGTAGCATTACATTGACGTGTTTAATTATTCCGTTCACGTAGAAACTATTTACCTAAATATTTAAAATTATGTTTAAGTGTAAATTTACAAATATTGATGATAAAATCATTTTATTATTTTTTAGAGTGTAACTTTGAATTATATTTTTCAATCATTCCGATCTTGGAAATCTTGTTCAAAATATGACGCGAGATGACTATATTAATCGTCTCTTAATATAGAGGCAAATCATAATATGAGTGTTATTGTACTGTCTAAATCAACAGAACTAGCTTTACTAAACCTGATAAATGGCATAGAAAAAGCTATTGACAGCAGAGAAATTGCTCTTTGCTCTTTTCTGGATATTGAACACCTCTGTTAAGTCAATAATTGGTTAGACATGGAGTGGATCCACCACACAACAGATTCAGGAAATGATTTCCAACAGGATAGTTAGGACGACGGAGTTGTTTGGAGAGACTCTGGAGGCCACCAGAGGATGCCCCCAAGGGGGAGTACCTACTATCTCCACTGCTGTGGCCCATGGTAGTTGACGAACTGTTAATTCAACTAAACAACCAAGGTATTGAATCTCTCTTACGCTGATGACCTTGTTATCATTATCAAAGGCAAATATAAGCACTTGCTTTCTAGAAGGCTTCAAGAAGCCCTAAGATTTGTTACAGACTGGTGTGCTGTACACAAGCTATCGGTCAACCCCAGCACAACAACAATTATACCCTTTACCAGAAGAAGGATAATGAGGAATTTAAAAACCTTTACCCTCTGTAGTACGGAGGTCCCTATGTCCAAAGATGCTAAATATCTTGGAATAACCTTCGATAATAAGCTCAATTGGAAGAAACATACAGATAAGTTAGTCTTGAAAAGTACACTAACGTTGTGGAACTGCAGAAAACTGGCTGGCTTAACATAGGGATTCAATCTAAACATAATGATTTGGCAATACAAATCAGTACTTAGACCTCTGATCACCTATGCTGCAGCAGCGTGGTGGAATAAAAGGAACTCTAAAAGCCTATGCATTATAAACACAAGAATGGAGGCAAGTCCAATACCGGACATGATATCAGATAGAAGTGTCGTTAAATACAACCTCTGTCTGCCTCTCATAATAAATATACCAAGTAGGTAGTAAATAGATATGAATCTAGAAAATTAAGCCCTAGTCAGTCAGAAATATATGCCGTCACTAGATGAGCATACGAAAACCTCAGCCGATCCTATACCAACAAATATATAACTGTATACAGATAGCCAACCGGCATTTAAAGCCATCTAATCAGTTGAGGTTAAATTCCTGTGACGATCCTGAGTTGATTCCTAGACAACCTTAAAAGATCCTGGCTCTTCTTTGATGAAAGTCCTTTGATGAATCTTTTGGCTTGTCTGAAACCTATCATTGAGTTCCATCGTTATTCCATTTGGTTTTGAATCCAGTTTTGGAAGGTAAGCTTCACGGTGTTGTAAGAGATACCGCAATATAATTCCGGTTCTATGAGGAGCATGGATGCTCCTTTTTTACTTTTTACCAGTAAGTCTGCATTATCATTCCCATCAATTTCCGAGTGTCGTGTCGCTCACAGAAGTGTTAGGTGGTTCTTTGCGCCAAGGTTTGTTGTTGATACTTGAATCCATTCCCACATTAACTTCGTTTTAACTCGTAGCTGTACACTGTAAACAAACACATGCATCGCATAGGCCTATCACACATTGATGTATTTAGGTGGTGTCTCGAAAAGGCATAAAACATCGGAGGACGTCCTATGCGAGGCCATTGCACAATATAGATTCCATGCCTTTGGCTCATATTTCCTGAAGCCTGCCGATTTTGAGGAAATCCCAATCAAAAAATTACTGCTCTTCCTATGAAGAGGGGGATTGTTGGATAAACTATAAAGAAAGCGGTGCACAATAAGGCAATAAATGGCCACTTGCCCTGATCAACTCCAAATCTAAAAATCTAATCTATTATACACTTTTATTGAAAATTATTTGAAAAAGATATGTAAGATTGGTTTTAAAAAATCTACGTACCTACAGCTTTTGGCAACTGCAAGCGAGCATCTCCTATTTATTCTATTTATTAAATTTTTAACACTTTTTACTGAGCTGAAGTCGAGATGATGATGCATGTAACAGCGATTGAGAATACTGGTTTCAAGTTTCGTCAACCGCTCATTCAATCCAGAGATTTTTCAAGTTCATCCACTATATTTATTTATACATACAAAAAAAAAACAGCCTGTGAAAAAACCTACAGATTCACAAAAACAAGGTAACTTTTCACACAGAAACTTGCCGGCAGCTTTTCTTTCTTTTTGTGACCTACCTACCTAACTACCTACCTCCTACCCACCTTACCTATAAATAACGTTAAAACTTTCCCATTCAAAAACAGGAAAATCTCTCTGAAAATAAGCAGACATAAACAACGTATAAATGTAAAAAAAAAAAAAAAAGGGAAAATCCAAAAGTGAAAGACACGCAAAACGATGGTAGGGGGAAAGTATATATATATTCAAAGAAAAATCTACAGAGTACTCACCCTTGCTAATGTCTCCTCAGGGTCCAGCAGTGTCAGCTTGTTTCTTTTTAGACTTTTAACGTGTTCTAGGACAAGACTAAAATGTTCTCCAGCTTTCAAGCACAGCTTATCACGAAGTGAAATAACAACATCCTGGGGGAAAAAGGAAATTTTTTTTTTTAATGACTGGATCAAGGTAAGATGATGTTTTGTTGACGAAATTTTACTATGCATTAACAAAAAGTATTATCCAGTCAATTTTTCTTTAACCCATTACTAATTAAATAGTTATTCCTATACATTATGCAAATATCATAAATGGCAATAACTCCTAAATTATCACCCACAAAAAATTTATATATAATATTTTCTTTACCTGTACAGTTGTTGTTGCATCGTACTTAAACGACTTGGTCTGGCCATTCTCTAGAAAGACTTTAAGGACGTTCGCCATAGGCGGTACATATTGATCCCCCAGGGAAAATGCTGATGGCTGCAATAAAAATAATTAAAATGTTGAGAGAAAAAAGAAATGCGCGCATATTTCTGCATGTCGGAAAATTATGAGCGAAATAATAATAATTCTCCTTCGTACCTACATTAAAGACTTTTAGTCGCCCATTAATGTTGGATGCTACACATCCTCTCAATCGTTGCCGTGAAACTAAGCGAAGGAAAAACTGAGCAACTGAAGTCATTAGCATAATTACGAAATTCTTAGAGTGCTTTTAATATCCTTCAAATTAACAAGTAAAATCGAAATAAGGAAGAATGAATTTGAATACGCACGTTCTTGAAATATTATACGGACACCATCGGTCGGGCAAACTTTAATTTGCGATTTTTCCAAATATCCAACATCAACTTCTGATTTTCCAGGTCAATGAAAATCGGATTTTACGTTGTGCCGTATTCATTAAAACAGTTTTGGATATTTCTAAATCATCATTGATATAAATAAGAGATACAAATTTTATGTAAAAAGAGGACTAGAAGGGGTTGTTCCAAAAACGACAACGATAGGTGGAAGTTGCTGTTCCAAAGGATTCACATATAATTACTTACTTAATTAGATAGATAAGAATTGGAGCGTGAAATTGGAGAAGGAAAAACAAAAAAACATCCTGAAACACCGAACATTGGATTTTGATACATGAATGCTGTCAGACTCTCAAGGTCGTCGTATGTGTGATAAAAGTGAAGTATTTGATTAACAATGAAAATAAAAATAAAAGGTTGTAAAGGATCTTGAGTTCATTTATTGGATTCTTTGTAAATCTACTACGTTTTTGTGCATCCACGTCAATCGACAACATTCAAAGACAAATTAACTAAATTTTCCACCAGGCACTTGACGATATGGAACTCCTCGAAGATGTTATACATTGAACGTAAACTATTATTGTCGATCTTTTCATGGGAATGTGCTTAAGATTCAAAATATTTTGGAGTAGGTACCGGAGTTAATTATCTTCTAACCTTAATTTTAAATGCCTCAAAATGGCTATCTGGGTTTCTAAATTGTTTGGCAAATAGCAAAGAATTTGTATCCCTAAGAAAGCTAATCCCAGCCTGACAGACTACCACCGACCGATAGCCATTTTGTTGTATTTATCCAAAATACTGGAAAAAATAATGTACCACCAAAAATGTATGAATTTATTGTGCGTAATAATTTTCTTTCGGCTTTCCAATCAGGCTTCAGGCCAAAACACAGCTGTGTCACTGCTATGATTAAAATATCTGACGACATTCGAACTACCATGGATTCAGATATGCTCACAATTCTGATACTCTTAGACTTTTCGAAAGCTTTTGATAGCGTTGCTCATCAGCTATTGGTGGAGAAACTATCATCATTATACGGATTTTCTGGTATGGCGTGTAAGCTTATCGCCTCTTATGTAAGCAACAGGTATCAGAGAGTTTTCTGTAGCAATCAACTCTCCAGCAGCATCGGCATTAATTGCGGCATTCCGCAGGGTTCAATCTTAGGCCCATTATTATTTACACTCTTCATAAATGATCTTGTGACTACTATTAATTATAGCAAATATGATTTGTATGCGGATGATGTCCAAATATACTTGTCCTCACCCTTCGGTCTAATTGAAGATAGTGTATGCAAAATTAATGATGATCTCTCTTGCATTGATCGATGGGCAACGAATAATAAACTATTACTGAATGCAACTAAGTCTAAGCAATTGTCATCTATAAGAATGAACTGGATACATCCTACTTCCTGCAGATCCTCGTCGATAATAGTGTTACAAAATTTAAAAATTCTGTCAACAAAAATCGTTAAAAGTTTAGTATGCCCGATTCTTACCTACGGCTGTGAAATATTTTACCAACTTGACGCTGCATCAATGAGGAAATTGACTGTTGTATTCAACTCTGCTGTCATATGTTAAAAATTTATTTCGATGTAGTCTACACTCATACCTCAAGTATCGAGCGGTTCTATTCCTCTTTAATTTGATTTGTTCCCGTAAACCTGAATACTTGTATGAGAAAATCAGCTTTGCTCGCTCTAACCGTACGCTAACCTTGCTGTTGCCTCGTGTAAGCAGTGTTGCTACAGGACGGCATTTTTTTGTCGGGACAATCAGACTGTGGAATGATCTCCCATTTGAATTAAGGCGTGGCAGTCGGGATAGCTCCCGGCGAAATATTTTCTTACATTTCTCGAATTTATAGCTATAACTAAACTACATCTACTTTGAAATCTTAAAATCAATTTGTAAATATAAGTGCATATAAATAGGTATATATATAATGAATTTATGAAATTTCCATCATTCTAGAATCTAGACTAATTATAAATAAGCATTTTCGTACATTAATTGTTTGTGTGCATATCAACCTACACATAATTAGAAGTTAAGGCTTAATTGTGTAGAGTTTACATTAAATAAATAAATAAAAAGATTACTCTTTTGGACTTTTTACCGGGTTAAACTTAATTTTGTTCAAGAAAGAATTTTTTGGGATTCTCCGGTATATAGCAAAAGCTAAAAAATGTTCTAATTTGTTATTACATCACACAACTCATTAATTTTTGGTGACAAGTTTCAAGTCTTGGTTTGACTCATCAACAGGTCCCAAATAGCGAAATTGGGTGATTTGAAAAACAAATGAAAAAATGAAAAAAAGAAGAAAGAAATGAAAAGTTTGAGAAAAAATAGAAAAAACAATTTTTTTATTTATTAAAAAAATGTAAATTTTTTTAAAGAAGCAGATTCATTCGAAGCGAATCGAACCTGTATACGCCACGCAGTGGGCTGAAAAGTAAAGAAGAAAAAGGAAGAAGAAGCGTTTCGTGTCACCAGAAAACCTTCCACTCATCGGTGCAGCTTGGTTTTCTGCCTGCTGCAGACGCTGCTTGAACAAAATTAAATAAATAATAATAATAATAATATAGAAATGTATACAAGACTGCATAGCTGTGGCCAGAATTGATATTCGTTCACATTCCACAGTTTCGCTGTGTCGAAGATACATATATTGTTACGCTGTTATTTTTCTCCAAATAGTAATAAGATTTGCACTCATTTCCTTATTATAGAATCTCAGAAATGTACATACTTTCAAAGTGGTCTACCGACGACTACACTTAGCATTATTTTCCTCTTCATGTTCAATACACTGGATCTCTCAGTGCGACCTCTTAAGACCAAACGAAGGACATTAACAGACAAAGAAAATATCCTACTCGCACTTAAACTTTTACTTCGACATAGAAAATGCAATTGGCTTAATTGCGTCTGGACTGTCGGATTTATATTGTAATAAGCTCTATGTCATTCCACATCACAGCTCCGATACCCGTCTTAGCTTTGGACCTATCCATATATCAGATTAGTCCTCCTTTCAGAATAATAAGTAAATCTCAAACCTCTCAGTCCATCACGAGGAATTTGGGTACCAATACTGTCACCGGAATATGGTCTGATTCCTTTAACACTTCCAGAGTTTTCTTCAGAATATTTGTCAAAATTTCAATAAGACCCGCTATATTCATCCTGTACGCACCAATAGCTGCCACACGTTCTACCTCCACACGTAGAGGTGAAAGGTTCAGCATGATTTCCAGTTCCGTTGTCGATATTGTTCACATAACACCCATGATACTTAGGCAACCTATTCGCAGTATACGAATCTACTTCAATTTAGTTGTATGCCATTATATAAATGCCTCTATAGATCCAATATAACCCAGATCACTTTCCATGTTCTGCAGCCTAGAATAACCTGGCTTCAGGAAAAGATAGTCTTCACAGTCTCGCTGGGGTTGAAATTTAGATCAAGCGATGTTTGCACGACCTGAATATAGAGTTCACTCTACGACAGATCTTATCACTCATGTCTTGCCTTCTGAGAGCACATGTAATCATATGGAAGAGTATCTAAACAAAAGCTTTCTTTGTATTAATAAAGCTCGCTACTGTCAGCTGCTGTCGATACTGTCACCGATGCGTTAAATGAAGCATTCCGGGAAGCTTGTCCTATAAACAAATCTAGTGGTAAATCTAAGCCACCATGATGGAATGTGGAACTGGGTAAGCTAAGGGAAAAATCGCGAAGACAGTGTTTAATACAGCCAAGGGCAGTAGTGATCAAGTAGACTGATCCTGGTATAAGAACGGTTTAAGGTCATTCAAGAAGGCGATAAGACTAGGAAAAAGATCCCTATGAAAGAATTTTTGCAAGTCAATAGAGTCTAATACAGAAGGGTCCAGGCATTGGAATGTGCTTGCTAATAACCATAGCACTCCGTCCTTCATAAAAGGAGATAACGGAGTCTGGACAACTACAAACGAGGATCTATTAAATGTCTTTCTAGATGCCCACTTTTCGGGTAGCGGGGAAATAATCCCAGCGGTGTCGAGTTCTGTATAACGGGACCTAAAATAGGGAAAGGAAGAAATGATTAGCTCCATAGTCAGCGAGCAAGCGTTAAAATTGTCTGTCTGTTCCTTTAATCTCCTTAAGGTTTCAGGAGCAAATGGACTGAAGCCCATTATGCTTCAAAAGGCATTAAGGTACATAATAGTATGGCTAGTGTCGATCTGTAAAAACTGCCTGAGGCTTGGTTTCTTGCCCAGGGCCTGAAAGAAGGTGAAGGTAATCTTTATTCCTAAGGCAGGCAGAACGGGTCATATCAAGGCAAAGGACTTTAGACTTATTAGTCTCTCCCCCTTTATGTTTAAAGTCTTGGAGAGACTAATTTAGGTGCATATAAGAATTATATGGCAGGACAGCAGTTAGCCTGCATGCCTATGCAAAATGAAAATCAGTAGAGTCGGCACTACATGCAGTGGTGGCTCCATCCGCAGTGATAGCTTATATGAGGATCCCGATTGGAGCTTTAAAAGAGGAGATCATCAGAGGCGCCTATCAATAGGCAAGCAATTGTGGAGTGCATATGATAGGAAGAGGACAAGGGAACTGCATAATGGCAGTAGAACAAATACCAGGAATTTAATAGGAGTCATTATGGACCACTCTGGGCCATCGGCGGACATGCTAGAAGACAGAGAATCGTTTCCGCTATGATTTCTGCAGGAGCTGTAAGGATTCGAAGTAAACCGAATCCGTCCAACACGTACTTTTCGAATGCCCCGCTCTGATGAATGAAAGAACTAGGCAATTGGATAGCTACTTCTATTCAAGTCTCGGGTAGGTGTAAAGCAAGAAGTTCAGATGTATCCTGAGATTCCTAAAGGAAGCAGGATGGATCACTTTTTTGGCATTGTTCCGCATTCTCCATTCAAGGGCATATATTTATTGACTCGTATATCATGAATTAACTTTTGGCTAGGATTTATGAGTTTAATAAAAGAGGGTAAGCAATTAATCAATGAGCCTATAGTAGTGATTTAAATTTAGGAGACCCTTAGGAGACTCAACTTCTCTTCAATCCAAAGAAATCTAACAAGAAAACAAACAAACAAACCTGAGACGAAAAGGTGGGTACTAGAGCCATCTACACTGGAGATAAGACAGAATTTGTATGTATAAGAGTATGGAAGACATGAAAGAACTACCATGCATTATATATACTTGAAAAAATTTATAATTTTAATTGGAAATTTAGAATAGAAAAAGCTATTTCTTTGGCTGAACATTTGGTTCTAATGTAAAAAACACATATCTTTCAGAACACCTCGAAATTCAATCAATCAATTTTCTTTTATTATTTTGAATATACATATCTATTATCTCCACTGTAAAATAATTTATACTTCTGACGATCGCTTGCTTAAGCGGCTTCGACGATTGCATATTGGGTGGACATGTAATCTGACCAAATCTCCTTTATGGCAATCAAACTCTCAAATGTGGGACATTGACCTTGTGACTGACTTGTCTATTATTTCGGAAATGGTGGCTGGTTCAGTCAAACGTTTAGAAAGTGTAGTCATGACAACCACTACATATTAAATCCGGCTCGAAGGACCACAAATTAAAATAATTTAATCTTTGAAAGGCAAGGATGGAGTGCGGGAGCGCACTACATATATTCAGAATTGGGAAAAAACCTGATTCTTACAAACCCAGCTAAAAAACCTCAGATGTCAACATAAATAACCGATTGACCTGAAACACAAATATACTATAGGCATAATTTGGTACACGGGCAGTATTCTTTCATGACCTCTTGAATAAGACTTTCCAAAGTCTAAATCTAATTAAATCACTTTTTTGCTCCCAAAAATAATAGATTCAGCCTATTTTCAAAATAAAATTTACAAATATATACAAGAATTACTAGAATGACATCAACACTCATGTGTTTCTAATTTGTACCCTATCAATACCACTGAAACGTTAACTGCAGTCAACTGAATTAATTGTAGGTGACATGAATATTTAATACTCAACATCCACACATTTAAATTCAGGACATCAACAATGTCCATTCAATTTCAAAAGTTTCCAAATATCCATAAAAAAATAAATTCTCTAAAATGAGTTGGAATTGATCCCTTTCACAATCTTCTCTATCCTGTCATACATATGTACATATACATCCAATTCACCTTCTTCGTGTTATATTATTTAAGGTTATAATACCTATCTCCCGAAGGGTTTTAATAAAATCCTATTTCCCATCCACTAAAAATTCTTCCCGCACAAAATTCCTACCTGCTCCAATCGTAAAATAAATTTAGATTTTTCTTGGTTGACTTAAGCACATTTGGCTGGAATGCTTCAAATCGAATAAAATAAAAAATGTCAATAGCAATTCCTGTCTGGTCCAAGTCCAGTCTAATTAGTGTGCTCGCTCAAGAGGGATGTGTAGTCAGAAAGATTCATAGATTTTTCTCACTTTCAAATATATTTAAGGCATAAATAAAATTACTCCAATTACCGGGAATAAGGGAGATCCATTAACACATACGCTTTCAGCAAATCGTACCCGACTTGGCCGTGAACGAAGTTTCGCCCGTTTTCCAGCTGAAAGGAGTGTTGATTTTCTACCTGGGCCAACATTAGTTGAAGGTTGACACACCAGCAATGCTACTTGAGATTCACAGGAGCGAACTAATTGTATCACATGTTCTCGGGGTGCCGTTTTAACATCTTCACCATTTACAGCTAAAATTTGATCTCCGGGTTGTAGCTGTAAAGAAAAAAAGAAGAATATGATTACGAATAAATTTTATAATGTTCGAATTGAATTTATATAAAGGATAAAAGGAAAAGTATATAGTATATAAATTATGTATTTAGGTAATGGGTTGGTTGGTGGTTATTCAGATTCACATTCATTTATAAATTGAGGTAATAGAAAGACCAAAAAAGTGAAAAAGGATGATCAATAAGGTTTGAATGAATGTACATATATCGATTTCTGATTGAATAGACCTTCTCTCAAAGCATCCATAATAATTTTCCATTGACAAATCCAAGAAGATTTTCAAGCAGCAGCGGCATACACAGTCTAAGATTACTTACAATCACTAGAAGTACATATATCCTTGAATTTTACCAGTCTAACATTTTTGGTGAAAAGTCCAACATTTACAGAAATTAGATTACTTATATATGCTAAACAGAGCACCACATCTCTTTTGGTCCTTTAAAAAAAATTCTTAGCACATTAGGAATAGAGTACTACATCAAAAATAGTCCTATCTCTTGAAATCTCAAGGATTTTTATATACTAAATATAATCTGCCCTGGTAGATAAATCATGATAAGCTCATCAATGATGAAATTTATTCGCGTTTGAATCAAAACCGAGACAAAAATCATTTATTTACTTATTCACAGTTAGGCCGTTTACACATCGAAAAACGCAAACGAACGAATAAGCAGTTCCACACCGAAAATTCGTTTATGCTTGCACATCAAAAACGAACGAATAAAATTTGAGTTATGTTTTAGTTAAGTTTGACATTTCTCGTGTTTAATAACTTTTCAGAGTTTTTTAGTAAATTAGTTATTTACGAGAATGCGATCTACTGTACTTAAAAAGGAAATTTATTTTTACCTTGCTCTTCACCAGTGGGGTAGAATAAGCAATAAATCAAAAAATCATCGATATTGGGTGCACCCACTGAACAAGTTAAGAAGAAAGCATGGAAAATATTTTACAATTGTAAAAGCATTGGAAAAGTGACCTTTGAAACACTTTCAGTATTTCAGAATGTCAAGGGACAAATATAATTATATTTATGGACTCGTAAAAAACTCATTAGCTCCAATCGAAAACAATTATCGATGTGACTAGTGTAAGTGCAAAGGAGAAGTTAGTTCTTACTTTAAGGTAAGATTAATGTTACTAAAGAATTTGAATCTATGCATGTATGTATATACTAAGATTACATAATTTCTTTCTCAATAGGTTTCTGGCCACTGGCTCGACGTATTCAGATCTTGCTATACGCTTTTGTATGGGAACATCTACCGTTCGGAAATGCATAATGCAATTAATAGACGTGATACTGGACTGTCCTATAGCACGGAGAAACAGTTAAAGCCAGGCAATCTGGTTGGTAATTTAAGTATCTTAAAACAGATATGCTTCGAGCAAGTGACGACAATATCTGATATAATCACACCCAGCGTGGATTTTGTAAGGCCATTCCAAGTGGTTCTTGGAGACCGACAACAATGGCGCTCTACTAAACCGTCCTTCCACCAAGGATCGATGGTGTGGTATACAGACGGCTCAAAAACAAACAGTGGGGTCGGATTGGGGGTATACGGCCCCAAATGCCATATATCAAAGGCTCTAGGCTCTACCCCGACCGTATTCCAAGCCGAGGTATTGGCCATAGAAGAATGTGCCAATACCTGCATTAAAAGAGCCATAAATGGCTCAACCATTAATATCCTCTCGGACAGTCAAGCTGCCCTCAAGGCCTTAAAGTAATACACTGTCAAGTCAGGGATAGTCTGGGAATGTCTACAAACCCTAAAAAATCTATCAAGGAGAAACAAAGTTATCCTCATGTGGGTACCTGGACATGAGGGCCACAAAGGCAATGAAATTGCGGATGGCCTAGCCAAAAGGAGCGGAAACTCAGTTTGTCGGACCAGAGCCATTTTGTGGCACATCAAAGTGTTACCTCAGAGCTACCCTAAATAACTGGGAGAATAAACAAAAATCCCTGTATTTGGAAAGGCTACAAGGACTTCGTCAGGCAAAAAAGTTTATCGACTCCTCTTGCGGAAAAACAAAAGAACTCCTACTCGTTAGAAGAACAGAGCTCAAAATGATCACTGAGCTCTTCTCAGGCCATTGCCCCTTGAGGTATCACCTAAACAAGCTGGGTTTGGCTGAGACTTCATCCTGCCGCTTTTGTCAGGATGCTCACGAAACCTCAGAGCACTTGCTCTGCCACTGCGAAGCATTGGCCAGGCGGAGATTACTCCACCTTGAACATGCTTTTCCTCCACCAAGTTACGTATGGAACCTTAAGCCCAGAATGGTTCTAGACTTTATTAACAGTCTAAACCTATAAATGGAGCAAATTCAACGGGGACTCACAATAGATCTTTCAGGTCGCAGTGATTGCGAGGCTAACGCCTATACACCCCTTCACAAATCTAATCTAATCTAATCCTATAGCACTGCCAAAGCCTGATGTGAAAAAGTGGAAGGATATTTCCGAAGGATTTCTAAAGAAATGGAACTTTCCTAACTGCTTGGGTGCAGTTGATGGCAAACATGTCATTTGTTTTGCCCCAAAAAATACAGGCAGTCTATATTTTAATTACAAAAATACATTTTCGACTGTATTAATGGCAGCTGTGGACGCAGATTACCAAGTTCATTATGATAGACATAAGAGCATATGGTTCAAATGCGGACTCCACCATATTTATGAACTCTTAGTTCGGAAAAAATGGCTCCATAAACCTCAAGAGCTGCAGGTTCCAGCTGACTGCCCCCCCCCCTTCCTGGTTGTACTGAGCTTCAGCCATTTGTTCTTATTGGAGATGAAACGTTTGGCTTAAAGCGAAATTTGCTTACGCCTTACTCAGGAAGGCACCAAACTGTGGCACATGCAATATTTAACTACCGGTATGCTGTTTTGTAATATGTACGTACATAACAACTTTAACATTTCATCTACTTTCAGGTTGTCGAGAGCTCGCAGAATGGTAGAAAGTGCTTTTGGCATCCTCGCACATACTTGGCGTATTCTCTTGAAGAGGATTGAAATTAGCACCACTTCTATAAATAAAATAATCTTGTGTTGTTGCACGCTGCATAATTTTCTCCGAATGAATTTTGAAGAAAACTTAGAAGAAGATCAACCGACATTGAAATTACAAACTGAAATTATCAGTAATAGCTTTCTACCACCCTGAGCAGCTGTAAATGTGCGTAAGAGCTTCACTAAATGGTGCATGGAGGAAGGTGATGTACCATTCCAATATGACTTTATCAACAGACGTAATTGATTTTATAATTACACCAAAAACGGAAAAAATAAACGTATTTTTTTAATAGACAATCTCATTTTATTTGAATACAAATTTATTTAAAGGTGTTTGTGTTAAGAGACAGAGCAAATTAAAATAAAGCACAGCCTTCTTGGCGACAACAATACTGAAACTATCATTACTTACTGCTTAGGTAGTAATAGGAATAAAAAAAACTAAACACAGCCTCCTTGGCGACAACAATACTTAAAACTAATATAACTTACTACTCAAAAACGACTAATCACAGCCTTCCTGGCAATAAATATGGATATGTACGCTATTTAATCGGAAACAAGCATTTCGGTGTCTTCTAGCGCTTGAAGGCACTTCTTTTGGAAAATTAACTGCTGCTTCCTATTGAGCCCTTCTGAATGCTTGGCTAAAGACATGAAAAAACTTTCCATTGCAGATGGAACTGGCTCATTTTCCATGGCACGCAAAATTTTATTTAAATTTTCGTCGTTCTCCTGTTTATTTCAGAACTTTGTTCGTTTTCTTCCTCTTGAAGTTTGCGAATTTTCACTACAATCTGTAACAATATCCATAATATTGTTAATAGTGTCATCAACTATAAATGAACTTCCTTGGGAAGCAAAATTGCCAATTGTGCTAGAAGTTAAAAGTATTAAAAGTGCGTTTAACGAGTGTAAATAGCAATTAATCTTACCAGGGAGTTTTAATAAAAGGAATTAAAAATTTCAATTCTTCGAAATGAATCCACTTTGTACTCTTGACTGCTGCAGAACCACTTGGAGGAGAACTCTCGGCTTTGAAATATACCCTGAAAGTGTCTCTTAAATTTGTCCACTTTCTTTGGCAGTCCGCAACTAAATTTAAAATTGATAAATTTTCATTTAATTCAATATATTCAAAACACTCTAACCTGACTTTCCTAGAACAAGCGCGATCTCTTCCCAACTTCTTGCTTTTTTATTACCTATCCTTATAATCCGCATAGGTTTTGTCGTACAGACATCTATGGCTCTCAATCTTTAAAATTAATTTGGTCTCGAATTCCCTATCCATTTTAATATTACACCGCACAATATCACAAATTTTAAATACTCTGAAACTCCTATCAAATGTAAACAAACGATAATGAGGTTATGTACAACCGAAAAGAATTTTCGTTCGTTTGTGGAACATGAAGTGTGGAACGAAAAGATACTTGACAGTTCGGAACGAAAATTTCATTTTCGTACGAATAAACATAAAAATGTATTTTAATTCAAATGAAGCCTTAAAAATGGATATTTTTTTTATTGAAACTGTAATTAGAATAAATATTCAATATTTTATTAGAAATATTGCAGCAAATTTCTGTCAGTTTAGGGCAAAATTTGTGTATTTCGGTTCGGTTTTTTTCGTTTTCGTTTTTCGATGTACAAACGGCCTTAAGGCTGAATTACAATGGACGCAACGGAACGCACCTGAATGATGTGAAATGTCAAATTTACGCACTAAAACTGCGTGCGACTGCGTTTTCGTCCGTCCACTGTGCGCAACTCCATATGAAAAGCATACAAAGAAAACCGATTTGACATTTCTCTCCGTTCAGTTGCGTTCCGTTGCGTCTCCATTGTAATTCAGGCTTTAGTGTGCATGAGATATTCCATCTCTTTCACTTATTTAGAAATGTATATTTTGCGTCTCTTTTGTGCATTTTACATTATTAGATGAGCACTTCAATGAGTACATAATGAGCTTATTACTGAGAATGTCAATGAGTGTCACGATGAGCTTCGGGGGGGGGGGGGGGGGGGTAACTGAGTAATGACCCCCGAAAGATATGGCGCTGGACTGTAGAGTAAGCTGTAAAAGTTTAACAGGATAATTTAAGTATAGTACGATTTGGTTTGTATGTTTTGTTTGGCTTCTTATGAGTAATAATAGTGGATTGGGTATAATAGCTCTTCGCCCCTAACTCCTCGTCTTTTAAACGTTTACAAACTGCGTTTTTATTTAGTGTCGACAAGTCATCTATCATACCTATCACAGGATAGTAAGTAATTTTGAAATACATATTTATTTTAGAATTTGATTGTCTAGAAAATGGCAAGTAATGCTTATCAGCCCAGTTATGAAGATGCTTTTATATTTTTGTTGCGCCGATTACTCATATATGTATATAAAAAAGTACACAATTGCGAGTTTTTCAAGTGTTATTGTTTCTAAGAAATTGGTCAGCGATCATAATTTATTTTTTTTCCTATCTGATTTTCCCATGGTAGACGGCAGCGGGAAATTCGCTGTCAAAACAGGTAGTTTTAAAATTGGGAGTACAATTGCAAAGACTGGCAGTGAGCGGCGATTGTGAAAGAAGAAGATACTGAAATTTCATTTGTTATTAGTTTTGAGCGTTTTGAAACAGATTTTTATCGAGAATATTTTATATTATTTTGAAACAATTGCAATGGACCGAAGTGTGGAAAGGAAAAATTTAAAATACAGAAATTAACTAAATTAAAATCAAACTAAATGCCAAAAATATAACAACTTTTTCCAGTTGTAAATATTTACGCGCCTCGAAATATCCATCCAAACCATGTCTTATTTGTCAAATCGTCTATACTGGTTGTTTTGTAAATCATAAATTATTTTATGATTTCGCACTTCCTCAATCAACTTTTCATCAAAGTTCATAGTTTTGAAATTGACGTCTTACAATTTTGATAAAAATAAATGCCACAACAATTTCATTCGATTGATTTTGTTAGTAGTACGTAATGCAGCGACGACGGCAAAATTTTGAAATTGATCAATCCCGACGGCAACTTCGTCGACCGCTAACCATCACCCGTCGTAATTTGGGCATTCGCATAAGACGCTGTGCTTTTAGAAGTTTCACAGCGGCCATTTTTTCGTCGTTTGACTTAACAAATTTTGAATTACGATTTTCCAGTAGAACCTTGGTTTCATGCAATCAACGTCTAGCAACCCATTTATTTTTCATATCTACACTGATTCAAGCCTGAGTTTTTCAAAATGTTGCCATTCGTATAGAAGCATTAAATTTTTTTTAGAAATACACTTGCAAATTGCTCTTAAGAATTTGAATGAATAACTAACTATTCACCGACAACGGTCCAAACGAATTGGTGGATTGATTCTGGTGGTTCACTCATTCGGACAGGTGCACAAGCATTCAGTTTTCTTAGAAAGATCTGAAAAATTTTCTTTACATTTTTCATGCACTATTTGCGCAGCGGCGGACAATGGTTCCAAAGAGTTATATTGATTCAGGTGCCTGGCTGATCTGGGTCGCTAAAGATATTTATGAGCGCTGGCAAGCATACATTTTTCTTTCGAATTTTTATACACTATTGGCAGTGTTGCCAATTTAGCCACTTTGTGGCTAGAATTAGCAACTTTTTAAGGCACTTTTATTTTTTTTTGGGCCATTCCCTTTAACTCATACACGAATTTGTCTGTCTATTTATATATTTCTCTTTTAGTATTTTCGACACTCTCGTAGACCTCTATGGAAAACTCGGAAAATCGGGAAAAATCATTTGAACATTTGGTACAAATTTGATTAGTGATAAATTCGTTTCAGGAAAAATGCAGTTTTCCGATTTTTCCGACTTTTCCAGAAAAGTTTCCGGTAAAAAAGTTTTCTAAATTATGCAGGATTAAGTTCCCTATCAACTGGCATCATTACTTTCTCTCCGACAATGGTGAAAACTTGCAGAAAAAATCGAGGAAAATTCATGTAAAACGCTTTTCCGGAGTTTTTCAGACCAAGGAAGCGTTTGAGTATTTTGCAACCTACGACAAAGTTGTAGAGCGAAATGAGTTGCATAAAGGTGCTTTTGTGGAAAACTCCGTGGAAAACCTGGAAAAGCGAGAAAATCATCGGACAAATTTTCATCGATATGATTAGTGATAAATCTGTTTCAGGAAAAATGTAGAATTTTCCAATTTTTCTGGAAAATTGTCCGAAAATTTCCGGAATTTTACGACTTTTCCGGAAAATTTTCCGACAAAAGAGTTTTATAAGCTATGCGGAATCATATTTTTCCGTCCTACTGGCATCAATAGTTTCTCTTCATGAATCAATCATGAAAACTTGCATGAAAAATCGAGGAAAATTCATGTAAATTTTTAAAAAAAATTCATAGTAATAGGAAAAGTCTGTGAAAAACATGGAAAATCGGGAAATTTCAAGTTATATGGGATCAAGTTGGAATACAGCTAAAAAGCGCTTGAATTTCAGAAAACCGTTGCAGTACTTCAACGATTTGATACTCGAAAAATTTTTGTTTTCGGATCGGCACCAAAGTTGACTTAAAATGTCGGTAATGATAAGCTGAACAAAAACTTCCAGGCAACCACGGTGCTAACTTCCAATCATCTCATCGCAACTGCCTTCAAAATTTAAAATGTTTCGAAACCTCGGTAAAGCGTAGTCCGAGTTATCGAAACTGTTCGGATTGTGTTCTAAGTACGGTCAGTCGATTGGAAACTCTCGAGTCGTATGGACGCAAGAACAATTCACTGCGAATATTCAAAAATTGACTCAAAATAAAGAAGAAAGAAAGAAATATAAGGATAAATATTAGAAAAATTAAAGGAAAACGGAAAATTAAAAGGAAAACGGAAAATTAATAAGAAAGTAAGATACTAAAATTAAATTAGAATTAAGTAAAAATATAATTAAGTTTCCACCTTTCTACCCAGGGCTCACAGTTTTTAGAGAAATTCAAACAGTATAATATACGGATAATACATTCAAATATTTGTATGCTATGAATGGACGGGATTAGAAAGTACTATTGTTGTTAAATATATACATACATCGGAAAAGTAGCGAAACTGTAAGCTTCAAACTAGAACGAAGCTTTATTTGATTTCTGTACTGAGGAAAAAATTCCATGCTTACTATGTGTAACAAAAAATGTGTAAAATCGGTATCGTAAGGGATATTTTGTGTATACCGCAATTTTTCCCATGAAGGTCAAATGCTGGGTTGAGTTATTAAGTTGAAATAAATCAAAGAGCATAAAAGCGGAAAATAGCAACTTAAGATTTTAAAAGTATATGATTCTCGTTGGCTTTCAATTGAACCTGTCATATCTCGCATACATAAGTACTAGAGCAATGGGATGAATTATCGTTACATTTTCAATTGAGTCGTGAGAAAGAGAATACTGTTATATTTTACACTCAATGTAGACCGACCCAACAAATCCATTTTATTTAATTTACTTAAAAGTGTTGCTTCTGAAGTACAAGTAGCTGTGAAATTATTGGAAGGCGATAAGAACGACCCCGCAAAAGTTTTAGCTTGCTTTACGTCTTCAATTAAGTCGTCTTATGGAAAAATCCTGATTTCAACAATTTACATCGGATTGACTTATTTTCATCAGCCGTTAAATATGATATAGATCCGTCACCGTGCCTGGGTTATAGTCTGCTTTTCGAAAACTAGTATAATGGCTGAGGAAGAAAACATTTGTACGCACCCGACGCGACGCAAGGATTTTAAATTGAAATTAATAGAAGAGGTGCAACAAAAGCTACCTATACAAATATTGAAATATTGAAAAAAAATGGCAGTATTAAATTTAGTAGAAGTCTGAAAAGTTGTTAAAGGTAAAGAAAGAATAGAATTGCGGAAGTTATGGGGACCGAAAAAAAATTATTAACAAGATTTTAACTCAACGGATCGAGGCATCTAAATATAAAGATGCTGCAGACAAAAATCAATTTGGCACACTTTCTGCGTTAGCTATTTCACTGCTAAACTACGGAATAGAATGAGTTTGAAGACACTTAATTCAATAATAAGAGTTAAGACTTCTTTAAAATTGTTGAGGCTATACGTACAAACGTTTCTCAACCACTTTTTAGCCACAAATTCATGAAATTTAGCTACTTATAGCCACTTTTCATGTAGATTTTAGCCACAAAGCTTAGCCAAGAGTTGGCAACTCTGACTATTGGTTGCTGAAAACGATCAGTTGGATTGATGACACTAAAATTGATTCTAAAATTTTTCTTCACGGCAAGACTATAAAAATAAAAACCATTCGCTTTCCTAGTTTGCGATGGAGGTAGAAATAGTAACGAAACTGGAAATCAGAAGACTGATAAGACCATTGATAACTTTTTTCAGAAGAAAGCAAGATCAGTTAAGTTCGCATCAAAAGAAATAGTCAGTGACATATCATGCATTTCTACTCCTATTCCTTTTAATGTGAATCAAGCTGAAAGCTCTCACACTCTCAGTTATTTACTTCACCCGTGACAGAATCGGTTGCGTCCCACCTATTTCTAAAATCTTCATACGAAAAAGAGTATCTGGATATGAGTCCTAAATGTCTGTCCACTCTAAGATCGACATTGATTGATGTGGATAATATTATCGGCAGGTTTTCCAAATCAAACCGAAAATTGGGTTTTGTGATATCCAACTTAAATATGATAAAAAAAAAACTTTAAAAGCGACCCCTCTCGAACATTTTAGTTGTGACCCATTCAGGCTGCAGGTCTTGATACGCGCCTGCGATGAGATTTACGCTCATCGGGGCTTAATTTGTTATATGTTTCGTCATGAATTGCAAACTTCTTGACGCTTTTCAGTCAAATTAGTATAATGACTACCCCTTGCGGAGCAAGAAACAAGGTAAAATTATGAGCAATTTCTACCAGAGTGCTTTCATAAATATTCATGTGTATGTGTGTGGGGATAGTTAGAACTTTAGAAATTTAGAATTGATTATGAAAGGAATAAACGGTTGTACATATATATATGCCTGTCCGGATGAATATTCATGGATTTTCAACAATAATAATAAAAACAATTGTTTCTTTTAGTACTCACCTTATTCTCGCTTGGACCCCCTTCAGTTACAAATCTAACAATTACCGGCCTTTCACTACCAGCAACAAATCCAAAGCCCATTGTATTACTTCGCTCTAGTACAGCAAGTCTTGGTTCAGGTAGAGCTTCATCCCATCGAATATAGTCGGGCGCCTCATATGTTGTCGTTTTATTAAGGTGGCTATATAGAAAAATTAAATGTCGTTTAATTATATTTTTAGCGTAAATATTTATTCAGACGTGCAGCACACCGTGCCCTTGAGTTTATATTTTGAACACACTTACTTAATGAAATACGAACGTCCTTTGGGATCTAACGCCTTTTCCCAACCGTACGGCAGGTCTTCATATGAGCCCCAGTTTTCAGATGGTGGCAGCCAGCCAGCTGTTCGGGTTATGTGACTATAAAGTGGAAGGGAGAAAAAAAACATCGATTAATTAGAACATGTGTATGCAAAGATTTGTGACATATATTAAAAATTTAAGCTCGAAATAGTTTTTGAGAATATTCTATATACAGGGGAAGTGTGATATGGACGAGGACGCGTCTTAATAATAAGATTAAGCTATATACAGTCGACAATATTTGAGGTGGAGGGAGGACCTTTGTGTTTTTTCGACTTTTATTACATTTTCTCTGTGTGCTTTTTCCTAGGAACTATATATTTATCCTTATATGGGGCAGGGTAAAAGGAAACATTTTCTAGGGAAATTGTATATTTTTTTTCTTTTGTGCAGTCTCTAAGTAAGTATATAGGTACGTATCTATTCGTATGTATGTACATATTTTGTACATTATGTATGTGCTTAAATCGATTTCACAAAGAATATAATCTAAAGCTTGAAACATGTGTAGTTTTTGCTGGATCCTATTACCTTAATGGAATTTTACTATCATTCATTCACACATACATATGTACAGACAAAAGGTCCAGTCCTTAAGAAGCTTCGAACTTTTGTTATTTGCTCCAAAAATAAATTACATGTTGAGTCTTACATATACATATAATATAAAACCGGCCAAGTACAAGTCGGACTCGTACACGAAGGGCTCAGTATAATCGTACAAGATTTAACACTATTTGTACTTTTTATTTAAATACTTTCATAAAAGAAACAAGAGAGGCGCTATAACAATATGTAAAGATTTGTACAGTAATTGTCAAATTTCATTACATCCATCAAAACAGATATTTATTATTATATAGAAATCTATTATTTCTTACTTATTATTATTTGCCAAGACCAATCTTGAATATAGCGTCTGCCAGTATCTCTGAGAGATTGTCTAAGAATGTATGTATATTTTTATTGTACGAAAACCTAAAAAGGAGCAAAAAAAATTACAAATAACCAATGGTTTCTACATAACAAAAAAAAAATCGGTGTAAATTTACTCCGTTTGCTGGATAACATGAATTTTCAATCCATTTCGGATATTATTGAAATAATTTATACGCCATGATCATGGAGTTTTAAATTTTTTACCACGAATGGTGTAAAGATTTGCCTCTATATTCGAATAAGACTTGTTTTGTATGAAAAACTCAAAAATATTAACCATCCGGATAACAAAAACACTCAGCGGAGCTCTATCTAGCGAAAAACTTAGAAAATACTTATTTTAAAACTCCGTTCGGGGTAACTTAACTGTATAGTCTAACAAACAGACTTGAATCTAAACTATCTTCGGTGTAAAATGCAACAGGTTCGATCGTGCTTAGAAAAAATTATGAATTAGGGTCATTCATAATTTCAAACAAGTGTTTTACAAGTGGATGTTGCAAGTGTCAAAATAGTGTTTTTTCTATTTTTTTGTTGTACATGTAAAACATCTTTAAAAATGTCTTTGAATCGGTAAGCTTGGTAAAATTAAATTTATGATTCATAATAATTATACCGCTTTAAGGGGACAAATGTACTCCGAAAATATACGGACCTCATTAAACACCCTTTCCATGTTCATGGAACTCTGAATTTGTGATTTCCTTTATATGTATTTGTTTATTATTATTTTTCAAAATTCGGTTTCGGAGATAACGGGACTTTAATATATGTATATGTAGGTATGTTTTGAACGTTACACTCTATGATGTTGATTTTTATAAATTTGTTTTCAATGCTTTATAAGCTTTTCTCTTCCTCCGCTCCGTTTTGAAGTTATGACTCAACACATCTAAAATTTTTGAATTTTAATTCGTGTTTTTTTTTATTTAGCTACAATCAAAAATCACGTCATCCACAATAGTTTTTCATATTGAATTTAAAAAGCCCAAAAACTTTTGGCTTTAAAATTACCTATCACACGCTGTACCCAAAATGTAACACTTTCTGCGTTTTTTTGCACTTTTTCCTGAAAATATCCAGAGCAAATGGCAAAGCTCGCCCCCAACATATGATTGCCTACTTTCTGGCATTAATTGAACTTTTGCGCTGGATTAGCTTACGCAAAAACAAGAAAACGCAGTATGGGTTACTTTTGGGTACAGCGTGCGATAGGTCATTTTAAAGTCAAAATCTTTTGGGCTTTTCAATTCCAATATGAAAAACTACTGTTGATGACGTGTTTTTAGGTAAAAATTGTAGTTAAATAAAAAAAAAACGAATTAAATTTCCAAAATTTTAGATTTGTTGAGTCATAACTTCAAAATAGAGGGGAGGAAGAGAAAAGTTTATACCGTTGGAAAGGCTCAACGAATATCAATCTAACAACATTCAGAAATTACAAGGTGATTTATAATAACATATCTAAATATTTTTAAGTCCTGTCATCTCTCAGACCGTCAGGCTTTCCCCTTCTCCATTCATACAATTTTTTGCTTGTCTAAACATGAGCTAACCATAGCCTTCGGATGCCCGACCGCTCACGGGACATCCTGTATATTGTGAATGAAATCGTGAAAAAGTTGTTTATGGTAACATGAAGAAGATGTTGTCCAAGGCCGTATATATAGATCACGATTGAGAGGGGTTTAACCTAGTAGGTCCTTGTAACCTCCAGAGACGAAAGAATAACTGAGAATTAATGTGAACTCAATAATCGGAATTTTAAGTAAATTTTATATAATCAATTTATTAGCATATAATTTGTGCTTAAATCCGAAGTGAATGGAAAAATTCTACTAATCTATAAGTGCTATATTTAGATAATTGAGTTCACGGTAATTCTTAATTAATGCTCCGTGGGTCTGCAATATAAGGCTTCAGAAATTTAAAAAGTTATGTTTGAAAACATGTTGTTTAACTCTATTTTTATTAGATATTATTTACATCCCAAGATAAAAATATTCCACTTTTTATAAAAAAAAAAGAAAAAAATGCAGAATTAAATTATTTTTTCCTTCCTCCTTTGAAGTGGGAAAGTACTTCATTCATTTCAATTTTAACATTTCGATGAACGATTTTATTGACGAGGTCAAGAAAGCAATTTAAAAAAATTAATAAAAAAAAACAAATAAAAAAGGTAGAATAGATCTAAGACCAATTTTTACGATACCCTAGAACTAGATAAATGCCCGTAGGTAATTTCGTATATGGTAATCTCTCTTCTAGAGCGGTTCGTGGGACAGTAAAAATTATTATAACTGATTTTATAGCATTTCGTATTATGACGAACTTTTCAGTACAATATAAAAAGGTCTAGGACTGATCATTTTCACAGCATACGTAAAAGACTTAAATTTTTTTATGGCAATACCAAGAAGGGGTATTTTTTAAATTATATTTACTATTTTTATGAAAACGCCATGTACAAAATATCAGCTCTCTCCGTTAACGATTCCCCAGGCTATGTCCAAATATATAGTGAAAAACGAAATTTTTGTATGACAACCCCACGATGATTAGAAATTAGAAATTTTACATATGGGCTTCGAAAAAAAAAAGTAAAATTAAGCTCGAGGCAAATCGGGCACTTCCGATTTGTCTCGAACTTAATTTTACTTTTTTCTTTTCTTTATAAAAAAAATTGACGCACAGTCAAAAAATTTAAGTTTCGGATCCAAATTTTCGTTTTGAAAAATTTATAAAAAATACAAGAATTAAATTTTCAAAAATGCATTTCACTGCGATAAGTTTATAACTAATTTCCCTTAAATTGAAAAAAAAAATAATCAACCAAAAATTTTGTCAAATTAAATACTTATGAAAGATAAAATGTTTAAACAGTTTTCTTGAAAGTCAAAAACAGCCAAAAAATCACTATTTTCGATTTGAGCGACATCTAAACATTAATGAATTTCACTAAAATTTAGCATAGAAGTTTAAAATTACATTAGCTAACAAATTCAACACTTTTTTAAAACCTTACATTTTTGGGCTACCCCAATGTACAACATACATACATATGTGTGTATGTAGCATCAATTCTATAATATCAAGCCAAACCAAGAGTCCCCCAGTTTCCAGTTTTGGAGCCTACAATCGAACATTGAAATCAAATTATAAAAATAACTTCACGCAGCCATCAATTCAAGTGTTCATGTGATTGGCATGTGCAATTTTGGTTTTAATAATATTTTTGGCTGAGAGATTTTCGCCAAATTAAGCTTACAGAATCAGTGTAGCACTTGTCCTTTAATTCAGTTGAGATTATAGGTACACGTGAGTTATGGCAGCAGTAAATAGACCCTTCAAGTGCCCATTTACAATCAAATTTATAAACGAAAATCTCACATTTCCTTTATCTCACTTCCGTTTATTGAGAATTGATTTTCACTACCATAAGCAACCATGAAATCTTAAGACGTATGGATGACTATTATAGCAACAAATATTTCCTTCGCGTGCTTTCCAGTATCGTATCCCTCTCAAAAGCCTTGTAAATTTAAAACTAGCTCACATCACGTAACGATCCTTGTGAAGTCGTAAATTATTGTAAATCTCCCGCCCCCTCGCACCGGAAAGGATTTCCTAAGTTTGTTATGACGCCGATGATGAGACATTAACAGCAAGGCCACAAACAAAGCAGGATAATACCCCAGTGAGAGGCATACCTAGCTGAGCTTATAAGTGTCATGTTCGTTCCGCATAGACCGCAGAGTGCAATAAACAGCCGATTAGTAAACCATTAACGGGCTTAGATGGTAATTAGTAATTTGCCGCACGCATTTGCGCTTGCATCAGATTGGAACTGAAAGTCGATGAATATTTAAAGAATGCGCGTGATAGGTTTGATAGTGAGGGTCGCAACTGAGGTGAGGACTGATGTTGTTTCTAGTGCCTTTCTTTCTCCCTCCCCTCACAGAATGGACTTCTCCAGCCCAATGAAGGCCTCTATTAATATTCATGGCATCGCGCAATATATGAAAAAAAAAAAAGTGTTCTACAACGCCTTAACACGGAAAAGGAAACATATATGAATGCGCTGAGAGGTATGCGTGGGTGGGATGCAAGCTAGATTAATAGCAACAATTATACGTCAAACCAATAGGCCTACACTGCAGAATGACGACAGACTTCCGCTTTTGATTGAAAACTTGAGAATTAGGTACATACTAACTTATAGAAATCTAATCGAGTACACACACCTATTCTACTTCTATACCTATGCGTCAATGCACTATATGCGATTCTATTTTCGTCTAAATCGGATGTACCAACACGGATGAGCAATCTTTTATCAATATGTATGTATATGTACAACTTATACAGGGTGTCTGAACAAAAACACCCGAGTTTAAGGCGGGGGGGGGGGGGGGGAAAGTGACAACTTTATGTCGTATTTTGATCCCGGGATTTACGTGTTCGCTACACGAAAACATGACTAGCGATAGTATGAAACACATTCATAGGATGAGAGAAATGTCATATAATGGGGACTTAGGGAGTCCGGATATTGTGGCTAATGGCATCAAGCTTATCACTTAGGGATCCTGAACGTGTGTAAATATTCCCACCTAACTTGTTTAGATGGTGGTTATAGTAGGTATATCTACAGTACCTACACATTTTGAAGGTGACGCTAGTGACATTAACGTGACATTTGCAGAGTGCCATGGATTTTTATGTAATTTACATTAAGATTCCTCTGCATACTAATTCACTGCATAAATTCGCGACTCATGTTGACGTGTATAAAATAAAATTCTTTGATGCTGCAATATAAATTATTTATCGAGGATATTATGTCGAAGTAAGGCTTTGTTTTATATACCTATCTATATCCGTCTGTATTACGATCTCTTAGTTCAAATTGTAATATCAATACAAGCCTGTGTCTGGTATTATTTTATCGGGTAAAACAGTCAATGCCATTATCCTGGTGTTAAATTTTAAAATCGTCGATATTCAATCATAAAAAAAAAACAAAAAAACAATCATCTACATCTCATTTTCAAGATAACCAGCAGAGACAAATAGTTATTAAGATTGCATCCTCCTATAAAGACAAAAATCCAAAGATTTCTTCATCTCCTCTCCCTCTCCTGCATCTAAAACTATATGCATGGACAGGAAACTTTAGGGAGAGATACTTTCATGACATCTATTTGTAAACCTATCGGATACAAAATCCCTAAAATTGGAACAGCTCTCCACTGAGAAATTGTTATATAGAGGCTTGAAATCGATGCCGTTGACATGAAGTATATGGGAAATATTTTCTTATTGACAATGACTTTCAGGCCAGTATCAATTCTATGATTCTATGACATAAGGAAAATAACAGTTTTCCTCAATGGGCTAGCTCTATTTCCGACTGAACAGTGCACATGGACTAGAAGGAGAATGGAATAGTATCTAGAGTGCGGGGTAAGTGTTAATAAATGAATGTGGCGAATGGGGCGAGTATTTTTAGAAAGCAAAAGAAATTTTATGATTTTAAGGGCCACTTTATTGCTTGGTGTTGGTACTGATTCAGATTTAAAGGACTTTGTTTTATGACATAAACTAAACTTTTTGTGTCTGTCTGCCTATATGAATGGAATCGATGGTAGTAAAATGTCGTAAAAAAATTATAGATTTTTAGTGAAAGAAAAACGTGTGATCACATTGTTGATGAGATATGAAAAAATTTCATCGGTCAGGGTGCGTCTTATATAGATACGTAAAAAGTCTGTAATTCAATTTTTCAAAAATCTTATTATTTTAAATTTGTAGAAAATGGAATATTTTATTAATAAGTAAAATTTAAATATAAATCCAAGTGGAAATAATATTGAGTGGCATTGGAGATATAATTAAAAATCTGCACAATAATGATATAAGGGGTTTTCCAATAAGAGGTGTTATTTTGATATTCAAAGAAAAATGTCATTTTTTGAGATAAATGATCGGATGTTTATTTCATTATAAAGAGGAAGGTATGCCGTTAATAATGGAAAATAACATCAGCCAAATGACCACCACGACCACGCCTACAGGACCATATCCTTTTCGTGAAATTTTCCATAACCAAATCGCAAAGTGGCTGCCCTATGTCCTCGATAGCCTCACGAATTCCATCTTTGAGGTCTTGAATCGACGCTGGGCTGTTGGCGTAGACCTTCTCTTTCACGTGGCCCCAAAGGAAGAAGTCGCAAAGTGTTAAGTCACAAGATCTCGGTGGTCAATTGTGATCACCTCTTCGAGAGATAACACGGTCCGGAAACTTTTCCCGTAAAAGGTCAATGGTTTCGTTGCTCGTATGGCACGTAGCGCCGTCTTGTTGAAAGTAAACGTTGTTCAGATCAATACCATCCAATTCCGGCCATAAAAAATCATTAATCATCTGTCGATAGCGCAATCCATTCACCGTAACTGTTGCTCCAGCCCCATTTTCGAAAAAGTAAGGTCCAATGACCCCGCGGGACCATAAACCGCACCAAACAGTCACACGTTGAGGATAGAGAAGCTTTTCAACAATAACTCTTGGGTTTTCCGAGCCCCAGATGCGACAATTTTGCTTGTTGACGAAGCCATCGAGGTGGATAAGATAAGATAAGATTGATTTATTAGTTCATGTAACTATAAAGCATACTAAAAAATATGATTATTTAACAAGTTCACAGTTCTACGTCATTAATTACATACCTTATATTAAAATTTGCTATATCTACATTTCAAGGAACATTTTCTAAAATATATTGAACTAGTTTTCTTTTAAAACAATTTAGCACTCTTTCATTTTTAACTTTATCTGGCAAACCATTAAAAATTTTTAAACCCCTGTACAATAAAGAATTCTGCGTACTAACTCTATTCCATTTCTGCAACCTGAAACAGTGATTTCCTCGCAGGTTGTATGGCTGAACGTCCCCAACATATACAATATTTCTACATAAATACTCAGGCTTGGAAATGGGCCTCATCACTCAAGATGAGTTTTCGATGGAATTCCGGATCATTTTCATGCATTTCAAGGACACAATCAGCAAAGACTCGACGTTGTTGATGATCGGCCGGCTTGAGTTCTTGTGTTAACTGAACTTTATAAGCCTTAAGACCCAAATCTTTATGCAAAATACGGTGTCATGACGTTTGTGGAATGCCTAATTCCAAAGAACGACGAGGAATGGACAAACCTGGGTTTTCTTCAACACTTTCGGCTACAGCAGCAATATTCTCGGCTGTTCTTGAGCGACGTGCACGGGTTTTATTCCTCACATCACTAACTTGTCCCGACAGCTCGAATTTTTCTACCAATTTCTGTATTGCGGTCCGACAAGGTGCCTCACGACGACCCAAAAATGTTCGAGTTTTACGAACCGTCTCTGCCACATTTTCACCATTTTTATAGTGAATTTTAATAATTTCAATGCGTTGTTGAATCGTGTATCGTTCCATTTTCATTAATGGCGTAGTTTCTACTTGTCAAATTTCAAAAAATTACAGCTCCAAAGCTCCTACCGAAATAGCGGGCTAATTAAAATAACACCTCTTATTGGAAAACCCTTTATTTGTAAGCAGTGGCGTAGATAAGGCACTCGCAGGCGGAAGCTGGTACGACCCATTCTCAGGCATTAATCACGCCACTGCACACATCTGTTTACAATACCTCTGAGGATGTTATTTTAATTTCTTTAAAATATCTTGAAATAAGAAAAAAACTGTGCTTGCATTATTCGCGTTGGATGGTTTTCGTGGGTAATATATCTAATAGGTATGTATGTAGTATAGGTGAATAAAGTAGGGGTATATTATATACATGAATATATGCTCCAATTCCAATATAAAATTAACAATGCCTCGACCGAAAACCCTTGAGAAATACTTGCCAAAGCATGAAACAGAGTCCCTCACTACTACATGAGAGCCCTAACATAGTCCTAACATTGTAAATATTTGCAGTGTTCTTATGTAAAACTGGAAAAAGTTTGATTTAAATAGTTCCTCTGCCCGAAACTACTATTCATACAGAAAAATTGTCTTCTGATAATCTTAAACTTACTTTTCTTATCTTCCCAACCGTAATGAAAATTTTTTTATCTTTCTTAACAAAATTTATTTTCCTGTGTGGATAGTAGTTCGGGCTTTATGGTATAAGTCACTTTCTCATAAGAATCAATATAAAACATTTTAGAGAATTGGACTAGCGTGCACACATATAGACTTCTGTTTCATGGCTTGGGAAGTATTTCTCGAGGCCTGGGGCCAAATTCTGTAACACGGAGAGTTGAGGAGTTTGAGAGATGAGAATTTTCATTTTCCCCGATTAAAACTCCCTAACTGTCCATTCGTAATTCTTTAACATAAGGTTAGGGAAAACGTGAGAACTGTGACAATATTGAAGGAGGGCTAACTTTGTGTGGTAGGGTCGTACAGGAATGGAGATTTTTCCTACGTTTTCAGAGTTAGAGTACAAAAATATAGATGAACAATTTCTGGGGGAGGGGCCTTCGGGAACGGGGCTCGTACTACCTCTCATTGGGGATTGTCCAAAATACCTCATGTTTAGTATCAAATTAAACAGGGAGGAGCGAGTAGTGTAATTTTTTTCTGATAATTTTGTCGTCATAACTGACTTTTACCGCCGAAAAGCGAATTTTTTGCACTTGGGTCATATACACCCCAATTCCTATTAGTTGCGTATATCTCTTCCGTTCTTTATTTCACATACATTGGTACTCTGTTGTGAACATTGTTCTCATGGAAAGTGAATTTCCACGACTTGCCAGTAGGTTAGTCACTGTCCCGGGCTCTTTTCCGCATCCCCTACATACAGGGTCAGCAACAAGCCGTATCCTGTGTAGGTGACTCTGAGAAGAGAATGGTCAGTAAGAAGTGGCATCAAGGTTCTCAGTGCTTGTATGTTTAGCCCCACTAGTAACTTTTTCGTTTCTTTTGGGTTAGGTCTGTCCCAAAGCTCCTTTGTAGCTTTACCTGAAGGATCACCTAACCAAAAGCGACTGTGTTGGCAGTCGTTCCAAGCCGAGATATTAGAAATAAGATGTTTTGGTGCGATCCTAATTGTGAAGGAGGATATATTTGTGGTTGCAAAACACGAGCAAGATCCAACGCCATTTCATTTCCGGTAAAATCGCTGTGACCTTTCATCCAAAGTACCAGTACCCTGTTGTTCCGAGAAAAGAAGTTCAGAGTGGATTTACATTCCAATACAAGTTTGGAGTTTGTAAAGAGTTTTGACTTGACAGCTGCCTGACAGTCCAAGCAGATTCTCTGTCCTCAGTGTCTGAGTTAAAGAGATGCCTTCCCGCTTAAAGGATGGCCCTGACTTCCACATGGAAAACCGTGATATGCCTTTCAAGGTGTTTAGTAATTTCCCCAAAAAAACGCCTACTCCGGTGTTTATATGATAGAGTTTGCTAATGGCTTAACAACGGATGTGATTCCCATTCTGTCCTATCTGGAATTTTTGTTTTAAAAATTTTGTTACCATAGTCTCGATGAGGTTATCGCTGTTCCTCTCTATGTCAGGTACGATAGACTGCATGAATTCAAAAAGGGATTCATGTGGGATCCTTGTACCAGTATGAATCCAGCACTGATTGTAATGCAACCGTAGCCCAGTGATTGACACCCCTTTCTTGACATGTATATGAATAGGTTGTATGTTGAGGATAACCTCAAGAGCGCCAGTGCTGGTTGATTTGAGAGTGCCGCTTACACTAAGGAGGCACAATCTTTGGATGTACTTCAATATCTTGTGATGGTTGGAGAACTCCATTGCCATACACCACACCACAGAACCGTCGGGTAACATGGTCGGATTCATTGGATCATCCTCCGTTTAAGTCCACACTTTTTCCTTATAGATCCGCGGCACATCGCAAAGGCTCTAAGAGCTTTATTCTTTCTGTCCTCAAGGTGTGGTTTCCAACTTAATTTTCTGTCTTTAAAGGGTTACACCACTTTAGGGTTTCCAAAAAATCTAAACTTTTTTTTTCCTAGATCAGAATCAGCACACAGATGTATTGAAAATTTCTATCGAAGACGTTTATTTGAATGGTTTTATCTGTATATTCCGAACGTGATACATTGAATTAATCTTATGTAGTGCTTAGAATACCCTTTATTTGTCCACTATAGTCTTACAGTATAATGCCAAATACAACAATAAAAAAAAATTGAAATTTAACAACAAAAAAACCTTTAAAGTATTTTTCCGGCAGTGTCTCGTCCTCTACTAAAAATTAAAAATACTTCAAACCCTGAACCGAACGGAACATAGAAAACTATCTCCGCTCTGGCTTAGCTTGCTTTTGCCAGCTAAACTAAAAATGAAAGAAATAAAAAAATCCTGCTCCATAAAAGTTTCCATTATTCTTTGAAAAAAGTCCATGCAATTGCGACATATATGTATAAACTCAAACTCAAAAAATGCATTATGAATTTCATGTATACACAAGATATCATTGTGTCTGTGTGTCAGGATGTGTAGAATTCAAACGGGAGACATTTTATATAGGAAGAGAGCGCTCCTATCCACTTCTACCTACTCAACAATCCCATCCCGCCTGTTTTGCTCTGTTTCGAGGAAAACAAAAAGAAAAAGTGGCACATCCATTTGCACATTTCCATGGGTTCTTGCATTTCGGTCCTTGCATTTAGCCCTTTAACAACGCACACACACATACACACGCAAGTCTTTTTGTACTCATTTCAAAGTTGCCGGAAAACGCTTTTTGCTATTATTTAGCGAAAAGTTTGAACGGAACAGCAGACTTCTATGGATATTTTAGCTACAAATTTCGTGAGATTTTTATGTCACAATTGGATGGCAAAGATTGCACAGATGAGCATTTTGAAGGAAGAACAATTTTAGGACTTTTTAATTAGCTAGCAACTATTAAAATTGTTCTTAAACTTTTCCGTGATGCCATCAATGTAATTATCGTCGCCTACCCTCATTCTGAGCGACACGTTCTTTTAATAATAAATGAAATTTTTATATGGTGATTAAAGGATTTTATTTATTGCAGTAAAAGTGAATAATTGATGCTAAGGATTTTACCTTATATTTTACCTCTCTACTATCGTCGATAAGACGTAGATATCGAAAAATAAACGAACGAGCAACATGTGTAAATACGAATTTTTTCGAAGACATTTTATAAATGTCGCATTTTTTTTACACCACAATGCACCTTCGCGAAATACTCTACTCAATTTAATCAATAACAAGAAATAAGGCGTTTCGTATCAGCAGGAACCAATAATCATCAGTATGCCTAGTTTCTGCCTACCGTAGATGTCAGAAGAAAAATGCCAAGCTTTATACATGGTATAGTTTATACACGTAGTTTACAACGTGTGTCGTTCTTGAAGCAGAAAAGAAAATTCATCATTTTCATATGATCTATACGCACACAAAGTGAATACACGCATACATATGTAATAAAAAACTCGTGTATCATCCCAGTCTAATCCTCTGCCCCAAATTTTGCTATACACGAAAATGTTCTAAAATAGTGCTAAGAAAACCAGTTTTAGTACGATGTATCGCGTGTGTATCATCGTGTGTCACCGGACTAATGATATTTGATACTGTGTAACTGAAACAGCTATCACCAAAAACATACTGAAAGCTACAACACATGTCATTCCAACAGAATGACGTCACATGCCATAGAGATCGTCCAACGATCAAAATCTTTGAAGTACTAATTTCGAGGTCAATAATATCCAAATTTTGTCGATTGACCACCACGTTCGCCTGCTTTGATCGCACTAGCCTATTTTCTTTGCGACTAATGAGGAAGGAATAAGTACCGATAAACGGTAAAAAGCTAAGACCAACCCAACAATTGAAAGCCAACATACGTCACAAAATCGAGTAAATTGTAACCGCTGAAATGTGCGAGTGTGTTGAAAAAGGATGAAGTGATGCCACGAGATACGCCCATTATCCCAGTTATATCTTCTAATCTCTATTATAACCTTAATAAAATCAGACATAAAGCAATTAATGAATTTTCTTATTGAAAAAAAAACAAAAACAAATGTGCTTAACATACATACACATCCATAATGTATGTATGTATGTCTATGTCTATGAAACTTTGAAAATTTATGTTTTCAGCTTGAATTTCGTTTTGCGGTTTCCTCTGTTCTCTCTCTCTCTCTCCCGCTCTCTCTCTATATATGTATTTCTATCCATATTATCTCTATCTCCTCAGCTTTTGAACGGCTCAACCTTAAATCCCAGATACGCAAAAGTAAGCACATATAAAAGCATTGGCATCTTTCAAATAAATTAGTCCTTTTATTTACATTTTCATGTCAGCACTCCCAGCAGACATATCTTTTGTATGCGTTATTTCTCACAAGGCCAGCAAAGGTTTCAGAAGGGCAAAGTTTTTTTTTTAACTTGAGGCCGCTCTCGACTTATATACTTACTTCATAAATTCGAACTGAAACCGTTGGAAACGTATAGAATTGAAATTGAAATAAGGACAAAAGTTAAAAATTGCCTTAAAATCTGATAAACCCCGGACAAACCCAGGCGGCACACCATTAACCCAGAGAAGATAATCAAATTTTTGGTATATCCAGTATCCTATCGCGATGGTATCCTCATCGGACAAGGTAAGGACGTCGTCTTCGTATGGTTTTCTCTGATTTCATGGGAGATTAAATGCGTATGTACTTATGTATGTGTGTGTCTACAACTCCAACATCCCGTATTTGTTTTTACATGTAATTGATAGCCCTGGTTTGGAAAAGGTATATAGAAATATTTGAAATAAAATTTTACCCAACACAGTGAATTAATTACTTTTTGTTAGGAAGGAAGGAAGGAAGGAAAATTCCAGATAACGGAATATCTATTATTTGGGTTTATGATAAGAAAATGAAGTTTAGAGTTCCACAGAAAATTCAGGTTGAACAACCCAGTGGCGGATCCAGCTAGAAGGCGCGGGGGGGGGGGGTGCCCCTCCCTGAAAACCATTGAAAGAAAATATTGCAATAGATCTTTTGAAATTTTCCTAACAAAATCCATTCTACTGCCCTTTTGGTAAAAAATATATAAAAATTTATGGAAGCGTTCAATTTGATACGCTTAAGAACGCAGACTTTATGGCTAGCGGCTTGGCATTCGCTCCACTCAGGTCTTGGCTATCGAAGCCTATAGAAAAAACAGGAACTACTGATACCTGTGAAAATCCTGTACACGAGGGTAATTTTTTTCAGGGTGTTTGAAGCAGGACAGAGCCAATTCGGGTAAAAGCGATAGGAGGTTTGTTTTTATTGAAAACAAGTGCCAAAGAATCTTTGACGAATGTTCGATGTACGGGCAGCTTGTTAGAATATTATCGGTGAGTGAAAAAAACATTTCAACAAACAATTATAGCTCGTAATTGAAGAAATTTAGCGAAACTACACAACGGTAAGCAAATCATTGTATGTATATTGGTGTAGTGAGTTAATTACATTTAAAGCAAAAGATTTATATTGGAATTTTATTTTTATTGTTTCGTAAAATGCAATAGTTTTAGCTTAAATGTTAAATAAAAAGAAAATATAAATGCTGATGGGGATATTTTCAATCAGTATCTTAGAGAAATTCATTGGTCCGTCTGTTTTGCTTTGAGAGATCATTGATGAATGTACATTAGAACTAAGTGACATTCTAAGGGTCTGTCCAGATCCAAGTCTTCGTCTTCGTTTTCGTCTTGTTATTACAGCTAGCGACGTAGCTTCGAGTCAAGCTCTATCCGAATCCATGTCTATGCCACCGAGCTTTACTACTTTGTATAACAGTTTTGACATCTGGTTAGCTTGATCACCGAGTCAAGGTTCGAATTGACTTATTTAAATAGACAACATATTGTGAGGTTATGTTTGTTTGCTGTCTGTGAGATCAAGCTAAGCAAACGAACGTATTCGGACAGGTTAGCTTCGTCTTCGTCTAACTATTATAATAGCTGAGCTGTAATAACAAGACGAAGACGAAGACTTGGATATAATAGCTGAGCTATAATAACAAGGCGAAGACGAAGACTTGGATCCGGACAGGCCCTAAGTCTTGGTATGCATGAATACATTCCTTATTCCAATAGCAGATCTCAACAACAGAAAAATCGTTCTTGGTTTTACGATAATTCAATCAAGCAATAAGAACGAAAAATTCTGCTTTTCACGCCAATCAATTGCATTCATACCCAGAATTTAAACATGTCTACAAGACTGCACAGAACACCTGCAAGTCAATTTTCTGGAGAGAAAAATTCTTTTTTATCCAGAATATTAAACTAAGAAGCTTGGAAGGCCTCCAGGATAGCAAAGGCTTCTGGCCCTGGTCAAAACCATCACTAACAACTTCACCAATTCCTCTATACCTTCACTACTTAAAAATGGTGAAGTGATTGTTGACTCACTAGATAAAGGTAAAATTTTGGCTGTTAGATTCGCTTCATATTATCATTTTCCATTCCCTTCATAGACGACACCTATTTAGCATCTCCTGTGTGGTTGAATACAAGAGCCAATACACATCCATACGAGAGATGGGTTCAAAGTCCTTAAGATGATCAACGCCTCTAAAGCCGTAGGTTCTGATGGTTTCTCACACCTGTTAATTAAAAGTTGTGTATTGTGCCTCATCCTTGGCTAAACCTCGGCGCAAATTATTGCACTTGACTTATTCGACAGGAAAATTTCCAACTGGTTGGAAACTAGCTCATGTTCAGCCTATTCCCAAGAAAGGTGAAGGTACCGATCTCTCAAATTATCGACCAATTGCAATCACTTCGATTCTTTAAAAGGTTTTTGAATCTATGATTAATTCAAAATTAATGAAGTATCTAGAAACTATAATCATCTTATCAAAGATCGCTAATATGGCTTCAGAGCTGCACGCTCATCTGGAGACTTGCTGACTTTTCTTACGGAAAGTTGGAACCGTGGTCTTCACAATTTTGGTGAGTTCAAAATCGTTGCCCTTTCAAAGATCTTTGATATAGTCTGGCTGGATGTCTTTTAGTTTTTATTCGATCGCTCAATACCGGTTGTAGTAAGTGGCGTTTCACCAGAATCTCACCCTATTAACGCCGATGTTCCCAGAGCTCTATTATCTCTCCATCCCTCTGTATAATTTTCTTTAATAATCTGCTTTCCCTTACTTTTAATCCTATCCATAGTTCTGTCTATCACAGTACCCTTGATTTTGCTTACTGCTTTGACACTCTTAGGAACTCCAGAGTGAATGCCACATCCGTCAAACGAGTTTGCATGTTTAGACCATATATTCACGACTCTGATAATATCCTCGCTTGGGGTAAAGCGAATCGCGTCGAATTCAAAATATCTAAGTCTCAAGGCTGTCTCATCTCTTTAAAACAGGATCATAACTTTTTCAGTCCCATTTCTTTTGATGGAGCACTAACTTACGGTACACCATTTTTATGCATTCTTGGCATTAATATTTCCTGTAACTTAAGCTGGACAGATCACTTCTTTTCTGTTGCCAAAGAAGTATCGAAATGTCTTGGATTTCTGAAAAGGTGTAAGAAATGTTTCAACCCATCGAATCTAGCGCTCATCTACAAATTGTACATCAGGCCTAGAATGGATTACACTTCCCTTATCTGGGGGGGGGGGGGGGACTGGTCGCACAGCTTTAGCTTTAGCCTTTAAGCTCATTGGCGATTTGGCAATAACTTGTCATATCGAATCACTCGATCGCCGCCTCAATGTTGGATACCTTTTCGCTCCTTTCGTTAAGTCCTTCCTACTGCTGTGCTTTGCATCATAGGGTATCTTCTGAGCTTGGGTTATTAGTCAAACTTTCTTAACTTTTCCATGAAGTTATATACTTCAAGGTCTGTATTGCATCTGTTCTGTGACTGCTATTTTATATAGACGTAAAGTATGTAGCGCTTTCATTCCTGTATATTGCAAAGTTACAGTTTATGATGAAATCGTAAATTTGAACAAAATGTATTTCGCTATTTTTACTAACCGAAATGGATAATTCAGAAGCATTACACTTCCACGAATTGCAAATATTGAACGTTGAGTAACTTTCTTCGTTCTTTGAGAGTGGTATCTTATCTGTTCGACCCGAATCTACTAAATGATATATTTTGTGCAGTTGATATTTGCGAGTGGTGGCGAGTGTCTTCGATGTTTTGATCTGTTTCCAGCTTGTACCGTTTCTAAACTATAGTTGCCCCCCCCCCCCTCCTCCCTTACAAGAATCCTGGATCCAGCTCTGGAACAACCGTGTAACATTAAAATTTTTGAAAACATGTATTGGTCAAGGATAGTCTGGGCGTATCTGAAAACCCTTAAAAATAGAAACACAGTTATCCTCATGCATATACAGGTACCTGCAACATGAGGGCGATAAAGGCAATAAAATTGATAATAATAAATCTAATTTCAAAAATGGAATAAATCTTGAAACCCGTCGTATTGTTATATAATAATTACAACATTTTAGGTGTACTGGGAAAACGTTTAGCGCCAATTTGGTCTTGTACTATCACTTCATCGTTCTAGAAACATGTGCGTAAAATAATCTGAGCTTTTGGTTAGACAAAACCTTTTTAATAACTTTCTGTCAACTTACAGACCTTGAGTGCCTGAGAGTGCCGTTCGTAACGAAAGAATTTTAGGGTAGTAAACGTGGATGGATTTACATGGAATTTATTGATTTAGAATAAGTGAATGGGGAGCTTTCCGATGTGGTAAAATTTTCTTACGTTTTGATGGTTTTGGTGTCGGGATGGTAACTACCACCTTTGGGGCGTGTGTGATATGAGTCGATGCGTCGATATTCGAGAGTCGAGTGTCAAGAGAGTGTATAGAATTTATGATTAAAAAGCAGAAAATAAAATATATTAAAAAAGTTTTAAAATAAATAACTTTTGTAAATAAAATATTTTTTTCTTTTTCCGTAAAAAGCATTAATTCATAAAAGTTTGGACATCCATAACTATAATCACAATTATCTAACTGCAACTCATGCAACATGCAAGGGCGTATTTATGGGGTGGGTTTAAGGGGTTCACCCCCCCCCCCCCCCCCATCGTTGCAACCTATAGCTTTGTTAATCTGATAAGTCAAATTTTTGCCCATAATTCTTTATATGTAGCGGCTCACAACAATTAGTTTTGTCATTTTATATTTTTTTTTAGGTAAAGCAACTTTAGGAAAAAGGTATACAAAATAGAGAAAGAAAATAAACAGTACAGTATATATAGTATACATATATATAATACATCAAAGCAAGCTACCTTCATCACCTACATCATACCTTAAATTTTGTTTTTTGTAATTAAATATCGTGAAGTTTTTAAATATTTTTTTTATAGGAAGGATTCAAATTATTTCGGAGGTAGTCCTTTGACTAGAAACAGAAAGCAGAGCATCCATAGATTGGTTGCAGTGGTCTTTTTCGAAACTTATTTCAGATGATTTGGAAATAGATATTTTTGACAATTTGACTGTTTGACAGTTTCCCATAAAAAGTAGTGGGAGTGTAGTGTAGGTAGGTGTAGGTATTGTAGTAATTACTTTAGTAACATTGAAATTTCAATACGCTATCTCCCTCACACTATCTAAAAAAAATGCATGCCATCATAATGTAAATCCGCCTTTAGCCTAATTTGAAATATCGAGAGAAAAAACAAGTACTATTAGAGTTAAACAATTAAAAAAATCGCCACTAAAAATGAAAAAAACTCGACGTTATTTGCTAGATCTAGGCTTTATCTTTCTAAAATAGTCACAATCTAAAGAAATGAGTATACCTACTAACAGGAATTTGATTTGAAAGAAATCAATTTTAAACATTTTTTCCGAGCTAATATCTCCATTCCAATACATTTTTTTTTATTTTTCTCGACGTTATTTACTAGACCTCTTCGTTACCTTTAATTTAAGATATAAGTCATTATTCTACTGCAAATAGTTTGCAAGAAATTCGCATTGAAAAATGTATGAAACTTACAAATCTTGGTACTGACTCCTCTTAAGCATCATGTTTTCGAACATAACTTTTTAAATTTCGGAAGCTTCACACTGCAGACCCACAGAACATTAATTGAGAATTACCGTGAACTAAATATAGAACTTATATATGAATAGAACTTTCAATTTAATTGGAATGTCATTCCGATTATTGAATTCAGGAGGGTATTATACTGTTGACGCACAGCTAGTTTAGGTACCATGACTCGGATACCATTGTATTCGTTGTACCATCCTAGGGGACAGATCGCATTATAGTTTCATTTGACAGCTCTTGAAACTTGTAATTTGTTCTTTTGAAGAAAACGTCAGATATATTTAATATTTTATGATTTCTCAAAAAGTCGCTACCTCAAAGTGACGTTGAAGCCATTAAAGAGTTCCGTACACCATGGAAAAAACCCAAGTATTTATACTAACTCACTTTGTATTATACTGGAATTCAACGACACACACGTAGTTTAAGCATTTACTATGGTATTTGTACTAGCTGTATGTCACAGGTATTAGCTTATTAGTTTAAACCCCTCCCATTCGTGCTCTATATATACGGCCTTAGTAGCATGTTGATTATTTGTAATTAGCATGCAAATTTGTGCACTGTCAAAATTTGCTACGTTCAATTCCTTAACATGAAACAATTTCGCTTGAATAGTGGAAGACAGACATTTTCGTTATCTATCAATGTCTCATTAATTATGTTATCTGAACCTACACTCTAAAAAATAATTAAGTAATTTATTATTATTATATATCATATATAATTACTGATATTAACACGCTTCCGTAACTTAAACTGTTTATGTACTATTAGATAATTTTATTGCGTATTGCGTTACACGTCAGACTTACAAAAAAAAAGTGCTTGTACAAAAAATGTAGGAAATTTAGTCTTCTTCAAATTTATATTTTTACATTTTTGTCGTAGGATCACGTTACGGAATTATTTTGATAGAAAAACAATTTTTTGTACCTTTTAATCAAGATGGCGGACCGCGCGGACAGCCCCCCCCCACCCTAAAGGTCTAAACTTGGATTTTCCATCGGGACCAGAACTGAATAACATATAAAGAAATCACAACTACCCCACCTTTTGTAGGTCAAAGGCCTTATTTAGTCCCTATTGACTGGACTCTCATAGTCAACAAGTTGAAGAGGTGAGATATACCTGAATTCTGCAGGTGGAGTGTGTGCAGACAGGTTGAAGATGAGAGGGTTTGGATAATGTGGACGTTTTACCATCTGGTGCTAGGCTTTCGCCGTGTATTCATCGATGGGGAGCTTTTTGCTGCTTCGAATAGCTTTTTTTTTGGGTGGTACCTGTTGTGAGCCTTTCTACGAAGGCAAGAGCGAAATACTTTTCTCTCCAGATTTCCGAGGTTTTTCATATGGGTGGACGAAATCGTGTACCAGATTGGGAAGCAGTATGTGATGGTTGGTCGAATTAGTTGTTTATAAAGCAGGAGCTTGGTCGGGACGAACAGCCCATTTGGGGTGTTTGAGTAGTGGGCTCAGAAGGCTATAGGCAGTTTTTGCTTTTCTCAAAGAAGATTGAGCATGAGGGTTAAACTTAAAGAAGTTGGAGAACGATATACCGAGGTATTTTGTTGTTGTGGTGGATATTATTTTTTGGCTATGGACCTCTATGTCAATGTTTTTAGTCCAGATGGCTATGTTTGTTCGACCAGTAGTAGCTGATTTGCGAATGCAAATCATTTCAGATTTGGCGATGTTACTTTTTATAGTAGGTGTCCAGTTTGACAATATAATGCTAAACTCTCTACGCAACGAATTCTGGCATGCATATGTAAGCGAGTCATCTGCGTAAAGCAGTGAGGTGAAATTGAAATCATTCGGCGGTTGATCTGACGTATAGAAATTGAACAGGATCGGGCCGAGTAATGAGCCCTGAGGGACTCCCGTTTCTAACGATAGGGTAGCTGAGTTGCAGTTCTCAAGTTTCACTGTGAATTTCCTTGAGGACAGAAACCTGTGAATAATTTCTGTTAGATGTGATGGGAAGTGAAGTTCTAATAATTTGAAGATTGGTCCGTTTTTCCAGACGGAGTCGAAAGCTTTCTCGACATCCAGGAAACAGGCTACTGTGCACTCACCTCTGTTTAGAGCTGAAATTGTGTCAGTGTGGAATTTGAATAACGCATGTGAAACTGAGTGTTGTGGGCTTTAAAGCCGAACTGGAAGCCTTGGTGGATGACTCCATCATCGCATGCGTTCACGATTTGTTGGCGTAGGAGTTTTTCGTACAATTTCCCAACGTTCGAAAGAAGGGATATGGGTCTGAATTCTTTCAGGACTTTAGAGTTAGACTTTTTCGGGATTGGGATGATATTCGCAATTTTCCATGAGTCTGGAAGGTAAGCATTGTTAACGCAATTATTGAAGAGTATGGCCAAGATCTTGATGGCAGATGAAGGAAAATTTCTGATGATTTTGTTTAGGATCTTATCAGGTCCTGAAGATTTCATGCCCTTAAGTCTACTTATAAGTGCAGATAAGTGGATTGGGTTTGTAAAAAGTTGCTGATCTTGGGGGTTTGATGCGGGGTTATTAATATGGAATGTAGTGAGATGTAGGTGTTCGTTTTGGTGGATGATTTCTCCTACGTTTGAATTTACGTTTTTGTGGAAGTCCGCGCTGCTAAGATCTGAATGATACTTGAAGGTGGAATATTAGTGTACAATATTTAAAAGAAGGTTTATAATGACTAAATCTAGCTGGGAGGTACGATCGATGGAATAGCTTTCCGTTGCAAACTTATTGACTAGTGGCTTCCGTTGCTCACGTACTACCATACCACTAGCTGTCCATTTATCACGTACTGGCGACAGCAGGACGGTTTTCCGTTGTTCACGTAGTAGTCTACTATGCTCTACATTTTTTACGTACAGGTGGAATTGTAGGCAGAGACGGATATTTCCTGAAAAGCCAATTCAACTTCAAAAATATTTAGATCGGTCGGTCAGGTAGGACTTCCATCCGTCCGGGTTTCCCGAATTTGTCCTAGTTTGGAAGGCGTCCGGGGAGAGTCCGGGTGTCCGGGTTTTAAAATTTTAGAAATTTTGGTGTAGTTGATAATGCCGACAGTCAGACCGACTATACTCTCATCTCACTCATGTTCTCCTTCTGGTCCCAACCAGTCTTAGCTCAGTAACGAAGCTAGCAGTATGACAATTGCTTGTGTAACTTGCCTTGTGTACCTGTGTTTGTTTTATGTACACTGTTAGAAAGAAGGTGAAAAAGCTTTAAAAAAATGTATGCAAAAATTTTACGGGATAAAGGACAACACAACAAAGTGTGAATTTTTTTTTTTTTGCAAAAATAACCAGCCCTCTATTGACGCAAAAATGTCTCTTCTTTAAAGCCATTACTATCCCAACTTGAGACTTCCGTCTGTTCGCTGGTCCGGCCGTCCGCGAGTCCGTCCGCATGATAGCTTGGAAACGCGTATATTTAAAGAGCTGAAAATTTGCAAACGTGCTTTAAAAAAAAATCAAATTTAAGTTCGAAAATGGGACAAATCGGGTAACACTTTCCTAGGGTTGCCATACACAAATTTTGTTTTTTACTGTATACTTGCACACTGCCTGAGAGCGCGTCAACGTAGAGAACTGAAATTTTGTACACAGTGTTTTCATGAAAATAGTAAATATAATTTCAAAAATGGACTAAATTGGGCACCGGATTCTTGGTTTTGCTATATAAAACTTTAAGATTTGTACGTATACTATGAAAACGATCAGCCCTTGACTTTTTAATTGCACTGAAAAGTTCTTCAAAATATGAAATCCTATGAAATTGGTCATCATCATTTATACTTTCCAACGAACCGTTCTAGAAATAGGCGAAAAACCACTTTAAAAATCAAACTTGTGCAGATAAGTGACCATACGGAATTACGTACCTACTGGTATTCAATACAGCATCATAAGAATTGGTTTTATACCAATTCTAGCTTTTATTACTTGTTTTTCTTATAAAAGGCATTCTTTATATAACTTTTAAAGGTCGTGCCTCTGTGATAGGTATTTGGATTCAAAGTTATCATTTCTTTAATATAACTTTCAGGTATGTGTAGTGACTAAACATACCAAAAATTGGAAAATTTTAAGGATTTCAAAGTTAGTTTAAATTTAGTATAATTCAGGCAGTATTTATCGCACGACAAAAAACTTAATTTTCAGCAAAAGAAGAACGTTGGGAATGTGTAACTTTTGTTCGATTTTCGATGGAATTACCCTATGATAAATTAAATAAAAATTAACAAAAAACCTTGCCAAACGCAATCCACAATTAACTTAACAGCAGAACACACAATAGTCTCCGGAAAATGAGCAAACTTCGAAGACTAGAACCGAGCATGGAAACCCAATTGATTTGAAACACACGATGGGAGATCGGAGCCGGAGAACAAAAAAATTTCTAGTAATTTGGTATCTTTAGAGACTTTTCTTCATCTCCAAAGTATATGCATGGGTCTCTGGGAGAGTGGTCTCTTGAAGATAAAGTCTCTCGCCATGTAGCTTCACCTTTCCCGAGAAATGAATCTATTTTGAAAGCTATATGGCACACTAAATGTAAATGTAAAATTGTATTTATAATTTTTAGAAGATTTATTAATGTTCCTAAATGTAAGACAGATTTAATTTAGTTCATTCACATCGTTTTATTTTACGGTTTTTTGAAAACTGACTAATTTTATAATAAATAAATAAAAAAAGGACACTATGCATAACAATTTCAACTTATTTCATTAGTAAGTGAAACAGAAAATTATTTGGCAACAATGTCCGGGTTTCAAGCTAAAATGTCCGGGGATTTCGAACTTGTTGTCCTAGTTTAATTATTTTACAGATGGCAGCCCTCTCAGGTAAGAAGTTTGAAGGTAATCTGGTGAATCTCTACTGCCCTACTTATAATAATGTTTGAAAAAGTAACTATAATCATAAGCGACGAATAATTCCCTATGGAAAACCTCGCAAAGGAATAATAGATTGCCTAAATATTTAAATATTCACATAAATTATGTATGTAATTTACAACCATATTATTTTAGAAATGATAGCAATTTTAGACTAGATGTGTATCAAAATTCTAGAAAATAAAAACTGCAAATGTATAGAGGCTTAAAGATTTTCAATGAATTAACTTCCAAATTAAAAAAAAAACAGATGAAAAATTACTGCTTTAAAAGGAAAGTTATAGAATATGTTAGAAAGAAAATTTTTCAAATCATATTTGTAATTAAATAGAAACAAAAGTGCTGAATAAAGAAAGCTAAAAAATTATGTAACAAATACTCCAATCAATCAGAGTACAGCAGCAGCTGTATAAAAATCTTGGATAAAATACTAGAAATAAGATTAAAAAATAGCAAAAAACAAAACAAAACAACAACTCCAAATAAGCCTTAAGGTGACCGTTGCAATGTACCTCTTTTCAATCATTAAACCGTTATACTACTATTTTAACATTCTGCGCACATACTCAATGAATACCGAAGCCCTTCGCGGTTCGCCTATATATACTATTTGTAAAAACAAGAAAAACACGTCGTGATCCATCGAATGATGAATTCCAAAAAGGTAAACACGAGTAAATTGTAAGCCATCATGTCAGTAAAAATGTCCAAAGATTATCATGTCGTCGGCTACGCATTTACGCACGGCTACAACGGATCTATACATGCCAACACGTGCGCTAACCCAAATGGAAGATCTTGTTCTGATCTTATACGCTATGACTGCGATCTATGAGAAAACGCAACAAACATTGAACAAGAAACAGCTCAGATTTTTCGTATTTTATTTTTTCCCTGATTCTATGTAAGTCGATGCCATCGATGCCTACATCAAAAAATTAATGGGGGGCGGCTACCTAGTTTGCTTTGTCTGGGAGTGGGGAGGAGGTAAAGATCGTGTAATCTCTCGCCAGAAATAGAAGTGGGTGATTTACATATTTTTACCATGGATCCATCCGAAATAGTTTCATCATTTATCGTTTTTGTTATATGATACGACACGGAGTGGTGGTGTGGCAGACGTGTGGATGGATTCATACATTCTACGTAGACGGATTGCAAAAATGAAAGCATTTCCGGTTGTTTAAAACTGAAGAAAAACGGTTGTTTTTTTTCTGTTATTTCAGGAATTATCTTTTCTTTTAGAACTAAATGAATCTCATTTAATTCGAAATGAAAATTTTGCAAGGTAAAAGGGGGTAAAAAAGCTGACAAAACAAAACACAATGGGAGACAAAGCAAAACGCCTTAATCCCAATGAACTTAATCCTAATGGAATTTTCTGCATTTATAAAATCGATAAAATTGCTCTTCTTGGCACAAGAAGAATTGGCACTTACTTGCAGTAGTAAAGGCGTCCTTCCTTCCCACCATGCACCGTCCAACCATCTTTTATGGTGTCCTGCAATACATCCACGTGTCTACTCAAATTCCAGGTATTGGTAAAGGTAAGTTGCTGCTGGTTACTCTGATGGTGTTGTTGTTGTTGTTTTTGTTTTTGTTGCTGCTGCTGCTGCTGCTGCTGCTGCTGTTGTTGCTGTTGTTGCTGTTGATGCTGTTGATGCTGTTGTTGTTTTTGCTGCTGTTGCTGCTGCGGCTGCTGCGGCTGCTGCTGCTGCTGCTTCTGATGCTTCTGGCTACCACCCAAAGAAGGAAGCTGCTTCTCTGCGCTTATTACATGCCCTGAAGGCAGGAGCATCATTTAGATCAGACGGATCTGCAAAGGAAGGAAATTATGTTATTTTACAATTTTTTCTTGGTTACTCAATTTACTCATTTCATTCTTTTATGTTTATTTTTTAATTTTTTTTTTTTTTTTAATATGAAAGGTGCCATATTCAAGCTACGAAATCTAATCTAGCGGATGTTTTAGTGCTATCTCTGTAGAAAAAATATTGTTATGTTTTACCGGTGACAACGAGAATATGACATTGATCAAATCTAAAAGTTATCGACAAAATTATATAAGTGAATAGCATAAATTTTGTCTGTGGTTGAAATGTGTAAAATGTTGCAAAATATACAACAAATCTTTGGCAAACAATAAGACATTACTGGAACATCAGGACAGAAGAAGCATAAATTTCCTAAAGATAAAGTAGCGCAAAACTCATTGATGTTTGTTTTTAAAAATCCGATGCGATGGAAAATTCCAAAATTTCCTGTGAAATTGTGTGCATAATTTACCTACTGTTTAAAGTATGATTTATGTACCTTTTATGCAAATGGATTCATTGCCTGAATTATTAAAATCGGTATGTACAGATATTGAAATCGTAAAAAAATTTTACCCCCCCCCCCCCCCTGTAATTTTGTTTGACCTCCCACTCTATGGACCACCATAGAGGAATCATCCTGTATATGCGCAATTCTTGGTTGTCAGCTAGAATGCTTTCTCTCAAATTACGTTTCCATCTAGAAGTTAAATTACGGCTCCTGCCATATTTCAGTCAAAGTTGTCTTGTATTTTCTAGGTTTGATTCTCGATGCTTTAGGAAATTAAATGTTTTATTGACTGCATTGGTTTATCTTTGGACTACGAAGGTATGTATGTATGATTATGTCTCTTATCTTGGTTTTATGTTGCTGTATGGTCCTCGCTAAAGACTTACTTTGACCGAGGGATTTTAATGTTTCTGTAAAAACTGGCTATTTCTTATGGCTAATTTTTTTTTTTACTCTACTTTCTTGCATTATTTTCAGCGTGTCTCCGTTCGGCGCAGGGCTAAGTTCGATGTTGGCCCGACAGCTTTTTGTTCAGATCAGTGCCTGTTCGGTTTTCCGGTTTTGTTGAAAAGAATTCACCATTAAGGTCTATGCACACTTACCGGCACAGACTGGTATCGACCGGCAGCGGCATTTGTCGTGCAAATATAACGACGGAAAGGAAACTTTCAATTAAGGTAGGTATCGTGAGAAAACTATAAAAAAGTTAACCCATATAAACTTCGCAGCTAGACCAGAAAAATGCCGGTCTGGTTTCTAGCCACCGATAGAGACCGGCAATGAAGTTTCCATTACGTACCAGTACCTGTCGGTGACGGTTGATGTGAATTAGCTAACTTGGTTTCATATAAAAATATTTTGCCCCGCTCTGGCTGTGCCGGTGAGTGCGCATCGGCCGTTAGAGTTCTGAAATTTTGCACATAGGCTTATTTAAAACAAGTAAAAAAGCTAGAATTGGTCTTCGACCAATTCTTATATGATAGCCTAGATGAATGCTCGTACGTAATTTCGTATGATCACAACTCTGTAAAAGTTTGATTGTTGAGGTGGTTTTTCGCGTAAGCTAATTTTTTGTATGGCAACACAAAGAAGGAGTTGCCCGATTTAGCCCTTTTTTGAAATGAAATGAAAAGGTCATGTACACAATATCAGCTCTCTACCTTGACGCGTGCTCAGAAAATGCCCAAATATACAGGGTGTCCCAGACGTACCGCATTTCCTTTATACCCCGGATACCTCACTCAATTTCGAGAAATAAATTGTATGGGAGGAGAGCCAGAAAATGCACGGTGTGGGCGGTAGGGGGGTTTACTATTTTTAGTACTGTTTCCACTTTACACCATGTAAATTACTTGATATACATCCTATCAAGGCGAAATTTATCTCAGGTGATATGCTTTGCAATGAATGCCCAACCATCTTCAATCTTAAGTTGTAGTACGTCAAAGTCCAAAAATTGGAAAAAAGTCCTATTTTTTTCAAATTTTAACGATTTTTCCGCCAAAATGTACGATAACTATACAGTTTATTTACATGATTTAGAAACCCCGGAATGTTACCTTTAATTTAACTATGCACATGTACCTACCTAAATGCTACCGTTTTTTAGATATTCCTGTTTTTATGATGCAGAATTTCATTAATTTTGCTAATAACAATAATTTTCGCGCCTAATTTTATGCAATTCCACGCAAATTCGCGTTTGGAGTTTGGAGTTTTGGAGCTTAAATTTACTTTTTTTTTATATGCATGTGAACGCGAGCTCGAATTATCGTGATAGCCATACAGACATACAGACAGACAGGCAGACAGACAGACGGACGGAGACGCATAGAGACAGACAGGCAGACAGACAGACGGACGGAGACGCACATACAAAAATCAAAATAACTTTTAATATTATGATTTCATATGAGGTATAAAAATGTAAATTTAAGTTCGAAAATAGGACCAATCGGGCAACTCTTTCGTATGGTATTTCGGCACTGCCTGACAACGCATCGACGTAGAGAGCTGAAATTTCGTATATGATGTTTTCATAGCAATAGCATATAAAATTTTAAAACTGAACTAAAGCCGGCAACCTCTTTTTGGTGTTACCATATGAAACTTTATTTTTCCCTATATATTTGGAAACTGCTTGAGAACGCGTCGATGTGGAGAGCACAAAGGGGAATGCCCACTTCTTATATAACCTTAGGCCCGACATCAACAGACATGAAAGATGTCTTAAAAGATGCATTATGATACTCTGAATATATTTTATTTACGATGTTTATTTCTATCTAGCGTGGGAAAGATTTGGCGATCATATATAGCTTGAGCGACTTTCTTATGGGTAAAAAAGTTGACTTTTCTACTTCTCGTGATTGCACAGAGTTGGTGATTCGCTTAAAATGACTTCCTATGATAAAAATGTTCGCAACAGAGCACTAATGGCAACGGATGAAAGAACTGCAAACATATATGCGAAATGTAGTTTCGGGGGTGTATATGACCCAAATGAATGAAAATGGGTTTCCGGGCTCATAAACATCCCGAGCAAGTTTTCTGAATCAGGAAAAAAGTACATCAATCGATAGTACTCGGCGAGACCTTTAATTTGATATACAAGATGCAGTATTGGAACCACCCGCATCGCCGGGGTTTACTACCCACCGCCCTAAAAGTATGCAGAGAAAAATTTTCTTTTACGAATTATAGCTAGTAATGAGCTGAGGTGAACAGTGAAAACCATTTTCCGAACGGACATAAACATACTAAGTTAAAACCGATGTAATGTAATACCCTAGACACACAGCACGAACTAATGAATCATTTGTACTAACTATTCATTAAAATGCCGTGTGTCAAATAGTATATGTCATTATAGCTCGAAAATCAGATGATAATGAAGTGTTTTCCTCCTTCATTATAGCTATAATGAGGAAAAATGTACTAGATTTGGCATATAATGTAAATCTGGAGCTCCGCTGTGCATCTGCAGATTTGAAAAATAAGAAGAAGAAATGCAAAGAAATGCAAATCACAAATTATATTATTTCATATTTTTTTAAATAAAATGTGTTTCTCATTTGGAAATTGTTAAATTGAAAATAAAATAATTGAAAACAAAGTTTATCGCGTTAATTCGATCCATATTGCTTCTTTAAGGTGATAAGTTCATCAAAACCAGTTTGACAGCACAACTTAATTAAAGAAATGGCTGTGTGTCCGCAGTTTATAATGAATCATTATAGACTAATGAGTCGTTAGTTATTTCGTCATTAAGAGTGCTGTGTGTCTAAGGCATAAGATGCAAAAAATCTAGTACCTCAGTTCGAATAAAAAAGAGAGAAATACTAAAAAAGTGAATATGGGGATGGCTATAAATAGCTATTTAAGCTTCCGGGTATAGGAGTGTGGGTACTCAAGCTTCTTCTCATGACTTCAAGAATTCGATTCTGTACTAGATTTTCCAAAATGTACTAGATCAAACTACAAACACTCCGGCCCCAAGGCTTCCTCCGCTTAATTGAAATAAACATTGTTAATCAAATATGTTCAGAGTATCATAATGTATCGTTTAAGACATCTCTCATATCTTGAAGTGTCGGGCCTAAAATGGGCATACCCCTTTTGTACACGGCCGTTTTCATTAAAAATTACAAAGACAAATTCAAAAATTCTTGGTGTTGCCATACAAAACTATGGGTTATCACTTTATTTAACTTTTATTTTCACCTAGGATCTCTAGTTTAATACAAATTTCAAACAGTTCAAAAGTGCAATCATCTCTGCACTAATGGGAAGTACAAATCCTCTATACCTCTGAAGCATCTAAATTATCAAATTCGATTAGGTGAACAACAGGAATAAAGAGAACTGATATCAAAATTATCTCATCCCACCCATGGGATACTATAGAAGGTATTAATTTCACTAATGATAAAAACCACTAAATTTCCTCCTGGAAAACTGCCAACCACTTAAGTATCCGTGTCAGTTGATAAAAGAAGAAAACCTCTTAATTGAGCACTCCAGGATCCAGCAGTTCTTAAGAAGACATCGTTCCTTGTTCGTTACTGACGTGCTGTTGTTCTTTTTTTTTTAAAAGTAACTCAATAGTTCTCCTTCATCCTCCTCCACAGGTTGCCTTCGTTGTATGTATGTACATATATGATGTAACAGCTATAAAGAGCAAGTGTGGTGTATGTTTATATTTGTATGTACCTATATATAGTGTGGTGGCGTTATCGCATTGTTCCGAAAGATTTTCTACTAGCGGAGGATGAGACCCTAACAACGTGACCCACTTATATTCACAACACAATAAAGACACGCCAAATGATTGACACTCACCGATGGTTAAAGCAATTCGTGTCACGTGAATTTGTGTGTCAGCACAAACCAAATCAGTCAAACTCTTGCAGATATCCACTAAAAAGGCGGTTCATGATTAATAGCGTTTCGATATTTGTTCGATAGTGTGTCGGAGGAAAAAAATCGACATCGTTCGTCGTCGTTTGTAGATACTTTTTCGTCTAACTGAAAGATACACGTAGAAAACTAGAAGTGATCTGTATGACTTGATGCTGGCAAATCTCTGTGAAGCTAAGATAAATCGTAGTGGGAGGTGCTGGCTTATTATGGTTCGCATCGACAAAACCGGTCGACCGAACCACACAAATTTCTTTCTTCCATGATTTCGTTGTATTTTTTTTTTCAATCTGGTTAAATGCCTTTCAAGGTTGCATCGCTGTGAGATGTTATAACAACTGATAGATATCCAATGGAGCACGGTAAACGGCCCAGTTAATAATATCAGGATTTGAGACGACATATGGTCAATGGAGATTTCTTACTACTGTTTTGATATATATATGTACATATATAATACCTACCTACTACATAGGTATACATATGAGGCGCCAACAGACAGTTTTTCTTATGTAATGTGCCTGAATTGATTAAATGCCGATTAATCGATTTTCGTTTATTCGGTTTCTGGTTGAGACAATCTGGATAATTTCTGTATTGTTTTGTGGTTGTTAATTGCTTTCAAAGAGCATTGTCTTTCGAACAATAAGAGATTTTTCTTTTTTTCTTTTTTTTCTTTTAGCTTGGAAATTTAAAGCATACCTAACCAAAACAGAAGTGGATATGAAAAATATTTTGTTTATATAATAAAACAATAATTATATGGTGGCATCTATATTCATTTACCTACCATATAGAAAAGAGGAATCAATTTGTCTTTCGACAGCTTAATAAGGATTTAATTTAATGGCCTGAGGGTTTTACGTACAAATCCCTTTTAATTCCTTGGGGAGATAGACCTGAATAGAGGAATTCGCATATACATTCATATGTTCTAATATATAGTAATAAATTCTCTGATTGGATCGACAATTTACTGTATTACAATATCTAAGTTGATTTTCAGTGAGTACATATACCTACTGCTCACTGCTAATTCTTTTTCAAGGTATTCAGTTATGCTCCTATTTATCCAGATGAGTTTTAAACTCATGAGAACGTTTCTGTTAGATTGGTATTTAAGTTTAGCAGATGACAAACAAAACTGTTAGAATTATGTATTTATTTATATATATATATTTTTTTTAATATTCGCTATTATGCTCTACACACTTTTGTGTACGTTTGAACCGCACATAAATTCCTATTCAAATAATGCTTATTTCGACTCTACACAAGTACGCCTTTTTATACCCTAGATGAAATCTATAGGGTATAGGCATGATACAAAGATAACAAGGTATGGCCGATTCGAGAGGAAGTTTTTGTGTTGCACGTCACAGGGAGACAAAAGTCATTTGGTAAAGCATGCCAATTACTTTGCAAAACATCAAAATATTTATATCTGTCAGTTAACAGAAAAAGGGCGAATAGTGTGGTTTGATTTTTCATTAGTTTATATAAGAGTAGATATTCTCAATTGAATTTGATATAAAAATTTGCGAGCCAATTATATTTCAATTAGTTGCATAAACAACTATAAACGATTTTATCAACGTTCAAAAGAACAAATTAAACTATAATTATTACCGGAAAAGTGCGGACAGAAAAATATTTCAGGCTTGGAGAAGAAAACAAATCCATTACTCGCCCTTGGCCAATGGTGTACCTCCTTTAGAACAATCCAAAGACTTCAAAGTAATAGAAAATTCAAAATATTCACAAGAGTTTTAACTTAATACTCTCGAATATATGTATGTATTTCAGTTATAATCAACAGGTATTATACCGAATTGTGTTGTTGTCGCTGGATGTCATCTGTTATTGCGATATTTATTCGATACATCTGTAAGCGGCCTCCTTCAATGAGAATTTATAGAAATCAAAGATCCTTACGCAAGCGGAGTAATTTCATGAAATAATTTTAATTTTAATTTTTATTGCAAAATTGTAATTTTTGAAACGTTTCACACAGCACATTTGAGAATTGTGTACTAAATTGTATTTTATATTTGAAAATGTACCAATTGCTGAAACTGAATACATCTATTGTAAAATAAAACTGATTTTTAAAGAAATTTTGTCCCAATAGAAAGTACTCTTGCGACTTCATCCAGGTTGTATTGTCTCTTGAAAGGAATCCTGATCACGTTCAATTCCGAAAACATCGTCTAGGTTTTCTGATTTGTTCTATAGGCTTGCCGTTGCACAATACTCACAATATAATTCAGAAAATATTTATGATCCTGAAAAAATCTCAACTTGAGACAATGACAAATCTCACTCAATGACTTTTGTCCTCATATGACGTAACCGCATAATTGACAGAAATCTCGGCCATACCTTGTTATTCTTGTATCATGGGGTATAGGTACTAAGTTTGTCATTCCGTTTGTAACACCTCGAAATAATTATGGTAGAGCAAAATGAATTGGAGTCCCACGCATAATATTAAAAGTTATTTTGATTTTTGCATGTCCGTCTGTCTGTCCGTCCGTCCGTCCGTGCGCACGATAACTTTTTAGTAGTGACGTATGTAACTACCAGGTTGAGTCTTGGTTATAGATAGTTGAGGTCAAATCGAAATATATCGTAGACAAACTTTCTTATAATACTGGTCTTGATGTGGGTTAATTCCAATACTGGTCTTGTTGCGTAGGAATTCCAAAGGACTAGATATCCTTACACGGATATACAACCTAATGTATAAGCTTGAAGAATACGTTATACAACCAAACGTTGTAAGCTTGAAGAATCTTCAGTATAGAAGAACGTCAGCGCCATACAAGGTTAAAAACATCCGTAGGACATCAATCTTCTGTGCGAGTATTATCAGTTGAGAAGGATATCTTCGCCAGAAAGAAGTTTGTGACTGAGATTAATATTCTTGAGGAAATATTCTCAGTGTGCAGAGGTTTCCTGGAAAGTCTAATTTTCTCCCTTACTTTTCCAAGGATCTCCAAGAATATGAAAAAAAATGAGTTTTTCAATAATCAATAAAATTATGCGATTTAAATTTCAACACAGTAAATAGCGGTTCAAATGAAAAACATTTATTTCTTCTTGTATGTTTTCTGGTAATTATTACAAGGATCTTTTCAGAATAACCTAACTTAAGCAGATATTAATCTGTTTGTAAAGTAACGTTCAGTTAAAGTATTTGTGAACACTATTTTAATTCGTTGTTAATAACGATTTACAAATTGGAATTGTTTTCAATTCTTAATATATTTTTTATATCTTTATTTTCTTTTTAAAAACAAACTAGCGCAAATTATCAATCTTTTTCAAACAAGTTAGAACTAGAAGTGACAATTTTTTGTTTTATTTTTGTTTTATTAAAAATCTTAGCCTACTATCTCTGATGCCTTACGAAACCTTCCAGTACGTTCATTAGTTTCGAAATTAAAAACCTACAAACAACCTACAGTCATGATGGCACGAGATTCAATGACTTAAATTACGTTGTCACCACAACTTCGAAAACGCGTATACTTAGAAAGCTGAAATCTTGTACACGAACTTTAAAAAAAAAAGTAAAATTAAGTTCGAAAATGAGATAAATCAGGCAACTCCTTCGTGTGGTTGCCATACAAAAGTTTCGTTTTCCACTATATATTTGGACACTGCCTGAGAGGTGTTTTCATTATACTATCAACTAAAATTTTAAAAATGTACTAAATCGGGTAACTCCTTCTTGGTGTTGCCATATAAGAATTTAGATTTTCTACGTATACTGTGAAAACGATCAGTCCAAGACATTTTTATATTACTAAAAACTTCTTCAGAATACGAAATCCTATAAAATTGGTTATAATCATTTTTTCTGTCCGACAAACCATTCTAGAAATATATGCAACAAACCACTTCAAAAATCAAATTTGCACAGAAGGGTGACAATACGAAATTTCATAAGGGCATTCATCTCTAGGGTATCATAACAATTGGTCTTAGACCAATTCTAGCTTTTTTACTTGTTATAATTATGAGTTGGTATAGTCCAGTCAATAGGGATTAAATAAGGCATTTGGGGTAGTTGTGATTTATATATATATATATAGTTTTCACCCTTGGAAGTGTTCTGCGCTGCGCTGTCCGCCATCTTGGATTAAAAGTGAAAAAAATTGCTTTTTCATACGATAAGATGTGATAGTAATCACCTAGTCAAACAAGAAGTGGTATGGTAAGGGGGGAGGCGGCATCTCAACTGTTTCCGAGTTACAGGGTGATTAAAAAGAATATACCCTAAGCTCTACCACCACTTACAGAACAAAGCTTCATGACCTTTCCAACGACTGCTCGACCAGCCCCGTACTCCTCTCCCATCAAGAATTATAGTGGTATTAACAAAGAATTTCGGATTTCTAACGTTTCTATTGACTTTGACCTCTTTTTTTACAAAAAAAACACTGTAAAATGTGGACTCTTCTCTTTAATTTGACCTATTAGACCTGTGTTAACACAAGTTTTCGACTTTGGGGGTCTGCGGGATTCGTCAGTTTGGATTAAAGTTACAAAAAATTCAATTGAGTACGGCTCGTAGTCCGTAGTTTTTGTCCCCGAGTATGTTTCTATTACTTCTTTCTTTTTGATGGTCCGGGTCGGTTAATATTGATGCCTTTATAATCGTCTTGTTATCCTCTAACCAATTTTCCGCACTGATGAGAATCTGTGCTTCCATCCTTGTCATTGCCCCATTTTCCTTGTCGCTCTCAGTAATGACCTCACGAATGAATCAGCATTACAGAATCCGTATACAACACAGTACTTCAACACTTCAAGCCACCTTTTATGCAGCCGCATGAGCAACCGCATCCCTTTTTGCAATTGCATGAAATGATATTTAATAAGGTATCTGGGGCAGGTTTCTCTGACATTGGTACTGGACCAAGTTTTCAGCCCCAGATGGATGGAATTTTTTTTCATTCCACACCATTTTGGCACTTGGTGGTAGGTCCTAAACGCATTGTACCGTGTGGCGTCCTTCGTTGGTGGTAAAGAAGCTAGGTTGAATTTGGTTTTTATTGCCAATTTTGCGAAGCGTTGGTACCGCACTTCTTCCAAGGTTTGCTGGTCCATGTTGCCACCATACAAAGCAACAAGAAAGCATGCTCCAGCGTCTGTGGTGTCTTCAAGTTTGGCAATCTGATCTTTGAAGATGCTAATAACGGCATTCAGTCCTTTATTTTTTTGGACAAGCGCAAAAAAAAAATTGATTGAAGAGGGATGACGTCGTGTTGTGTCAGCCGCTAACCGCATGTAAAAACAGGATGTTTTCGGCTGCTTTTTTTACTTTCAAGCTATTCGCGGAATACACTTTTTCAGCAGTTTTTCCTCTCCCTGCTTGCCGAAGGTATATATTGGTCTTGGATGATGCTAATGCTGGCAGTAGTACTAAAAGATCGACGTCATCACCATTTATTCTACCTAGGGGTGGTGTGAAAATGAGTTATGTAATGAATAGTTACAAATAATTTCTTAAAATAAGAAAAACGAAGAATTGAACGAATTTTTGGAAGAATGGTCACATTTCCTCAGCCGTAACTTGTTCTACAACAGACTTACAAAAAAAAAAAATTTTATAGAAAAAATATAGGGAATTTAGTCTTCTTCAAATCCGTATCAACCATTTTTGTCGTAGAATCAACCGTTGAGGAATTATTTTGAAAAAACAAATTTGTTGTACCTTTAATTCAAGATGGTGGACCGCGCAGAACCCTCCAAGGATGATAATTTGGATTTTTATCGGGGCCCGGAACTAAATAATATATATAAAAATCACAACTACCCCACCTTTGGCAAAACCCCGTAGTGACTGGACTAGTAAGATAATTGAAGGATTTAGACATAAAAAAATAAAAACTTAAACTTAAATTATACTAAACAAGATTTCTAAATTAATAATAATAATAATATGCCTCACAAACAGATTACCTTATATTGAAGACAAATTTGAGGTTTCAATATTGCAGTTTGTACTAAACCGCAGGTGTGTCTCATCTCTATATACTGAAAAACAGCTCGGTATACACTCAGTATGTACGTTGAACATTGGAACTCAAAACTGCGAAAAATTTCATGGTATACAGAGTTTTTATCTCATTATTACCCTAGATATAAACCATCAATCATTTAATACACGAACCTTTTAGAGTCGAATTTTATATTGCAATGTTGACTGCAACATTTTCTGACATTTAATATTTCACACTTGTCAAGTTAAAGTGACAATTGTAATGTTAAGTGTTTCTATTTTCGATATAGACAAGTAGGTAATCTCACAATATTTTCTCGCATTTTGTGCGTACGCCAAACTTTGTCAAATCAAATGTAAGTTCTCTTCCTCAGTATCGTAAACCGCAAGTATATCTCTGAAATTCTATATTTCAGTATGAGATAATTACAATATCAATATTTCAATATATATATACCGCAAGTCTGTCTCCGGTATTACTACTAGAGAACTAAAACAACTAAACAATTATGCAGTTCTTCAATATTCAAGTAAATTACTCCGAAAACTGTGATTGTCCTCCTGCTCCTTCTGAGGTGAAGAGGAAGATAGCGCTATGGTCTTAAGGATAGAAAAAAAATTGACGACCACTTGAACGACAGGTAAACTGTGAAGTGATTAGAGAATAAGTTCTTACAAACTGGGAAAAATCCAATCAGTTGCTCAGAAATTATCAAATGACGAAGAAATAATATTGCACGATATTCTAACGTGCATCCCAAGATTGAATTTAAGTATTCCGAGATAAATGGTACCAAAACCAAGTTTTACAAAAATTATAGAACATGAAATCTTTTGCAACTTTTATATGAAACATTTTCAATCAGATGAAGAGCTCACGAGTTACAACGGAGTCAACCCTCAGCAAGGTCGACAATTCACAAAAATCTCTGTTTTCACACGCGTCTCCATGCCATCGATTTTGCGAATTATTGAATTTTTTGAACTTGACTCAGCTGTAACTCGTGAACTCTTCATCTGATTGAAAAATGTTTCCTACAAAAGTTCCAGGAAATTTCATGCCGTATAAGTTTTGTAAAAGATATTTTAACCTAGGTGGCGCTGTGGAGAAGATATTATCGAAAAACTAGTTTTAGTACCATTTTTCCATTATTGCGGTGGGAGCGGCGGTCGTTCAAGATCGGAAAACTCGGAATATTAATGAGGGTACCAAACTGCACAAATCTACCACACTAGAACTCTCCTAGACATTTTGTAAGTCAGAACCTACCCATTGTCTGGGTTATTACAGTGAAAAGGAAAAATTGAATTAGTGCGATACTTCATTGAACCACGAGACTTCTTGGGGATAATACTTCCAAGTTCTAGGGTTCATAGATCTTAAAATTATGTTGTTAAAAAAATAGGTGAGATTTGAAAGTATTACAGGCAGAAGAACTTTTATAATTAACAAAACTCGAAATCTAAGCTCGAAAATAGAAAAATTGAGTTTCTGGTAAACAAATCAGAACATCAAAATAGGAACATGCTAAGATAGTTAATTCTCCGTTCATATAGCCAGTCACAAACACATCATAGAATAGAAGAGAGTATTCCCTCAGCCCTCAATATAAAGTAATAAAGTTTAGTCCAACAGAAGCATTGGAATTAATCTTCGATTTGGGTTTAAAGAATAAGATCACATAATAGAGAGTCTTGTCATGAAATAAATTCATAGCGAATTTAGTCAATATGAAATTGACTGAGTTTGCTGCCAAATCCGCAGCTCGAGAATTGAGTGGGGAAACAACTCTTGCAATTGAAAAATGTTTTAAAAAAAAGAAATTTCTATGCAAAATCGGGCCTTTCGTAATAGCAGGAATCGTATACCTTCATCAGTATGACTTACTTCCTGCCTGCCATATACGCCAAAGTGCACAGTCAAGCTGACCTCATATATGCACTTAAAACAATTTTAAGTGTGAGTTATATACGAGGCGAAATACTACGTAATTACTTGAATGCCTATCAAGATTAGTCCTATACGGGCCTAGCATTTCATAGAGAGAGATTTTTAAGCAAAAGCCGTACTGATGAGTAAATGAGTAATGCATAGAAATTTCTTTTTTTTTAAAAACATTTTTTCAATTGCAAGAGTTGTTTCCCCACTCAATTCTCGAGCTGCGGATTTGGCAGCAAACTCAGTCAATTTCATATTGACTAAATTCGCTATGAATTTATTTCATGCTGCGAATCGAACTCGTTATAGACAGTCTGGACTTTTCTAAAGTTTTTTTATTATTATTATTTTTTTTTTATTTTCATTTTAAAAAAACAAGCATGTTGGGACTCATCCGCGTTACAGACAGAATTTAGGCTTTTCTATATATTTACTACTATCAAATGTAGTATATTTTATGCCTAAACATATACAGATTAAAATAAAAGTGAAATAAAGTGAAAAATCAAAGTTTTGTATGGCAACACCAAGATTAGGTTAGGTAAGAGGGGTGCCGCTAGAAGTGCCTATCCTGCTTCTCTTAGATCACTAGTGGGTCCATTGTACCCTCTTTCCTCATGAGATAACCTTTAATGTTGTCCTAACTCTACCCTGCTTCCCTTAGAAAACTCAGAATTCACCTGAACCCTTTGATTTGCAGCTCTCCATTAGACTTGAAAATAAGTACCTATTTACCTGGTTTTATTCATCAGAGCAGAATAATCGTAAAGCACGTGTTGGACGGATTCGATTTTATCCGAATCCTTACAGTTCCTGCAAAATCGTTCGCCACTATACCCAGTCTTCTAGCATGTTCTCCTAAGGCCCAATAACCCATATGGACCCCTACTAGATTCCTGGTATATGTTCTGCTGACATTAAGCAGTTCTTTGCCCTAGTCTTCTCATATGCAAGCCAAAATTGCCTTGCGATACGGCAGGTTTCCCTATTTATCCACCGAAGGCTTGCCTTCTGATAGGCGCCCCTGATGATCTCCTCTTTTACAGTTCCGATCGGAGTCCTCACATAAGCTATCGCTGCGGAGCTACCCATTTTGGAGCCCATTTTGGGTAACACGTTAGCCATCTCGTTGCCTGTGATATCACTGTGGCCAGATACCCTGTATAGGTGAGCAAACACCCGGTTATTCCCAGGCATGCGGCCCTCTGGGTTTTAAACAGCAGAACACCCAGATTACATTTCCTCGTCAGTGCCGTCCACCAGACCGTGAAGCCATAACAGAGAATCAGGTAACATCAAGAAGATGTCCATTTTTGATATTGTATTTAGACCTATTTTTATGAAAACGCTGTATGCAAAATTTCAGCTCTCGAAGTAAACCGGGTTTCGCGAGTTATCGAAAGGATGGACAGACGGACATGTAAAAAACAAAATAACTGTGAATATTATGCATAGTCATCCAATCCATTTTACTCTACCAGCATTATTTCCGTGCATTACAACCGGAATGACAAACAGAAATCATAAGATAAAATTCTAGATAATTGCGAACTAAAGTGACAGAACTTAATTTCTTCCAATCAAAATTTTTATTTTATTTTTTTTTTTTATTTATTTTGAAAGTGTAAAATCTCTTCAGACCTACAATCTCGCAAATCTGCAAAAGTATATTTTATTTATATTCATTTTTCACCCCAACCGCATAAGTTGTTTATACGTTTAGCCACTTACAAATTCGTTTACGAAAGAAAAACAGACAAAAAGAAAAAACCACCAAAATATCTTTTGTGTAATAAAACAATTGCCAGCTTTCAGGTTTAGGGGTTGTAGTGAGAAATTTTCTGTTCGAATTTAATATTTTCACTCCGGGGGGAATTTTCTTCGAAACTGTATTTTGCTGCTGCTACATAGACTAAGACTCCGAATAAAAGTTCAAGCATATCTCCTTGAGCCTAAAAATAGAAACCTTTCAACAACCCACCACACCAGGTTTGAGCAGTTTTCTAGCACCAGAAACACTTCTATGGTCGATGAGCCTCCAAATGTGTTCATTCAACACTTGAAGGATATCGAAGCTCAAAAGGGATGTACGTTGAATATATGTATGTATGAATGGTTATATGGCACTGCCGATGGCATCATCTTCGTCATCATCAGTACACAAAGGGATGACAACTCTATTAAAAGCTGTTCCAGAAAATGTTTGTACCCTTTTTCTTCTATAGCTTGATTGTGTTAAGAATGTCACATTCGTCAAGTGTAAAGAAGAGAAGAAAAAAAATTTTTGTTTTGAATAAAATCAGGATCTGGGCTCCCAAATCACAAATTGTCAAGTCATATTTCCGCATTATTTCTCCTATCTATGGTTGAATAATATTAGTGAGTTGGTGTTTGCCTTTAATGTTGAATAACGGTTGTCCATGGTAATTCTTATAGGTAACTTTTTTTTTTTTCAATGCCGACTCGAGTGTCTTATACATATTGTAGTAGACGATTAGATTTATACCGCTATTCGAACGAACTTATGAAATATGGAAATAAGATTCCTGGACAAATTATCTCAACATAAATCTCATTTTGTCAGCCCTATAAAATCTATGTATAAGAATATTTCGAATTGCCAATCTGACACTTGACTATCAATATATGTAGTGACAAGCAGGAGAGTGAGTATTAAAAAAAGAATATAACAAGTAAAAAAGCTAGAATTGGTCTAAGACCAATTCTTATGATGAATACCCGTATAAAATTTCATATGGTCTATGCAAGTTTGATTTTTGAAGTGGTTTTTCGCATATATTTCTAGAACGGTTCGTCGGCCTGAAAAAATGATTATAAGCAATTTTATAGGATTTCGTATTCTGAAAAAATTTTTAGTACAATAAAAATGTGTAGGACTGATCGTTTTCACAACATATGTAAAAAACCTAAATTTTTATATGTCAACAGCAAGAAGGGGTTACCCGATTTATTCCATTTTTAAAATTTTATTTGTTCTTACTATGAAAACATCATGTACCAAATTTCAGCTCTCTATATCGACGAGTTTTCAGGCAGTGTACAAATATATAGTGGAAACCGAAATTTTTGTATGCCAACACCACGAAGGAGTTGCCCGATTTGTCTCATTTTCGAACTTAATTTTACTTTTTTTTAAAAAAAGTTCGTGTACGAAATTTCAGCCTTCGACCTATCGTGCGCACGGACAGACGAACGGACAGACGGACGGACATGCAAAAATCAAAATAACTTTTAATATTATTTGTGTGTCAGTCTGTTCGTCCTAAATATTATATGAATAGAAAAGCCCAGACTCTATCTGTAACGAGTTCGGATCACAACATCTTTTTTTTAATGAAAAATATATTTAAAATATAAAAAAATATTAAAAAATAAATAAAAAAAAATGAAATTAAATATAATAAAATAAGTAAAAAACGAGTTTTCAAACAAAACTGAGGCCAAGCCGCATGAAAAAGTAGAAAATAAACTTTTCTTCACACACAGAGGTGGACTCAGATTTTTTGATTGGGACATTTCTCTTGAATATTCTTTCTCTTCATGAATCAAATCACTTATTTCCTCTGATTGATCCTACTGATATATATCGGTGATTGTCAGCGAATAAAATCTGAGTCCACCTCTGTGTATGAAGAAAAGTTTATTTTCTACTTTTTCATGTGGCTTGGCCTGAGTTTTGTTTGAAAACTTATTTTATTTTCTGCCTTTTTCACGTTAACTAAATTGTTATTACGTGCTGCATGGAGATTTTTAAAACTATTTTTAAGTCATGTTTGGTGCCGATCCGAAAACAAAAATTTTTCGAGTATCAAATCGTTGAAGTAGGTACTGCAACGGTTTTCTGAAATTCAAATTATATTTTAAACAGCGCTTTTTAGCTGTATTCCAACTTGATCCCATATAACATGAATTTTCCCGATTTTCCATGTTTTCCACAGACTTTTCCCATTACTAACTATGAAATTCTTTTAGAAATGAATGAATGAATTTTCCTCGATTTTTCATTCAAGTTTTCATGATTGTTGAAGAGAAAGTATCGATGCCAGTAGGACGAAAAAAAAATGATTCCGCATAGCTTATAGAACTTTTTTGTCGGAAAAATTTCCGGAAAAGTCGGAAAATTCCGGAAAATTTCGGAAAATTTTCCAGAAAAATTGGAAAATTCTGTATTTTTCCTGAAACAGATTTATCACTAATCATATCAATGAAAATTTGTCCGATGATTTTCCCGCTTTTGCGGGTTTTCCACGGAGTTTTCCACAAAAGCAACTTTATGCAACTCATTTCGTTCTACAACTTTGTCTTACGTTGCAAAACGCTTCCTTGGTCTGAAAAACTCGGGAAAAGCGTTTTACATGAATTTTCCTCAATTTTTTCTGCAAGTTTTCACCATTGTCGGAGAGAAAGTAATGATGCCAGTTGATAGGGAACTTGATCCTGCATAATTTAGAAAACTTTTTTACCGGAAAATTTTCCGAAAAAGTCGGAAAATTCCGGAAATTTTTTTCGGAAAAATCGGAAAACTCTGCATTTTTCCTGAAACGGATTTATCACTAATCAAATTTGTATCAAATTTTTAAAAGATTTTTACCGATTTTCCGGGTTTTCCATGGAAATTTCCGGTTCAAATTTTGATAGATTCAATTGTCACGCAACATGAACCTGTGTTTCAGCTCGCTGTGATGACGAAAAGTGGGTCTACGAGAGTGTCGAAAATACTAAAAAAGAAATATATAAATAAATAGACAGACAAATTCGTGTACGAGTTAAAGGGAATGGCCTCAATAAAAGAAAATTGAAAATGTTAAAATAAATTAAAAAAAGATTTAAAAAAATAAAAAAAAAAATTAAAACATTTACAAACTTAAGAAAGAGTCCCGTTCTAAGAACGCGCAACTTTAGCTATAGTTACCTCATATCGGCAAATACCTCTTCGCGCAATCCCGCGAAAATCGAATACAGCCACTGCACCAACATTTTTCGTTAGTTACAAAATTCTGAAACATAAGTGACGGATGACTTCATGAAATGAATAAATTTGTATGGAAACGAGAAGGACAAGCATGCCTAGAAGAATGCGGCTCTGATAGTTGGCCGCATTGAAGAAAAACGCAATCTGGATGTGCTGTAGTAAACTAAGTAATGGTGGCATACCCGATATCTGTGCAGCACGCCCCTGGTAACACTGAAGATCATGCTTAGTCTTCTGCCGCTGAATCTCCATGTCAAAAGTGTGGCGCTACCATCGCTGTCAGACTGAAAGCTGGTTGTTGGTGGAAAAAGTGGAGAATTGAACATTCCAATATGCCCCAGAAAATATTATCTTGGATTTATTGCAGAGCACAGAAAAACACTACCAGCCAGCCTAACTTTCGGTAAGTATTTCAATACAATTATAACCACCAGGAGTGATTGGGATAAGAATGAGCGGGAACATCCGATATTTCTATATTCGAACCATCCATTTGTAGGGCGAGTACCGATATAGAAGCTAGAGTATACTCCAGAGTCTGGTAGTGTCTTTCAGGAAGAACTATCAGCGATTTACTGAGCTGCACTAATGGTATATACGTGTACTGAGTTCGATTTGGACATTTGTGTATACATTGAGAACTAGGCGGCTGCTAAGGTGCTGGATGCTGTTTTGATAAAATCTAAGCTGGTACAGCTATGCAAAACTTGCCTAGGTGAAATATCCACATGGCACGAGATTATTCCTATACTGATGGGTTTCCAATCATAGGGATATCCAGGGTAATGAAACGACTAGTGAACTAGCCTAAAAAGTGCTCTAAAAGTCCATAGCACTATCATAAATGAGGATCCTGATCAGAGATACCTGACGTATGGTGAGGTAATTATAACCTGGATACTATAGGAAGAGAGCAATGGAACTCCCTAGTGCGAATTTCCTATTCTAATTAATAGCAGTGCTGATCTACTTAATTACTACTGCTGTAAACTGTATAGTAAAGAGCTCAGATATATTCTAAGATTCCTAAGTGAAATAAGGACGGTTCTTTGAAAATTTAGAGTCGCATGATTTTAGGGAAGCTTAATGGACCCAAAGTAGTTCTAAGTTAAGCGGGCTAGTTATTTCCCGCAAATTTCCTCTTACCTACCTATGGAGTTGTAACATATCACGGTAGCATGAAATTCAAAAATTTCACCTCATAACTCCTGGAAAACCTAGCAACAAGCATGCCAGACTGACCTGCCACGGAATGACCTGTTGACTACTTCGTTCAGCTGATAGGACTTCGCATCTTAAACACACTCATCCAAAACCAGCCTACATAATACCTTTTTTTTTATAAACGGGGAATAGGAGAAACCCATCCCAAGCACGGAGGCCATAGCGGCCCATTGTACTATCCTGAATCCCAGTCACCAAAACCTTCCTGTCCTCTTAATGAAGCGCATCAGGTCTTGGTGAGGGAGATTTTCAGCTCATCCACAGATAAAAGGGCATACCGGGCGAAGGCCGGACACTCACACAAAAAGTGTTTGGTTGTCTCAGGCTCTCCCTCCTGGCAGGACAGACACTCAGGGCTGTCAACAACTCCCATCCTTGTTAGATGAGCGTGAAATGAGCTGTGGCCGGTGATGATGCCAACCACAGTTCTACATTGTTTCCTCCCGAGCCCCACGAGAAAATCGGAGATATTCCCATTGAGCCCATCAAGAAACAGTTTTGTACACCTACAAGAACTCAGGTTCTCCCAACTCTGCTGATGTTTCCTACGAACATCCGCTTTGATGAGAGACCCGATACACGAGGTGGCAACGCCTACGGCGGGCTCCGGTCCGAGGAACAGAGAACCGGAGCCAGCCCTAGCTAAATGGTCAGCCCTTTCATTCCTCATGATGCCCATGTGACCAGGAACCCACAGGAGGGACACTTTGTTGTGAAAACACAACTTATCCACTGATGACCTGCAATCCACCAGGAACTTAGACGTTATCCGAGGATCATTCAGAGCCATCAAGGCTGCTTGACTTTCCGACACGATAGCGATGTCTTTCCCCTTGATTTGCATATCAAGGCTAACTTCGCTGCCATTGATATGGCGAAAACTTCAGCCTGGAAAGCAGTGGTGTGTCTTCTAAGTGAGTACTCCTTTCCAAAATCAGGCTCAGGAAAGTAGACACCTGCCCCAGCTCCCTCATTAGTGAAAGAGCCGTCGGTGAAGATTTTTAGAGCAAACCGGGGAAGGCTCGATAAGGCACCACCCTCAGTCCACGATTCCCTTCCAGGAAAGCTCATCAACATCCCTATGAGCGCAATCTGCACACAGCCCTTTTGGCCTCTGCGTGAATGAGAAGATCCAGGGGTGGCAGATTGAGTAGAACCTCAAGAGCCGCAGTAGCCGTAGATCGCATGGAGCTCGTAATTCCTAAGCAGGCAAGCCTTTGCAGGCCCGCCAGCTTCCGGATCGCAGTCCCCACAAGCGTCTTCGGCCACCATACACAGGAGGCATATGTGAGCATGGGTCTGACGATCGAGGTGTACATTCAATGCACAACCCTCGGTCTCATGGCCCATGTGCAGCCCAAGGTTCTCCTGCATTGAGCGAAGACCCTCATTGCCGCATTATCTTTTTCCTCTACGTGTAGTCCCCATGTCAGCTTCGAGTCAAGGAAGACTCCAAGGTGCTTGACATGGGAAGAGAGTTGCAGAGTGTGTCCAAAAAGCTTTGGAAAAACAAAGTACCCCAGCTTCGTCTTCTGGAGAAGAGCACCAAGCTGCACTTTGTTGGGTTCACTGTCATATCATGACGAGTGCACCAGTCCTCAACAATATTGAGGCCTCGTTGCACGAAGGCACAGGCAGCAGCCATGCTATGCCTGGAAATGAGCAGAGGGATGTCATCCGCATACGCTTCACATGAGAATCCCACGTTTTTCAGCACCGTGATGAGTGAGTCAACCAACATACACCAGAGTACTGGGGAAAGCACGCCACCTTGCGCGCAGCCTCTCTCCACCAGCACACTGAGATAGGTTCGGCCTCCTACATCCACAGTTAAGTATCGTCGTCTTAACATTTGGTCGATCCATCGCACAACAGTGCGGTACATAATACCTTCTTGGGTAAAATATATTATGGTCCATAATGGATAGGTGGGTTTCAGAACTATAAGCCCACCATCGGAGTTTGTTGAAGAATATTGCCGTAATTATGCCCGACCTCTAAAGAGAACTAATATTGTTCATCTACCCATTAATTTTTGTATTTTTTTTTTTATGATGTTGGTTTGTGCCAAGGTGGTGCCTGTGTGGAATATGAATATTTGCGGATCATAGCTGGGAGGGAAAACAGAATCTCACTTCATGGGTGTGAGAGTGAGCTCGGGTTACAGCTCGTATGGTGAGAATAGGAAGAATTCTAAAAGGAATCAGACTAGAAATTTCGTCAGAGCAATAGCCATAGAATTAGCGATCAAAAAAATAGACATCCGACACTACGTCGGTACTCTACGGAATTAATAGTCGCTATTGATATGTCATCGCCAATAAGCTGGAAGGCCTTCTTTTAGACTTTATCTAACGCAGACAATGCAATGCGTCCAGCCCCTGCCTAAATATGGGAATTATATTCTATATAACATTCCCACGGGAATCAGTTAGTGGAACGACCACATGAAATTAAGGGTGCTGTCGTCTACAAAACTATCTATGAATAAGATTGAAATTTAGAGCTAGCAGATAATTAATAAAAATGAGGAAGAGAGTAGGAGAGAGAACAGAACCTTGTGGTAGACCGGCATGGGTTATAAGACGGTGAGAAGTAACTCCGTCCAATATTGAATATAACGTGAATTAAAAGGCCCAAGAGAAAATTTCAATCCATTTTAAGAAAAGAGGGTCCAGACCTAATGCCTGGAATTTATCAAAAAAGAGCAAGATGTCAGACTCTATTGAAGGACCTTCACCTCGGATATAATTTTTTTTTTTAAGTTTTTGTTTATGATGTCTCAAAAATA